>JAKOGI010000379.1:117500-648227 GCA_029747015.1 Carnegiea gigantea
TGATAACAAATTTATTCATCATTACTTCTAATACACCAACTTAAATGAAAAGGATCTAACTTAACTTATAAGACTAATAGATATTAGTCTTAACCTATCTCATCCTTTTGTGGAAATTGATTTGAATTCAGTTGTACTCTCACTATCTTAGACCCTAATGTTTGGATAAAAATTCTTTCTAGCATCATACCTTTTCGAATCAAAACCAAATTCGAATCCAAACTAAAAAATAAAAAATTACGCAAACGCTTGTAATTCTGCTAATTGTGTTAAATCAATAACTACAATATTGAAGGAATAAAATCTTAGAAATTGAACAAAAAGTCATTGAATTGGCCTAATATTTTTATTAGTCCATGATAGGATCCACAAACCATTACGGTGTAAGAGAATCCATAAAGGCATTCTTCTTTCCTTCTATGATACTTCCAAAGGAGGGGTTGTGTATATAGGCTGCATACCCCCTAAGGTCTTAAAATTCATAGGTTAGGACTTCTACCCATCACTCATATGGAGTGCTCGCAGCTTATTTAATAAGCACAAGGTCAAGATCATAGACTGCAATAAAAACGAGCACCTCGTCAGTAGTAGATGGATAATTTTACCTATAATCATTGACTCTACCATCTCAAAAAGAATTCTATTTCATTCCTATATAACACCATTTTGTTGTTGACTGTTAGCAAATAAACTACTCCTTTTTCATCATAAGATTAACTAAATTAAGCCAACTAATATTTTGGCAGTGATCAATCCTTACAGCCTCAACTTTTTGTATATACTTGATCAAGCAAGCTCACATGTTTCTTAAACAACTTATTGCCCTAATGTCATGTGAGATTAAGTAGATTTGACCAAATCAAGTGAAAAGTGTGAATAAACTAGGAGCTCTGTGATTTATTGTCACATACATTCCACCACAATGTCTGAATGAATCAAATATAATGCAAATTCAACTCTCATAGACTTTTTCTTGTTGTTTTTCTTGCCAAAGAGTGCTCATAATTAGGCTAGTCTATTTGCATTTATGAACAAACCTCATTTTGCTAGCTTTTATATGTACTCCCTCTATTCCACTGTTCCTTATAGCTTCTATTTTCATTTGTCCCAAAAGATTGTCATATTCAATTACTTAAATTAGACATGAAATAATTGGAAAATTTTGCGCCAAAAGAATTGGAATTTTAAATAGTTGGATAATTAACTACTGATTGCTTGGCGTTAAAAATTATAGCGACGACTAAGGTTAGTTTCGCAATAGTACATTTTGTTGTGGGTAAAGAAAGGAAAACTTGCTTATAGATCCATTAAGGTTTGGTCAAATAATTTTGTGGGCCTATAATTTTCAAAAATGATTTCAAGTCCTACTGAGGTTTTAGCAAACATATTTTAGGTCCTAAATGATAAAAATTGTCCTTATAATATTTCTAAAATGATATTTTTTGTAAATTTTATAATAATAGCAACAATAACAATAACAACAACAACAATAACAATAATAATAACAACAACAACAACAACAAAAAATAAGAATAATAACCCCTACCCTCTCTCCATCCCTATCCTCATCAGCCGCCATCTACCCCTTTCCCTTCACCAACACAGCTGCTGCATAGATTATCGATTGATGCTACTGTGTCTAGATTAGGGTTCTTAGCCATGGCCGAACACACCCAAACATATGTTGCCCACTTTCGCCTCTCTTATCTCTCTAAAATGGATACCTACCCCTAATTCATAGCCCGTCAGCCACTACCACCACAATCACCAACTTTAAGCTCTCCTTCTCCATTGCACTAACCAAACCCAAAATCCACCCATACTTTCACAAGAAATTGGTGGGCTAAAGAAGCCGACTTATTTACTATAATGCAGGGGATGAATTTAGAGGTGCGGCTGGAGAGGACACGAATTAGAGAAATAGATAAGGAACGAGAGAGAATGAAGGGGGCTAGTCTTAAGGTTCAAAGAGGGTGTTATCGACATGCTATTGGTGAGGGGTGGTTATGCTAGTCAAATAGAAAGGTATTTAGGAGGGGAGGAGTTAGGGGGAGTAGGATTTCATGGTGAACAAGGAACAATCCCCTAATTTTCACCACAGGCAATGACTACTACTTGTAGGCCGTAGTGGTGGCCAGCTAGCAAGCTGGCAGAATGGTGGCAGCAGGTTTTCGGTGGCGTAGTGGTAGTGGTGGCAATGAATGAGAGTGGTTAGGATGGGTTTTTATCATTACAGTTGTTGTTGTTCTTGTTGCTGTTGTTGTTGTTGTTATTATTATTATTGGTCTTGTTCTTGTTTTTGTTCTTATTGTTCTTGTTGTTGTTATAAGAATTATTTCTAAAGTCTTAAAGGGTATTTTCATTATTTTAGAACTGAAAAGTATGTTTGCCGAAATCCCAATGGACCTATAAATAATTTTTGAAAGTTGAAGGTATACAAAATTATTTGACCATTACCGCATGAATCTATAAGCAAAATTCTTCAATAAAGTAAATTATCAAATTCACTTCTTGAAATATGGGATTTTTGCATTTATAATACTATTAGTGGGGGAGGGGAGGAGTATAAGTTATTAGCTCATACGGCGTACTCTAGCATGAAAAGTCATTCAAATAATCATTATTATGTGAATCAACAAATATGAAAAACAAACATATGGATCAATGGAACTAATATCCAAAGCCATAATAAGCAAACCATATCTAACAAAAAGTAGTACTAAATTAAGTTTTCTCTAAAAACGTTTTGGCTTCAATGGCATGAAAATAAACAAAATAAAGCCTAAAGACATAGCACCATTATTTGGGTGAATTTTAGGATCAAATAGGACATAACATAGGATAAGATCTTGGTCATCATAAGGATTTAATTGCATTTTTCGGTTCCTTTAACTACTATCTAAGTGTTTTCCATGTATACCCATATCCAACCCAGTAGGAACTCATCAAAAACCCATAAAGCTTCATGGCCGTTAACTATGTGCTCTAAGTTCTAGAATCCACATAAGAA
Source organism: Carnegiea gigantea (assembly GCA_029747015.1). Classification (NCBI taxonomy): domain Eukaryota; kingdom Viridiplantae; phylum Streptophyta; class Magnoliopsida; order Caryophyllales; family Cactaceae; genus Carnegiea; species Carnegiea gigantea. The sequence goes on from JAKOGI010000379.1 coordinate 120,511, forward strand.
TAGTTTCAGAAAGGAGAACAAAACTAGCAATACAAATGTTATCTGTAGACACTGCCACAAGCATGGTGACCCATTTGGTCACAACTAATGCACTTATCTTCTGCCAAATCTATTTCTTGCATAGTTTTTCTTGCCTAATTACTACGCTCAGGTTTCGCATTTAACTCGGCATTGTCAATCAAGTTCCCTTAGTTCTTTCCCTTAGAACCATTCCTCCAGTAGAGGTTGGCACCTACACTTCTACACTTGTCATTTCAATAGCCACTTTTTGCTCTTCTTATAGCTGAAGATGTCATATGATATCCTTAAAACTAATGATATACTTATCCTAAAGCCAATCCCTCTTAATATGATCTCAATCATCAGGTAAGAAATGGATAACAACATAGACTTGTTTCTCACTGACCAATTCATGGCCAACAAATTTCCTAATTGATAGATACTTAGAGTGCACTTTATTTTAGGGTTGTTTTGCTACATTTTTAAGGAGAATTATGTACTTTAGGTTATAGTCTATACTCCTTTTTTCATTTTATGCTTGGGTATGGTTTTTTTATGTGTTTTGTAGGCTTTTGGACCTTTTTGCCCTTGGTTTGACCCCAATTGAGTGTGTTTTGACTACCCACGGATGCCCCTAAGTTACCATGCCTGTGGAGAAGAAAGAAGAACAAGAGAATGCTAAGATAGAGGTGTCCACGTACACTCTGTAGTGAAGGCTAATATCCGTGGTAAGCCTGAAACTACTTACCTCTTCTTCTTCTTCTTTCGTCTAGTGGCTAAGGACAGATGAGTTTATGCATAAATAGGGTTCTTTTCGGCTGCGAAAGGGGCAAGAGCATATAAATTCAAAGCATCTAATTCTTAATTTTACCACGAGTTTTAGGATTGTTGGAGTGAAAGATTGGCATTTGGAGGCTTGGAGTTTAGGAAGCCATTGAAGACCATCATAGTTGCTAAGTTTTTCTTCCCTTTCTAATCTCTTCTTGAACTTTTGTTTAGATTTTGACTATTTCCATTATGTGTGAGTAGTTTTTCTTAATCTAGGGACTTTTTAGCTAAAGTATTGATATTGGATCTCTAATTTTCGATATTTGCACTTTATCCAATTGGTTTGATTGAATTCTATCTTGTGGATTAACTATTGTGAGAGTTTTTGGCTAGATTTGCTTGCATACACTAGATAGTTTAGTGAAGTACTAAAAGGAGAAACTCACTATTAAAACAACAAGTTAGAACTTAATTTAACGACTGCTTGAAAGAGAGTTGTTTGTTGAGAGGAAAATTCTAGCAATCAAGAATCCATAACTAAGACCAAACCAAAGATATTTGAAAGATGTTAATTGGGTTAGTTTAGGCAATTCAGTTTGTTTCGAAAGAAAAGATTGAATTCTTAGTTTGATTGCACTCCTTTGAATCATCCAATCTAGATAAAGTGATGCAATTCTTACTAGGCGAAGCAATTCCCTAGATGTTTTTAATTCGATTGAATTTCCAACAGTTAAATAGTGACAGTTGAGACAACTGATTGAAAATCTGGTCACCTAGCCTTTTAGAATAGGTTAAAACTCGATAAATTACACTTGGTCTCTATGCGATCAATATTAAAACTGTACTATAACAACCACGCGCTTGTGGTAGCAATTAAGTTCTTTGCACCATTCTTGGGGACTAATTTTGTGGATACTGAGTTCGCCTATTTAGATTGACTAAGCGTATTTTTTATATTTTTATCTTTTTTATTTTCTTAATCTAAGCGTATTTTAAATCCTTTTAAACTTAAGGAGAATTGTACACAAACCAATGCCTTAAACATTTTCAAATTCACTTTTAGTTTACTTTTAAACTTCCTAAACCTATCAACTATTCAGTCGAGCCACTAACTGAATAGTTCGACAATTTAGGATTTCTTATAGGCTACAAACACTTTTACAAACTACCAGACAATTGGTATGTACTTAAAAGCATTCGAAATCATTAAAACATGCATTTAACAATCCTTCTTAAACATGTCTGAATTTCAAAAACTATTCACTTAATGTCATGTAGCACATTGAGGGAAAAAGGGGGTTCACAACTAGCACGTTTATGGACTTCGAAGCACAATTCAGCAGAATTCACTCTATTCTACACATGGCCTCGCAATCCATACGATTGTGGTAATCACAACCCAGACTCCCTCCTCACACAACACCGACCACAAGAACCTCAAATTTCTCAATAGTTCCACCTCGAGCCATCCAACTACCAACTCAGTTCAACATTGTCATAAACAAACCAACAATACATAAAATGATCGTATATAGGTATGGCATTCATGCTTAATAGTCAACATAGAATTTAACGTATACTAAACTGATGCACATAGAGACTTCAAGCGACATTTACTTTCTTGTTCGCAGACCATTGATCATAGGCATAATATCTCATAGCAATTATTATGAATAGACCATTAACATGCCCAAACTGATATAACCATAACCTTTAGACACAATTCAGTTCATTCCATAATTACTTCAATTAGCATCCTCAAGCTTCAAAACGGAATTCGAACTAATAAATTATTGGAATCACAGCGCTATGCTAACATTCTGTTCATTAAACATTTCTCTACTGTCTGGTTATTAACATTCAGCATCAATTCGAAATCCAAATGACCCGAAATCAGCACCATGTTCGCAATTCCTCAATCTCAATTCTAAATTTTCCCAAACTAATTTCTAACTTCAAAATAAACATGCACTAACTAAATTTAGTTAAACTCATTGAAAATAGTAGTAATTTAGGAGGCAAGGAGCCCTCACCTCGAATCCAAGCTAAGTGTCCGTTCGACGGGTTGACCGACTTGACTTTAGGGTCGAACAACTCCAAATCTTTCGGCTCTTGCTCACCCACACTCAAACTAGACCCAAATTGTGCCCAAACTCCCAAAATTCGAATCCTAGAACCGACCTAAAAGTCACTTTCTCTTTTGAGGTTGAATCGAGTGTTTTAGGAGGCGATTTCTACCCTAATTTATAAGAAATTGAAGCAACTAAGAGTTGGAGTGCATGGTCATCCCTGAGGTACGCGTTCAAGCCCTGATTCGGCGCCCCAACCCACTGAAAACGTGGTGGGTTCTTCCCGATTCTGCCCAATTTCAGTACCAAATGGTGGCTAGTTTACGGGGAAGGTCGAATGGGGGAATTTTGTGGCTAAAAGTGGGGAAAATCCTCTGCAAATTCGAGCTTTGGAGCCGCGTGCATGGTGAGGGGAGGAGGAAGAAGATGGTGAAGGAGAGAGGGAAAGAAGGAGATGTCGGGAGGGGGGTTGGTCGCGACAGCCAAAAGAAGAAGGGGCCACGTGGGCAAATTACTAAAATACCCCGCCCTCATTCCTTTTTATTCCACACTGATCCGTGGTTCTTACTGCTAGCCCAATTCATATCCCGAACTCTAAACCCAACTCTATAATATAATCTTTCATCAATTACTCGTTCCCAAATACAGCCAGGTTCGATTTAATAAATATTGAACTACTTCTAAGGTTGGCAACCTAATCGTATTCGATTTTCTAATCGATTTAGTACTCATTAATAACCGCTAATAACACTTATCAAAAATCATCGAAAGATTTTCAAAACTAATAATAATAATAATAATAATAATAATAATAATAATAATAATAATAATAATAATAATAATAATAATAATAACAGTGACAATAACATCCTTTTTAATAAAATTAACGCTTACATAGGCACTTAGAAAATAATTTTAGCTCATGTCGCTAATAAAATACAGTTTTCATAGCGCAGAAAGGCATTACAAACAACTTAATGGAATATAGAACATGCAGGTATTGCGCTTTCCCTATGGAGTTGTGGAGGTCTGGAGTGAGAAACCTTCAACGTTCAAAGTCAACGGGCAGTATCTTATGTCTTATTATGTAAGGAGACCTATTGACAAGCCTGCTGTCCACCACCTTTCTAATCCTAAGCCCTCCTAGAAGAGACGATTGAATTCCCGATCTTATTAGAGCGCTTATTGAGAGGCAACCCAAGTTGTTTTGTTTTTTTCGTTTATTAAGTTTTTCTTTTTTTATTGTATACAGTGTTTTATTTTTTTAAAAAAAAATGAAAAACAAAGAGAAAAAGCAAGAAGAAAGGGGAAAAAAACAGAGTGACAAAAGAGGTAATAAGAAGAGTGAAAATCATTCAAAAAAAATCATAAAAAAATAATAAGAGATTTTTAGAAGCTATACTAAGCTCTTCATAGACCCCTTGTGGTGTCCAATCCTGTCCGTGGAGTAGCTGCTTGGAAAACTAAAGAAAACATAGAGACAGAGCTCACCATGGACCCTCCGTGGTGGACTCCACGGTCCGTGGTGAGGCTCTCCCTCCGTAGCCAAGGGTTTTTCAAGCCCTCTGACCCAAGCATCCCTTAATTTTCTTTTAACTTTCGTTCCTTCGCTCTCTAAAACCTCTATAATCACCTGCACCTAAACCTTTAATTTTTCATCATTTTTATCCAATTTCTTTTCTTTCTTCTCATTTTCTTCACTTTTTTACTAAATCTCTTTGAAATTTCTCTTTTCTTCCCTTCTTTCGCTCACATTCTACCCATCCTTATACCCCAACTTTCAACAATTCCACTTTAAGCTCCATTCTTCCAAATTCTCTCGTTTTCTTCCATATTTCTGCCTATTTCATCTTCATTTTTCTAAATTTTGCATTTTTAGTTATTTTCTTTTTCATTTTCACTTCAGTTAGAGTTTTAAGCTTTCACCCATCCATTCATCATTTTAATGGCACCTAAGAAGAAGACATGAACCAATCAGGATGCGGGGACATCCAGTCAAGCACCTTAACGAGCACCCCAGACTTACCAAATCTCAACAAACACGCGAAACCGAGGTAATATCCATAACCCCCTTGGTTGAACACCTCCCGAGCATATTGCTAGGCACAATAATTTGAGTGGTAAGTTAGTGTTGCTACTCGTTATTATGATGAGGATTTGTTTACTAGATTAGGTTTGTTAGATGATATACTTTCGTTGTTCGCTAGAGGAGGTATGGGGCAATTTTTAGAGATTAGAGACCACACTTATTGTAACCTCACCCTTGAATTTTTGAGCACATTGCAAATGGAGATCATGAGTGGGCCTCGTTGCCAAGAAAAAGATACATTTCCTTCTATCTAAATAGAGAGTTTTATGAACTAAAGTTAAGTGCCTTTAATAGTATATTTGGTTTATCACCGAATGTGGACTAGCCGTATCGATATGTCCCTAAAGAATTTAACCCGAATGCATTTTGGTATGAAATTCCTGGCGATCATCGGTATCATACGAGCAACTCTAAAGGCACTATCATTAGAAACCCTGATGTTCGAGTAGCTCAAAGATTGCTTGCTTGTTGTTTGTTTACGAGGGAAGATAGTTCGAATGTGCATCGCCTGTCTGAATTGTATTTCTTGTATAGCATGCTCTAAGGTGACCGACTTGACCCAGTTTATCATAGATTAATCAGTTGCATCGTGTGCCCACTAGTTCTACACAGAGGATTGTGATTGGGGGCCTTCTTACCCCCATTGTTAGGTTTATAGGGATAAAACCGAACCCTGACGATAGAGTTCCTAGTTCCGAGCGGTTGAAGTTAGACGCTTTTGAACAAATGAAATTTTGTAAGATAGAGGCTGGGCGTGTTTGTTGGATTTATCCTGGGAACCGCCTCATGCCTCTCCCTAATGTTGAATGAACCAGTCTCTTGAACCGGGCCAATCTATACTTTTTGTCCGGTGACGAAGAGTTAGCGCAACCCGCACCATCTCCTCCCCCGCCTCATCTAAGGGCCTCTAGTTCATCCCAACCATCCTTCTCCTCTAATTATATCAGTTTGCATGCCACCCTTCAGTCCATTCAAGAGGAGCAAGCGTTCGTACGAGTTTACATTCAAACTGAACATACCGCACTCTGTGGCTTTGTCTAGGAGTGGTATGATGAGCTCTATGAGATGATTGCCTCCCAAATCAATATTTCTAAGACTTTAGGGCCTATTTAAAGACTTGGTGAGACCGTCATATTTCTCATCCCACCCTCCTTCTTCTCCACCTCCTCCTTTTTAGTTCTTCTCTTTTCGGCCCTATTGATTTTTATGTCCTTATATTGAGGACAATGCTTTGTCCAAGCATGGGAGAGTTCTGTGTGAATATGTGTATATGATGTCGATGTGTGAGTAGTTTGCATTTAGGTGTTGCATTGAGGAGCAGTTTGCATTTTTAGTTGAATTTTTCTTTTTTTTTTTCCTATTTTTAGGTTTCTTTTCTTAGGTTTAGCTTTATTTTTGTATTTTCAATTTTTTGTTGCATTTTAGTGTGTTTAAGAAAGCCAAAAAAAAAAAAGAAAAAAAGAAGGAAAAAGAAATAAAATCCTTCGATGATGAGTCTTTGACTAAGTAGCTTTCTTTGGCTTATTTTGACCCTTTTAGTTATGCCCATCTGTGAATAAATGTTTGATCATAAGTTTTCAAAATGTGCTTTATGTTTTATCCATCATGTTGACTGTAATTTGTTTACTCTATGACTCTTTGCATGAATGTGTGGCACATATGATCTAATAAGCTAATTTAGCTTTGATAGTTGTCCCATGAAACTTTGAGCCTTATTTGGAATAATTCATTATTTCAATCTCATGTTCTTTCATGTGTGGCTCTTCCTTGATTTCAAATCTCTAGAACTTGCTTTGACTCTTGTTTAAGATCACATTTAGCATGCATGTTTACGTGATAGGATTGAGGCATTCTTTGAATTTATGAGCTACATCGACCAAATAGCCCCCCTTTTTATGATTTATCCCTTGCTACCCTTTTCTTAATGCAAACCAATAATATTGAACCTTGGTTGAATGCATGTTCTACCTATTTAGCCAAGACTATAGAGTTTCATTAGTGATTGGGAGTAGTTGGTGGATAATGATGATGTTGTTTGGTGTGGTTTGTTTGTATGCAATGAGGGATTTATGCGATATTTTCCTTGCTGTCATTTAGGTTGAATTTTACAAACTGTTGAAAAGTGCACAAATTCTCTTGCCATAATCCTTCTCTTATCTAAAAAAAATGAAAAAAAAAGAAAAGGAAAAGAAACAAAAAAGAAGAAGCAAAATCAAATGAAAATCAAAACAAAAAAATGTTAATAGAGAAAAAAAGAGGAGCAAAACGATGCAACGATTTGGCATGAATTTTATATTATTATGCTCCAACACTTCTTCGCATACTCGACCAACTCGTGGTTATTTTGTGTATTTGAGAAGTATTGTTGTTTGGTGTCAGGAGTATTTATGTGAAAGGTTGGGTGAAGATGATTCATACTCATATTTGTCCCCCTCTTACCTTTGCCTATAGTCCTATTACAACCCTATCAAAGTCCTCATGATTGTCTAACATGCATTGCATTTTAGTGGTGGCAAATTTGAGAGCCTTATCAAGCTTATGGTGGATTTGATTATTTGGAATGAAATTTGAGTGAACCGCATTATATTTTTAAACACATGAGTGATGAGTGCATCAGTCCTAAAGTGAGGATCTACCGATTCTTTTAGCTCTCCCTTTTGTATGTGTCAATATGATTGTTTAAGCTGATTTGAGTGACCAATTCAATGTTTAATGTGATAATATTTGTCCTTACCTTGGAACTTCATTCCCTCATCTGTTTTGCAATATTTTTTATCACTTTTTGTGCTAACTTCTTACGGTTACCAAAGGAGATTATTCATTTTAGTTTTGGTTTTCACAGTTGCTTGAGGACAAGCAACGGTTCAAGCATGGGGAAGTTTGATAGATGCTTAGAATGCACTTTATTTTAGGGTCATTTTGTTGTATGTTTAAGGAGAATTATGTACTTAATGTTGTAATCTATATTTCTTTTCCTGTTTTATGCTTGGGTATGGTTCTTTTCTGTGTTTTGCAGGTTTTCGGGCCTTTCTGCCCTTACTTTGACCCTAATTAAATATATTTTAATGCCCCATGATGCCTCTAAGTAACCATCCCTGTGGCAAAGAAAGAAGAACAACAGAATGCTGAGACAAAGGCAATCACGGACCCTATGTGATGAAGGCCACAGTTTGTGGTAAGCCTAAAACTGCTTGCCTCTTCGTCTTCCTTTGTCTTGTGGCGACTGAGTTTTTGCATAAATAGGGTTCTTTTCGGCTGTAAACAAGGAGAGCATAGAAAACCAAAACATCCAATTCTCACTTTTATGATTAGTTTTAGGATTTTTCAAGTTTTCTTTAGAATAAGAGAGAGAATTAGAGTGGAAGATTGGCATTTGGAGGCTTGAAATTTAGGAAGCCGTTAAAGACCACCATAATTGCCAACTTTTTCTTCCCCTTCTAATCTCTTCTTGAACGTTTGTTTAAATGTTGATCATTCCAATTATGTGTGAGTAGTTTTTCTTAATCTAGGGACTTGTTAGCCAAAGCATTGATGTTCGATCTCTAAATTTCAATATTTACGCTTTATCCAATTGGTTTGATTGAATTCTGTCTTGTGGATAAACTGTTGTGAGTAAGTTTTGGCAAAATTTGGTTGCATGCACTAGATAGTTGAGTGAAGTACTGAATGGAGAAACTCACTATTAGAACAACAAGTTAGAACTTAATTTAATGACAGCTTGAAAGAGGGTTATTTGTTGAGAGGAAAATTCTAGCAATCAAGAACCCATAACTAAGACTAAACCAAAGATATTTGAAAGAATATTAATTGGGTTAGTTTAGGTAATTCAGTTTGTTTCAAAAAAAAAAAATAATGAATTCTTAGTTCGATTGCACTCCTTTGAATCATCCAATCTAGATAAAGTGCATATTTAAATCCAACGATCCAACTCTTTACTAAGCGAAGCAATCCCCTAGAATTTTTTTAATTCGATTGAATTTCCAATAATTAAATAGTGATAGTTGAGACAACCGATTGAAAATTTGATCTCTTAGCCTTTTATAATAGGTTAAAACTTGATAGACTACACTTGGTCTCAGTAGGATCGATATCAAAACTATACTCCAACAACCATGTGCTTGCGGTAGTAATCAATAATCATATTTGACACTTGCCTCAAGTGCTCCCTCATAGAGGCATATGAGATCTTTTTATTTGCTTAATGAGTGATTGTAAGGACGTCAACTTGAAACCCTTTTTGAGTGTGGTCCACTATGAATGGTTAGACCCACTATTAGGTGTGTTTTTAAATTTATTTTTTATTTTTCAGTAAAACAGAATATAGACTAAACTATACCAAAAAAGAGGCTGCATGGCCCCGAAAGCTAGATAGCAACCCTAATCTAGGATGCCAACCAGGTTCCTGGGCTAGAAATGAGCTATTTTCTGGCTAGTGGCCCCAGTAGTCCCACTAGCAGAGCTAAGACATTAGACTGCAGCAATGGTCCTGGAACCTAGTCGGGTTCCTAAGTCAATACAAACTCCAGCCTTTTAGCTCAATCATAGCTACTGTGTAGAAATCTCTAAGTTGCTCGACCAACAAAAATAAAATAGTAAATTTAACAATATAGTCACCAATGAGTTTTTAGGAAACCTTACTAACCTAATCTAGTTTCTAAAATGAACCTTAAATTAGAAGAGACATTGAAAGGGGCAAAAACAGGTTCGCTTTAAAAAGGTTTTCAAAAGGCCCTATAGAATACCTCTTAGGGGATCGCTTGATTCTATTGGCTCAAACCTAGGATTCGGATTGGAGGATGATGGTAGGATGACATAATAGAGTGCAACATGTCACCGCACGTCAAACTGACAGCCTCTACTAATCAATACGGAAAACTAGAGCTCATTAACATGGGAACTAAACTAGAGTTCATATTACCGTAAGCAATCGAACAAGAAAATAAAAAGGGTACAATGTTAGCATCATAACAAAAATCCAAATATTTACAGTAGGTGAAAACTAAACTAATTAAAAATTATATCTGTGCTTGTGGCAGGAAATCAAATAAAATGATAAAAAAAAGAAGAGATAAAGGATTTGGCTATGCCCTTATGGTGACCTACATGTGCTTCCTGGGAACCCAGTGGAGTAACGCTTTAAAACCAACTTCTTTTTCTCTGCACTTCCTCTCAATTTTTCCTCACGAGTTTTTGAAAGTGTTTCTCTCTAATTTTTCGTGGGCTTCTTTCAAGATTTCCTAGTGTTTTTCCATTGTATTTCTGATATGTTAACTCTAGGGGTAGCTCCCTTTTCGTGGTGTTTACGGGGTAGCGTGAATTGATTTGGGAAAGGAATCCTAATTCGATTTTCAATAGGCATAATCTAAATAGATGTGCCTATTTAGATGAAACTCTAACTACCAAACCTGTTTTAGACTCGGAAAGGGGAAGTGGTGAACCCGGTCGAGTTCACAATTGACACGTCCGCAAGTGCAAGAGTGTTGTAGCATAGATTAAAAGATTGTCCTCAGGGACCATAGTAATCTATTGAGCTAATGTCTTATTGAAAATGCTAAGTAATTAATCTTTTTAATGAGTTGATTTAAATGAACTAATTATCTGATTGGAAATCAATCAAAGTAAAGCATCTAGGAAATTGATTCGCCATGTAAAGAGTTGGATCATAGAATTACGATGGCACTTTTCACAGATTGAATGATTCAAGGAATTGCAATCGAGTTAAAGTTAATCCTTTCTTTCGAAATAAATTAAATTGCCCAAACAAATTCCACTAACACTCTCTCAAGTGTCTTTGATTTAGTCTAGGTTGAAGATTCATGAATGCTAAGTCTCCTCTTAACAAGCAATTCTCTCTCGAGTTTCTCTAAATCAAGTTCTATTAAGCTGATCTCGTAGCGAGTTTCACTTTTCAGTACTTCACTCAACTACCTAACATAAACAAGCAAAATTGGCCAAATTCTACTCACAATATTCCAATCTCAAGATAGAAGTAAATCATTCCAGTCATGAAATAAGCACAAGATTGTAAAGATTAAGGTTCCAACTACAATACTATAGCTAACAAATCCCTATATTAAATAAAACTACTGACTTATATTTTAAATTCAATTAAAACAAGAGTTCAAGGATAAATTTAAAGAGAAGGAAAACTTTATAACAATGGCATCCCTTTAATTGTGTAATAATCTTTAAGCCTCCAAGAGTGAAGCTTCTCTCTTTAATTCTCCTTTTGCTCCCAAAACTAAACTAAACTAAACTCTAACTAAAAGAGAGATGTGAGAGTAGTAGTGAGATGGTTATGGTTGCTGTCTTTTTCTTCTTCTTAAGCCTTGGAACACGCCCTTTTAAGCAGCAAACGGAGCATTCTCAGCCGTACAATGAAGGAAGATGAAGAGGCTAGCAGTTACAGGCTCACCACGGTCCGTAGGGACACCACAGTTAGACCATGGTTCTGGCTGGTTTTGAAATCTTCTACTCTTCTATTGCTCCACAGGCATACAACTTGGGGCACCTCTACGAGTGGGTCAATAAACACTCATATGAGGGTCAATCGCTGGGTCAAATGGTGTAAAATCCTGCGAAAATCATCAAAGAATCATACCCAAGCATAAAACGAGAATATGAGTATAAATTATGACATTAAGCCTATAAATTCCCGAAGAATTGCTACAAAACTTCCCAAAAATGAAGTATATAGAAGCACTTATCAAACTCCTTATGCTTGAACCGTTGCTTGTCCCTAAGCAACACTAAGACCAAAAATTATTTTCAACCAACTCAGGATAGACATTGATAGTAGCCTAATGGCAAAGTCGAGCCAAAGTTAGCCCAAAAATGCAAAAATCATTTAACAAACAGGCTAGAAAATGAAGTTTTTGAAATCAGTGATACACCACAATGTCAAATTTGAATCAACCTCCCCTAAAATGATCAAATACAATCACATTGACACATGAAACAAATAGAGCTAGTAATGCCGGTAGAACCTCACTATAGTCATATGGCACTCATCACACATGTGTTTGAAAATGTAGGAAAGTTCTCTCAACTCTCATTCCATGGACTCAATTGTACCATGGGCTTAATAAGACTCTCTAATTCGCCATCACTAGTATGTAATAGACATTAGACAATCATGAGGACTTTATAAGGTTGTAAGGGGGCCATGGGTAAAGTAAGAGCGGAACGAATATTTTGAAAATGTGGAACTACAAGCCATAGACTAAGAGCAACACTATACAACACCCTCCTCCAACCAATACATTTCAATAACAAAAGACATCCCCTTTCACAACCAAATAAAGAGAAAAAGAGTTGAAAGTTATATGTACTTCTTACAATCCAAATAAGGCCAACACTCTTTTTATTCTTTTTTTTTTTCCTTCTTTTTTCTTCGTTTCTTCTCAAGTTAATTTTTTTTGTTTTGGTTGCTTTCTTTTCTTTTTTTTTTTTCTCTTTCTTTCTTTTTCCATAATTTTTTTCAATCTCACATGGCTAAAGCAATACGTATCAAACTTGAATTTCAACTCTTCTCTAATCTTTGTACAATAAGACAAGGGATTTCTTATACAAACACAAGAACACAAATCCCTTCACCAATCGACCAATCAAATCCACCAAAAAGATTCTAATACACCTTATTAACTCCCAATCAAACTCAATTTATGAGGATGAAATGCTCCTCTAGTCTTGGCTTAATAGTTAGATAAATGTTTGGCCAAAGGCTATGTTCAGAGTTCAAATCAATGAAAACGGATATAAGCTCAAAGGGGCTAGCAATGGGTAGACTATGCATAACAAGGATGGCTATTTGGTCTTTTGGGTTAACAAGTCAAAGAATGCCTCAATCATGTTCCCTAAATGCATATGCTATGTGTGATCTTGAATGAGAGTCAAAGAAAGTTCTAGAGAAATGATGTCAAGGAAGAGTCCCTCATGAATTGACAAGAGACTAAATTGACAAATTAGTCTTTAAAAGCTTAAAGCCTCACGGGACATCTATTGAGGTCATACCTTGCTCATTAGGAGAACATGCCAACAATCATGTAAAGAATCATGGGGTAATCAATTCGCACTCAACATATGGTCAAAACATGAAGCTCATTTTCGCAAACTCGTTTTCAAAAACTTTTATTCACAATTGGGCAAATCAAAGGATCAATCTAAACCAAAGAAGTCTACTTAGTTTACAAAGTTCATCATCAGATGATTTTTTCTCTTTTTATATTTTTTTATTTATGACTTTTTTAAGTGAATGCATGCTCCTAATAACAATGCTAAGAAAATGCAAAAACTATAAAAGGAACCAAAAGTGAAAAGAAACCCGAATGTACCTCAAACATGCTCTACCTACATAAAATTAAATCTAAAATGCAACTCTAAATGTAAGCATGAACAATATATGCAATGCATACACAAGCACACACCAAAGTAAGTCAGGCATCAGACGCTATCAATTATCTGACTAACTCCCCCACGCTTGAACAAAACATTGTCCTCAATGTGAGCATAGAGTAGAAAAGGGAAGGGGAGTAGCAAGAAGCAATCAAAAGGGAGGTGGTAAAGAAGGGTGGGAGGTTGACCATAAGAAATATGCCACTCTCGTCAAGTCTCAAGACAAGCCTTATAATCCTAAAAATATTGGGTCCAGGTAGCAAGCATCCCATGGAGCTTGTCGTGCTGCTCTTGAATAAAGTCACGAAGAGTAGTGTTCTCAGAGGCAACATAGGCTCGAAGGGACACTTGCTCCTCCTAAATGGACCTAAGGGAGGCTTGGAGGTCTGCATGGTCAGTGGGGGTAGGTTGGGAGGAGCAATTAGGTCCGGCCTGATAAGTAAATGGGGGTAGAGAAGGTACGGGTTGAATGACCTCAGCATCGCCAGGTACCCATTGAAGGTTATCCCGGTGAAGTAAGGTGGTCCAATCAACATTGGGAAGTGGTAGAAGCCGATCCCTAGGATAAATCCAGCACAAACGTCCAGCCTCTACCTAGCAAAAGTTCACTAGCTCAAAAACGGCTTGATCAAGCCGCTCGGACCTAGAAACTCGATCCTCAGGGTTGGACTCAACACCCAAAAATCTAGCAATGGTGGTGATTGCACCTTCAATGACTATCATACCCTTAGTGATAACAGTCGCACTATATAATTGTTGGGCCAAAAACGCCCCAGGATCAACTTAGACACCATCAGGGATACAAGACAAAAGATATAACTCAGGTAATATAGGGGCATTCAAGCTATCATCCCGAGCAAAGAAACAACAAGCGAGAATACGCTAGGCCACTTGAATGCAAGGGTTCCTAATATGGGTGCACATAGAAGAACTAGTGTTGTACCTAAAACTCCCCAAAAGCTCGCCCTAAAATGCATTCGGGTTGAATTCATGGGGAGCTTGACAGTTTGGTAAGTCCATGCTAGGTGGAAAACCGAATATACTATTAAAGGTACCTAAGTTCAATTCATAAAACTGCTCTTGCAAATAAAATAAAATATATCCAGCTTGACATTGACGTCCTTGAGTGACCTCAACATACATTATACCAAGAAATTCTAGAGGGAGGTCCTGATATGTATGCTCTTTCATTTCAATGAAATGTCCCATGCCCCATGCAAATAGCAACCGTATATCATCTAACAATCCCAAACGTCCCAACTATTGCTCATCATAATAACGAGTTGCCATAATAATTCGTTCATTTGAGCAAGTATATCTAGCAACATGTTCAAGGTTAGCCAAACCAAGGGGATGAGGAACGTTACATCAAGCCCACGCATTGGTGGAAGTGCGGGACGTCCATTGAGTTCGAGATGGTGCTTGGCTAGATGTCCGCACCTCCTTGATGCTCTTTTATCTCTTAGTAGGTGCCATGGATGTAAAACGTAAGAAAATTGAAACAAAAACCTTAAAAATAAGGTATGAGGAAAGAAAATGGAGAATTTAAGTGAAAAATGAAGAAGAATTAGAGAGAGATGAACGTGGTTATGGAGGAATGGTGAAAGTGAGATGAACTTGGAAAAGAAATGGTGGAAAGAGATTACATTTGTTGGAGAAAGAGAAAGATTAAGAGAAAAGGGAAGCTTTTGAGTAAAAATGAAGTGAAAATGGGAAGAAATTAGGGGGAGAATGAAGGTTTAACAATGGAGGGTTTAGAGAGAGAAAGAGGGAGGTAAGAGAGAGAGTGGTGAGGTAGAAGATGAATGTGGGGGAAAGTGGACTGTCACCGCGGTCAAAACCCTTAACCGTGGCTCGCAGCAGTCTACCACAAACTATAGGTGACACCACGGTCAGATTGTGGTGGCTGCTAGATATCCAGTTTCTCTATTTTGCTGGGTGGGCACACTAAGGGCTATATTGAGTAATACGGGCCGTCTGTGCCTAGCTTCTTTCTTCCTTTTGTTTTTGTGTTCTTTTTCCTTTTTTTTCCTTCTTTTTTTTCTTCTTTATGAAAAACTACTTAAAAATGGAAATGAAAGCTATAAAAGGGCTGCTGCTGCCTCCCAAGATGCGCTTTTTTAAGGTCAAGAGCTTGACCATACTTCTATGTGTGCTCAGGATCGGTAAGCGTATGGATGACAACTTTTTTAATGGGGTTGCCCACAAGAATAAGGCTTGAGTCGCTATCCATTTAACTTGAATGCACTGGTGGATTCACTCCGTACATCCATTGCACCATGAGGATGAACCTTTATAACTTGAAATGGTCCCGACCACCGGGATCTCAACTTCCCCGGAAATAATTTCAGCTTAGAATTGAACAAAAGAACCATGTCACCTTCCTCAAATCTCTTCTTCAAAATGTGCTGATCATGCCATTTCTTGGTCCTTTCCTTTTAAATGTGGGAGCTCTCGTAAGCCTCTAATCTTAGCTCATCAAGTTCACATAATTACAAAGCCCGCTTCTCACCGACCACCTTAAGATAAAAATTGAGCGTCTTAATTGCGCAATAAGCTTTGTACTCCAACTCGACTGGCAAATGACAAGACTTCTCAAACACTAAGAGGTATAGGGTAGTGCCTAAAGGAGTCTTATAAGCGGTTCGATAGGCCCAAAGAGCATCGTCAAGTTTCGAAGACCAATCTTTTTGGGATCTATCCACCATCTTTTCCAAGATACTCTTTAATTCCCAATTAGATAGCTCAAGTTGGACACTCGTCTAGGGATAATAAGGTGTAGTGACTTTATGAAGTACCCCACACTTCTTCAAAAGTGATTCAAGTGGTTTGTTGCAAAAGTGAGTCCCATTGTCACTTAAAAGAGCTCTCGGTGTGCCAAATCCTGCAAAAATATTTTTCCGATGGAACTTTATGACAACCTTGGAATCATTGGTTGGGGTGGCAATGGCATCACCCAGTTAGGGACATAGTCAACTATGATGAGGATTTAGAGATTGCTATAGGAAGGAGGAAAGGGTCCCATGAAGTCAATCCCCAATATATCAAACAACTCCACCTCAAGAATGCCACTTTAAGGCATCTCATGTTGCTCAGAAATGTTCCCCATTCTTTGGCATCTATCAGAAGTCATGACAAAGTTCCTTGAATCTTTGAAGAGAGTGGGCCAATAAAAACCCACTTGGAGTACCTTTACAATAGTCTTGTCCGGGCCAAAGTGTCCACCATAGGTCGAGGCATGCCAATGTTGTAGGATACTATGAACTTCTTCCTCTGGCAAGCAGCTTCGATATATCCCATCTGCTCATAGTTTGTAGAGAAGGGGTTCCTCCCACACATAATATTTGGTATCAGAAAGTAATTTCTTCCTTTGTTGATAAGATAATCTAGGAGGTAGTACCCCACGCACCCTGAAATTCACCAAATCAGCATACCATGGGGTGGCTTGGAGAGAAATGACAAGTAGTTGATCATCTGGGAAAGAATCACCAATTTTGAGCTCTTTAATGGGACTGAGCTTGGGGCCTTGGCGAGATAAGTGATCCGCCACCACATTCTCCATTCCGGACTTATCTTTGATCTCTAAATTGAACTCTTGGAGGAGAAGAACCCATCGGATGAGGCGGGGTTTGAAGTCGGAATTCTTCATTAGGTGCTTCAGAGCGGCATGATCCGTGAAAATAACGACCTTGGAATTTATCAAGTAAGATTAGAATTTTTCCAAGGCAAACACAACCCCTAGGAACTCCTTCTCTGTCATGACATAATTTACTTGAGCCTCATCAAGAGTTCGACTCGCATAGTAAATAACATATGGCTTATTGGCCTTCCTCTGGCCTAGCACTACCTCTATTACAAAATCGCTTGCATAACACATCACCTCAAAAGGAAGCCCCCAATTCGGGGCTTGCATCACCGAAGCCATAATCAATGCCTCTTTTAAAGTGAGAAAAGCACTCCAGCATTCTTCAATAACATCAAAAGGCACATCTTTGACAAGCAAATGGGTGAGTGGTTTTGTAATTTTTGAAAAATCTTTTATGAACCGCCGATAAAAACCGACATGTCCAAGAAAACTCCTCACACTTTTTACAGAAGCTGGTGGGGGTAATTTTTTAATCACCTCTACCTTTGCTTTGTCAAAATCAATGCCCTTATTAGAAATAATATAGCCTAAGACAACCCCCTCTTTTACCATAAAATGGCACTTTTCCAAATTCAAGACCAAATTTGTATCTTTACACCTTTACAAGACCTTAGCCAAATTATTCAAGCAATGGTCATAAAGACTTCCATTATGTCCTCAACAAAATCAGAGAAAATAGCCATCATACAATGCCGAAAATTAGCAGGGGCATTGCATAGTGACATTCTTCTATAAGCAAATGTACCATAAGGACAAGTAAAGGAGGTCTTTTCTTGGTCACTAGGATGAATAGGGATTTGAAAGAAACCCAAATACCCATCTAAGTAACAAAAATATGAATTTGTGTCCAACCTTTTAAGCATTTGATCTATAAAGGGAACGAGAAAATGGTCCTTTCGGGTGGCCTTATTCAATTTTTGATAGTCAATACACATACGCCATCCCTTGACAATCCTAGTAGGAATTAGCTCATTGTTCTCATTTTTTATAACTTTCATTCCCCCTTTCTTAGGTACTACATGGACCGGCTTACCCACTTACTGTCGGAGATAGGATAGACAATGCCGGCTTTAAGTAGTTTCAAAATTGCCTTCTTGACTACCTCTTGCATATTAGGAATCAACCTTTTTTGGTGCTTAATTAAAGGCGTATGGTCATCTTCCATCAAAATACAATGCATGCACACAAACGAGTGAATTTATTTTTAATGATCAAGAGTATATCCTATGGCCTTACGATGCGTTCCAAGTATTCTAAGCAAAGACTTAATTTGAGACGCACTTAGACTAGCATTAACAATCACAGGATAAGTAGAATTAGGACCAAGAAACTCATATCTCAAAGAATAAGGAAGAGGTTTTAATTCTACCTAGGGAGCACGCTCCCCATCAAACAAGGACTTTGCCTCACTTACCAAGGTTTCCGCTTTAGCCAGCGTAGGTGGACTTGTGAAGAGGCTTCTAAGAATTGAGCACACATTGTTACTTTGGGATTTGCATCCTTAGTAGAACTATCGTTCAACATACAATGCTCAAAAGGGTCATCAAACTCATGATTAGAAATAGCTTCCCATACCAAACTATCAACCACATCAATCATATGCCATTCATCAGAAATGGAAGGAGATTTAAAAGCAAACAGGTTAAACTCTACATGATCATCACCCACATTAAAAGACAACTTACTATTTTTGACATCAATAAGGCATAGGCGGTGGCCAAGAAAGGCCTCCTAAGAATGATGGGAGTGATGTATCCTCCTTCATCTCAAGTATCACAAAGTCTACTTGAATATATAAATCTCCCACCTTAATTGGGACATCCTCTAAAATACCCACAAGGTATTTCACAGAATGATCCGCTAATTGTAAGGAAATGGTGGCAGGTCCCATTTCTCCTAAATCCAGCTTTTCACACAAAAAAAGGGGCATCAAACTCACACTTGACCCCAAATCACACAAAGCACATTCAATATACACATTTCTAACATACAAGAAATTGAGAAACTACTGGAATCCTTAAGCTTAGCGGGAAGCTTGTTTTGGATCGCAACACTACACTGTTCAGTCAAGGCAGTAGTCTTATGCTCTTTTAGCTTTCTTTTATTATAAAAAATCTCTTTCAAAAACTATGCATAAGAGGGCATTTGAGACAAGCCATCATTGAATGGGATATTAATGTATAGCTTCTTCAAGACCTCTAAAAACTTCCCAAATTGGAAATCAAACTTAGCCTTAGTCGTTCGTTGAGGGAATGGTAAAGGCAGAGTGTAAGGATTGGAGGAAGTTTGCTTAGAATCTTTAGGAACCATATTGGCATCCATCGCAACATCATCTTTATGCAAATCAGTAGAGGGCATAGACACCTATTTCTCAACAATCTCAACATTATCATCATGCTTGTCATGCAAAGACTCATCATTGCTTACCCCCTTGGATCCCTCAAGTTGTTACGCCCTCTTAGGATCATGGCGTTGCATTGGTCCCTAGGATTTGGCTTGGGCTTACTTAGGAATCTACCAGAGGGTATAGATGAAGAGCTAGCTTCTTGGGCAATTTGGGCTTCCAACATCTTATTATGAGTAATAAGCACATCAACCTTAGAGGCTAATTGCTTTATATATTCATCTTGCTTTTGTTGCACCAAAAGCATACTTTCCATCATGGCCTCTGGGTTAGACTTTTGGGGAGCTTGTTAGGGAAAGGGAGGTCTCTAAAATCTAAGGGGTTACCTAGCATTCATTTGGGGCATTGTGGAAAGGTTAGGCCTATATGAGAAATTTGGATGGTTCCTCCAATGTGGACTATAAGTATTTGAATAAGGGTCATTGGTCACCCTCGAGTTGAAATTATTGACATAATTGACTTGCCCGCTAGTGTTTTGAGCAAAAGGACTCCCACAGTCAAATTGTCAATGGAACCAAATATTGCACATGATGGGGAAGGGGTACTAGAATTCACAGCATTCACATTCACTCATTCCAACCTTTCAGTCATAACATCTACTTTAGCATTAAATAAAGTAAGTGCATCAACTTCAAGTTTACCTCCAACCCACTTAGGTTGGTCTCATTCGTTGGACCACTGAAAATTATTGAGCGCTATCTCCGCAATGAAATTGTAGGCCTCGTCTTCAGTCTTATTTATCAAAGTTCCTCCTGCCGCTGCATCAATAGTGGACCTTACAGGTTGGGTCACTCCATTGTAGAAAGCTTGAACAATCATCCATCGTTGAAGGCCATGGTGAGGGCACAACTGCAACAAGTCTTTGAACCACTCCTAAGCCTCATAGAGTGTCTCATCATCCCTTTGGGTAAAATTAGTAATTTGGTTCCTCAAACTTGCCGTTTTACTTGGTGGAAAGAATTTGGCAAGGAAGGCTCTAGTAAGCTCATCCCATGCGGTAATGCACCCCGAAGATAAAGAATGAAGCCATGCTCTCGCCTTGTGCCCAAGTGAAAAGGGGAATAGCCACAGTCGAATGGCATCGGTAGAGACTTCATTAAGCTTCAATGTGTCACACACCTCTAAAAAGAGCTAGAGGTGTAAGTTCGGGTCTTCCAATGAAGTACCCCCAAATTGGGATTGTTGCACCATGGAAATAAGAGCCCGCTTGAGCTCAAAGTTGTTTGCCTCCACGTTAGGACGAGCAATGCTTGAGGCTATGCCTTGGACTTCTAGGGTAACAAAATCTCTAAGCGTCCTTCTTTATTCACCACCTCCTCCTGCCATAATGGGTGAGGTCCTCCTAGCCTTGTGTCTTTGTTCCTCAAGTCTATGCTTCTTCCTCCTTAAATGGAAAGTCCTCCCAATCTCAAGATCGAGTTCGTACATAAATGGACATCACATAAACTGGGAAAAATTCCTACAAGCACAATTACCAACAATACCAATGTAATAAAGAAAAGGAAAATAAAGTAAAACACTTAGTCAATTTTGTAAGCCTAACTCAATAGTTAACAATTTGGTCTTCGATAACAGTGCCAAAAACTTGACACGTTCGTAAGTACACGGGTGTCGTAATATAGATTAAAAGATCATCCTCAGGGACCACAGTAATCAATCGAGCTAATGTCTTATTGAAAATGTAAAGTAATCAATCTTTTCAATGAGTTCATTTAAATAAACTAATTATCTAATTGGAAATCAATTAAAGTAAAGCATCTAGGAATTTGATTCATCAAGTAAAGCATTGGATCATAGAATTAAGCGCGCACTTTTCACGGATTGAATGATTGAAGGACTTACAATCGAGTTAAATTTAATCTTTTCTTTTGAAATAAATTAAATTGTCCGAACAAATTCAACTTACACTCTCTCAAGTGTCTTTGATTTAGTCTAGGTTGAAGATTCATGAATACTAAGTCTCCTCTTAACAGGCAATTCTATCTCGAGTTTCACTAAATCAAGTTCTATCAAGGTGATCTAATGGTGAGTTTTACTTTTCAGTACTTCACTCAACTAGCTAACATAAACAAGTAAAATTGGCCAAGTTCTACTCACATATTTTAATCTCAAGACAGAAGTAAATAATTCCAATCATGAAATAAGCACAAGATTATAAAGATTAAGGATCCAACTATAATACTATGGCTAACAAATCTCTAGATTAAATAAAAATACTCACTCACATTTCAAATTCAACTAAAACTAGAGTTCAAGAATAAATTATGATGGAGCCCTACCTAGCCAAGACCTTGACCATGATCATTCAAGTCCAACAAGTCCAAAAACAAGGTTCCAAGCTCAAAGAATGGCTCACATTATGCAAAGGACACAAACAAAAGCTACCGGGTACAAGGCAGATTTTAAGCCCAATTTTGTGTTTTTAATTACTTAGGCCTCCATGTTTAAATTCCAATTTTTTACGTATCTTGGGCCCCCAAGATGTTAACTACCTGGTCCAATTGGGAAATTCAGGTTAAGTCAAGTAAAAGATGAAGAACCAGGCCAATTTTCCAAACCGTGCAGGCTGGAACCCAGTTTGGACCAGTCTGAGTATTTTGATCATTTGGACAAGCAAATCAAGTCAAAAATGTGTGATTCCACTTGAAGGAGTTAGAAGACATCCATGGATTTCGAACCATATGTGACAATCTAGATCATGCCCACTTTTTGCATGAGAAACGCAACATCCAAACAATGCCTGCAAACTGCCAGCTACTGCCTTGTTGCACCTAATTGGTGCATTTGGTAGTTGTTGTCATTCCAAGTGTCCAATCTTGTCTAGCAGCATGCTTGAGCAGTTAAAGGACTATTAGACATAATCATGAAGTAACCAAATGAAGATCCAATGAGGAGCAAGGAGAGAAAGGTCGAAATAAGCTTATTGGCCAGCCGTAAAGTACAACCAGGACCAAGCAGCTTTCCACTCTTCTCTCACACATGACTAGCTGCCTTTTTGCTTAATTACTTGATTAATATTAAGGTTAGCTTTAATCTTAAATATTACATAGAGTCAATGGTTGTAATTAGCAAGGATTAAGCTAGGATTAGTAATGATGTATCATAGGTTAGCTTAAACCGTGAACTAAGCTAGATTAAGAGGTTTCTTAATCTTGAAGAAACCTCACTCCCTGAGCTTGAGTAGTTTATGTGCTTGCATATTAGGTTATAAGGGGTTAATAACATCACTTTTGTAATCAGATTTCATGAATTAGAAGAAAAAGAGAGCTTTGTTCCTAGAACACAAAACACTAAACTTGCTTATCTCCAATTGTGGCTGATTAGAGTGGTGATCAAGTATAGTCCTAAACTTGTTTAAGTGGTGATTTCTGTATCTTATTCAAGATTAGGGGCCCTAACCTTGATTTTGGTGGTGATTCCTGTATCCAAGATTCAAGTTTAGTCGTATCCTTAGCTCATTTTCAATTTCGGATTCCATTGAGTTCAAGTTGAGTGCCGTAAGTTCTTAACTTGTTCCTTTGCAATCCTTTGAGTGTGAGTTCAATTCAGTGAGCTTTCCATCATATTTGGTATCAGAGTTAAATCTCTCCTTGGCTTGGTATACTCTCCTACACTTCCAGATTCGTTCCCTAAACACAATCCGAACACAAACCCCATTTCTGTTCCAAGCAAATCGCATACACAATGAGTACTAACTTGAGTTTAGATAAGAAACTTGATGCTGTCTTGAAGAGTAATCATGAAATTACTACTTTAAATCAAGAACTCAAGAGTTCCAATCAAGAACTAAGAGTTCAGAATGACTACTTATGGAAACAGCTAGGTACTTTCTTGAAACAAAAGCAAAAGATTAATGAAGAACCAACCCGGTTTGTTCAAAGAGACGAAGAAGCAAGCAAGCAATCCCACACGTTCGTACAGTGAGGACGAACCAGCAAGGAGGACCAGGATGGAGCCAAGATTTCAAGCCAACTCTAATGACTTTAGAGCTGAGATTCTAGAATTTGAAGGCTAGTTTGATCCAGATGAGTTTCTAGAGTGGATGCATATGGCAGAGAGAGTCTTTGAGAATAAGGACATTCCTGATGACAAGAAAGTAAAGTTGGTGGCCCTTTGGCTAAAGAAATATGCCCCCCTTTGGTGGACTAACCTTTGTACCAAGAGGGTTAGGTGTAGGAAAAGTAAGATCATGACATGGCAGAAGATGAAAGCCAAGCTTAAGTCACGGTTTCTTTCACCCACCTACATCTAGGATAGCTACTCTTAGTTCTATAATCTTACTCAAGGTGGCCTCAATGTTGAAGAATACACACGTGAGTTTCAAAAACTCATGATCAAATGTGATATTCAAGAGGCAGAAGAGCAAACTATAGTTAGATACTTAAGGGGACTCGATCCTAAGTATGCTAACGTAGTTAAACTACAACAATACACCACTTTTGATGATGTGTGTGTCCTTGCTCACAAGGTTGAGCAACAAAATAAGACCAAGCAGCCCTTTAAGCGTGAGTTCAGCAAGCCTCCACCCTAGAATAGTCTTCTTAATAAGGAGAGCTCTAACCCACCTCCTAAGCCCACAAATCCTTCCTCACCATTTGCACAAAGAACCCAAACTCCACAAAAGATCCTACCACCTCCAACCAGACCCAATCCTAGCTCTATGAGTACAAGAAGGTGCTTTAAATGCCAAGGATTAGGACACATTACCATGGACTTCTTAAATCATAATGTGGTTACCTTAACCGAATGGAAAGTCGTGGAAGAAGAAGAAGAGACTGAAGAGCAAAATGAAGGGGAAATTAAGGGAGACCTTGAGGAAACACTAGAGGAGGTAGAGGAAGAAGCAAATGAGGGCGAAATGTTGGTTTTAAGAAGAGTTCTCAATGGTCAGAAGGGTGCTAAAGATAAGCAGAGGGATCACATTTTTCATACTCGATGCACAATTCAAGACAATGTTTACTCCTTGATCATAGATTGAGGGAGTTGTGCCAATGTAGTTTCTCTTAGCATGATTGAGAAATTAGGCTTGCAAGCCATGGTCCTCCCCCATCCTTACAACATTTAGTGGTTAAACCAAAGCAAGGGATTACAAGTTTACTTCCGGTGCCTTATTTCTTTGTCCATTGGTAAGAACTACCAAGACGAGTTATGGTGTGATGTTATCCCCATGGACATGCCATATCTTGTTAGGTAGGCCATGGATGTATGACAGGAAGGTGATGCATAATGAATTTCTGAATACATACTCCTTTTCTAAAGGAAGAAAGAAGAATACCCTTGTTCCTTTATCACCATCCGAACTCCACAAAAGCAAACCCGAAAAGAAATCTGAGCATTCTGGTTGTTTACTAACCTTTAGTTAACCTCTTTTAAAGGCCTCATATCATGAGTTTAAGGCTTTTAAAGAAAGGATCTTAAACATTCAAGAGGAATTAAAAACTCCTCTCCTAAACCACCCTATTACTAAGTCCCTAATATACCAATTCTGTCACTTGTTTCCAGAGGAGATACTTATGGGTTTGCCTCCTGAAAGGGATATCCAGCACCATATAGGCCTCATTCCAGGTTCTATCCTTCCGAACAAGCCAACATATAGGATGAATCCAAAGGAGACCATGGAGATTCAAAGGCAAGTGGAGGAACTAATGTCAAAGGGGTTAGTACATGAGTCCTTAAGCCCTTATGTCGTGCCTACCTTATTAGTTCCTAAGAAGGATGGTACTCAACGTATGTGTGTGGATAGCACAGCCATAAATAAGATCACAATCAAGTATAGGTATCCCATACGTAGACTTGAAGATATACTATATGAGTTACATGGCTCAAAAGTGTTTTCAAAGATCGACCTTCGAAGTGGATACTACTAAATCAGAATCCGTGAAGGAGATGAATGGAAGACGGCTTTCAAGACTAAAGGAGGGCTGTATGAATGGCTTGTCATGCCCTTTGTTCTTTCTAATGCCCCCAATACATTCACGAGGCTAATGAATCAAGTATTCAGGCCTTACATTGGGAAGTTTGTGGTAGTTTACTTCAATGATATTCTGATTTACTCTAAGAGTGAGCAAGAGCATCTCAATTAGATTATGCTTGTTCATGAACATGAAAGGTTGTATGGTAACCTTAAGAAATACACCTTTTTCACTCATGAAGTAACATTCTTAGGTTATATTATTTTTGGTGAAGGTATGAAGGCAGATGAAAGCAAACTAGAGGCTATCTAGTCATGGCCTCTCCTACAAAGTATACATGATGTTAGAAGCTTTCAGCGATTAGCTTCCTTTTACAGGAGGTTTATTTGAAACTTCAGCACCATAATGGCTTCCATGACTGAGGTGATTAAGGGTACATCATTCAAGTGGACCCCTAAAGCCCAAGCTGCCTTTGAGGAAGTCAAGAAACGACTAACTCAAGCATCCGTTCTTGCTTTATCGTGCATTGAGAAAGTCTTTAAAGTCGATTGTGATATATCTGGTGTTGGAATAGGTGGCATTCTTACTCAAGAAGGTAAACCTTTGGCCTTCTTTAGTGAGAAACTGTGTGATTCAAGACAAAAGTATTCCACCTATGACAAAGAGTTTATTTTACATTCAGATCATGAGGCTTTGAAGTATATTCAAGGCTAACATAAGTTAAACTCACATCATGCAATGTGGGTTGAGTTTCTTCAGTCATTCCATTTCACTATCAAGCACAAGTCAGGAAAACTCAATCAAGGAGCTGATGCATTATCTACGAGGTATCTCCTACTGTTTCAATTAGATGCTTGCATTCTTGGTTTTGAGCACCTAAAAAGTTTATATGCTGATGATGTAGACCTTGGGGAGTTGTATTTTGTGTGCCAAAAGCACCCCATGGGGGATTTCGTAGTCCTAGAGGGCTGTAGCACCCGTGAGCTCTTGATTAGAGAGGTGCATAGAGGTTCTTTGGCTGGCCATTTTGGAGAATCCAAGACCTTAATTATGTTAAGGGAACACTATTACTAGCCAGGAATGGAGAAGGATGTTTAAGACATCCTAAGATGTGGAACATGCCAAGTTGCCAAAAGTCACACCATACCCCATGGCTTATACACACCCTATCCAATCCCTACTTTACCTTGGGTGGATGTAAGCATGGATTTCATTTTGGGCTTACCTAAAATCTAAAGGAACAAAGACTCTATATTTGTGGTGGTGGACAGATTTTCAAAGATGACACACTTTATACCATGCAAAAAAAAAAATAAATAAACAAAATGATGCTGCACACGTTGCTGAGTTATACTTCAAAGAGGTAACCAGATTACATGGTATCCCCAAGTCTATTGTTTCTGATAGGGATATAAAGTTTTTAAGTCATTTCTGGATTACCTTGTGGAAGAAATTAGGTACTAAGCTCATATATAGTACCACTTGTCACCCCCAAACTGATGGGCAGACTAAGGTGGCCAATCGAACCCTAGGCACTCTCTTAAGGGCTTTGATTAAATCTCATGCCAAAGCGTTAAATTTACTCTTGCCTGGTGCTGAGTTTACATACAATAAAGCACCTGGCAAGGCTACTAGCCTTTCCCCTTTCAAGGTGGTCTATTGGAATTGATCCCCAAAGTCCCCTTGATCTTACTCCAAGGCCCTTAGACCAGAAACCAAGTGCGGATGCAGCAGCAAGAATAGAGGAGATTCAGAAGTTCCATGAATTGGTTAAGGGCATAATAGAGAAGGCTAATGCATCATACCAAGCCCAAGCCAACAAGCATTGAAGAAAGGTGATTTTTCAACCTGGAGACCTTGTATGGATCCACCTAAGGAAGGAAAGATTTCCTTCTCAAAGGAAGAACAAACTCATGTCAAGAGCTCAAGGTCCATTTGAGGTGCTAGAGAAGGTAAACGACAATTCTTATAAGTTTGATTACCAGGTGATTATGGAGTTTTAGCCACGTTCAATGTGGTAGATTTGAACCCCTACCGTTCAGATGACTCCCTAGCAGATTTGAGGATCAAATCTTTTCAACAATAGGAGGATGATGGGGCCCTGCCTAGCCAAGACCTTGAACACGATCATTCAAGTCCAAAAGTCCAAAAACAAGGTCCCAACCTCAAAGAATGGCTCATCTTATACAAAGGACACAAACAGAAGCTACTGGGTACAAGGCAGATTTTAAGCCTGATTTTGTGTTTTTAATTATTTAGGCCTCCATGAGATTTAAGTTCTAATTTTCTACATATCTTGTCCCCAAGATGTTAACTACCTAGTCTAATTGAGAAACTCAGGTTAAGTCAAATGAAAGATGAAGAACCAGGTCAATTTTCCAAACCGTGCAGGCTGGAACCCGGTTTAGACCAATCTGAGTATTTTGATGGACAGGCAAATCAAGTCAAACACGTGTGATTTCACTTGGAAAAGTTATAAGACATCCAGGGCTTTCTAACCATATGTGGCAATCCAGATCATGCCCACTTTTTGCATGAGAAACGTGGCATCCAAACACTACCGGTAAACTGCCAACTACTGCCCGGTTGCACCTAATTGGTGCATTTGGTGTTTGTTGTCATTCCAAGCATCCAATCCTTGTCTAGCATCATGATTGAGTAGTTAAAGGACTATTAGACACAATCATGAAGTAACCAAATGAAGATCCAATGAGGAGCAAGGAGAGAAAGGCAAAAACAAGCTCATTGGCCAGCCGTAAAGTACAACCGGAACCAAGCAGCTTTCTACCCTTCTCTCACACATGACCAGCTGCCTTTTTGCTTAATTACTTACTTAGTATCAAGGTTAGCTTTAATCCTAAGGATTACATAGACTCAATGGTTGTAATTAGCAAGGATTAAGCTAGGATTAGCAATGATGCATCACGGGTTAACTTAAACCATGAACTAAGCTAGATTAGGAGGTTTCCTAATCTCAAAGAAACCTCACTCCCTAAGCTTGAGTAGCTTGTGTGCTTG
This sequence comes from Carnegiea gigantea, assembly GCA_029747015.1. Taxonomy (NCBI): domain Eukaryota; kingdom Viridiplantae; phylum Streptophyta; class Magnoliopsida; order Caryophyllales; family Cactaceae; genus Carnegiea; species Carnegiea gigantea. The sequence goes on from JAKOGI010000379.1 coordinate 148,811, forward strand.
CTTACTAGGCTATAAGGGGTTGAGAACATCACTTTTGTAATCAAATTTTGTGAATTAGAAGAGAGAAAAGAGAGCTTTGCTCCTTGAACACAAAACACTAAACTTGCTTATCTTTAATTGTGGCCCATTAGAGTGGTGATCAAGTATAGTCCTAAACTTGTTTAAGTGGTGATTTTTGTATCTTATTCAAGCTTAGGGGCCCTAACCTTGATCTTAGTGGTGATTCCTGTATCCAAGATTTAAGTTTAGTTATATCCTTAACTCATTTTCAGTTTTGGATTCCATTGAGTTCAAGTTGAGTGCTGTGAGTTCTTAGCTTATTCCTTTACAATGCTTTTGGTGTGAGTTCAACTCAGTGAGCATTCCATCAAATTTAAAGAGAAGGAAAACTTTACAACAATAGCATCTCTTCAATTGTGCAACAATCTTCAAGCCTCCAAGAGCAAAGCTTCTCCCTTCAATTCTCCTTTCGCTCCCAAAAATAGACTAAACTAAACTCTAACTAAAAGAGAAATGTGAGAGTAGTAGTGAGATGGTTATGGTTGCTGTCTTTTTTTTCTTTTTAAGCCTTGGAACGCTCCCTTTTAAGCAGCAAATAAAGCATCCTCATCTACACAATGAAGGAAGATGAAGAGGCCAGCAGTTACAGGCTAACCACGATCCGTCGGGGACACCACAGTCGGACCGTGGTCCTGGATCGTTCTGAAATCTTCTGCTCTTCTCTTGCTCCACGGGCATGGGACTTGGGATACCTCCGTGGTAGATCAATATGCACTCATATGAGGGTCAATTGCTTTGTCAAATGGTCTAAAATCCTGTAAAAATCATCAAAGAATCATACCCAAGCATAAAATGAGAATAGGAGTATAAATTATGACATTAAGCCCATAAATTCCCTAAGGAATGCCACAAAACGTCCCAAAATGAGGTATATAAAAGCACTTATCAATAGTTAGATGACCCGGTCAAGTTCTTGATCGGTTCAAGCCCTACGTGGGCTAGTCTAAACCTCACTCTTTCATTTCGCTTTTTCCTTCATTTTTCTTTTAGACCCAACTTAATACATACTCCATTGGGATCCAAATAAACAAATTAGGGCATAATTTTTATCATTGAGCATTTATAAAAATGTGACGCCAATTTTAAGCATCTACAGCTGGCCCCCACTTTAACGCGCTTGTTCGAGGCGAAGGTCAAAGTAGTTAGCTTTTTGAGGTTTTCTTTACTACTAAAGTTGACATTGCACTAGTCTAGTAGACCTTCATTGATCTAGCACGTCTTGGCCCTTTGTCGGTCCAGCAAACCTTTCGCCAATCTAACTGGTTTTGAAATCGACGTTTCGCCGTTCTATCGGACCTTTTGCTTGTTTAGTGGATTTTGAATTTGACTTTTTGCCAATCTAGCGGGTTTTGAATTTAACCTTTTTGCTGGTCTAGTGAATTTTGAATTTGACCTTTTACCGATCTAGCGAACCATTCGCCATGTCCAGCAAATTTTGAATTTGACATTTTGCTAGTTTAGCAGACCTTTTGCCGGTCTATTGGATTTTGAATTCAACATTTCGTTAGTCTAGCAGACCTTTTGCCGATCTAGCAAGTTTAACTTTGTTCGATTTTTCTTTTCAAATTGTTGAGAACTTTATCCCTCTTTGCAAGTGGATTCTTTTTCTTTGTTTGCTTGCTCATACTCAATTTATGCTTGTTGTTTTCTTCCTTTTGCTTTTCCATTTGCCAAATCTTTGCCTGCTCCTAAAGAACCCAACCAGGTCCCCTTTCTTGGCCTCTTTCTCTTGTTTCCTTGCTTATTCCCACTATCATTGCTAAAGTTGATGGAAGATTTTGGCTTCATGCATTTGATGATCTAGGCTGGGTCCCCATGTATGCTTGCTGCTTTTGTTTTGTTTGTTACTTTTCCTTACTAAATATTTAGTGCGTGTTAAATTCATCTCCCCTAAGAAACGTAATCGGGTCCCCTTTGTCATTTGCCCCTTCTTTTTCTTCTTATTTGCATGCGCAGTTTGCTTGGATTTGTCCCATTGATTTTGCATGCTTAGAATCCTGGTTAGGTGCTACTTCCCCTTGGCTTTTTCCCTTGCTTTCTTATAATTGTTTTATACTTCTATTCATGCATGTGTGTCATACGAGCATGTGAATGTGGATCACAGTTGGGTCCTTGTTCATTTTGCCTTTCTTCCTTGTTTTGTTGTTATTTATTTTATGCTATTGCTCATAACATGTATCTTACAAGTGTGTAGAATCTTGGATGGGTCCCCTTTTATTTTGGCCTTGCTTTGATACTTTCTTGATTTTTCCTACTAGTAATGCATGTTTGTCCTTCAATGCATATAAGTAGGTCCCCAGTTAGGTCACCTTCGCTTTGGCTCCTTGTTTTTACTTTTTGTTATTTTTTGTAGCTTATTCCATGCATTTGTATTGTGTGAACGCATTTTGCATAAGAGAACTTGGATGCATCCCCCCTTTGGCATCTTTCTCTTCTTTTCCTCTTGTTTCGTTGGAATTGGTTTCATACATGTCTAGTATATGCATCCATTTTCCATGGGAGAATGCTGCCAAGTGCCCTCTTTTTAGCCTATTTTTCCTTGTTTTCCTCTTGTTCCTTGTCTATTTAAGTAGCTTATGCCTTGTCCCTTGCCTTGCTCTATCCTTCTTGCTCTTGAAATCCTCCCATCTTCTTCCTCTTCTTAAACAAATGTGTTTACAGTTGTGCGCAAGGAAAAAATCATAAGTGTAAAAATGGCTCACCCACCTCATAAGACTAGGAAAGAAGGGCTTCCTCAAGACTCTTTCATTTAGAGGGGATGAAGACCTATTAAAGCTTGGGATGGAAGGGATCTCGATATTTAAGACCATGCATCTTGCTAAGCCATTTTAGCATCAGGCACGCACCCTCTTGTCCTTAAAGTGTCTCTCTTACTGTTGGCATATCTAATTTTGCTTCTTTTCTTTCAGAAGAATCTCATCAGTGGTGTTGGTTTCGTTAAAAAGTTTATGATGGATCTTAGATGTAGAGGGGCCCAAGTCCAGTTTGGACTCAATGATGCTGGATTCGGGGCCTTTTATGAAGTCACAGGGGGAGCCATTAATCAAACAAATCACTGTGTTACTTGAGTGATAGTTGATAGGTTATGGGATAGTATGAACACTTTTCATTTTCTATTCTGAGAAATGACTATAACACCTTTTGACTTTACAATGCTAATAGGTCTTGGATTTCCAGAGACTGTTGGTTTATCAGGATGACTTTCACTTACAACATGAACAACTTTTAGATTTTTGGTCCCTTCATGAATAAATTGACCACATGAATCATTTTTCCTGTAGCATTCTTTTTGATGTAATAACCGATGATGAGCGTTGGCTGAGCATAGCTGACCAAGAGGTCCTTATCATCCTAGTTCTTCTCATTGGTACTACTATCTTTTTCCCGAGTTAGGTAATCATTATTGCTTTGACGATCTTGTTAATCTTGTTGATCTTAATAGAGTGAAAGATCTAGTGGGGGTCCCGTCATACTCCACCCTTATTTGTGGAATTCGAATTAGGGTGTGAAAAATAGAGAGAACTCATGGGGAACATCAGTTCAGTTTTCTTATTGGTGGTTTATGGATGGTAATTAAGGTAAGAATTTATTTTAAAAGTCATTTCTTGCTTTTTGGTTTGTGTTCCTTATTGTTGATTCTTATCTTTGCTGCCTTGGTTTTACCTGTACTTCCCTGCACTTTCGCTACGGACGTGATAACCTACTCATTTTCTACCCATGGTCTCATCAACTATGGAGAACCAAGTTTGGTGCCAATTTCATTATGGAAGGCCTTAGCAACTTTGAGAAATGATAAATGTTTTAAACACGATACCATTACCTTGGATGTCAACATTTTGTAAACAACCTACTGCGTTTTGTCTTTTGGGGCTTTTCTGACTTTCTCTTTTACATTCAAATTCCCATCCGTCAGAAAATCGTAACTCAACTCTTAGAGAGTAGGCGGCCTAGTATTACACTTAACGTTGAATCCTTATGCAGGGTTCATACAGCTTCATTTGGTATTTAGGTGAGAGGATAACCACTCAAAGTGCCAACCAATGGCCTCCTTTTGTCCCTATAGATCCTCCTCGGTCCATGTTTCATGCTAGGACCTTATCTTTATAGGATATGGTTAAGATGAAAGTGAGTCTTCCTTTTATTAATTTTATCGATCAACAATATGAGTACGCCTCTCATCTACATTAAATCATTACTCATTTGGTAACTGATTATATTTTATACTAACATTTTTATGAAGTTAATCTTTGAAGGCTCTTTAAGGGAAATGCCCAAAGATGCCTTTATGCCATATTTATATATTGATGTGGCCAGAGAGAAAGAGGCCCTAGTCTACATGGACATCCATTAGTCTTGGAGTCTAAATGTCCTGAGCTTCTATTTCCTCCTACTTTCTAGGGGTAAAGTGTACTGCTTCCTTTATCATAAAGCTTGTGATTGAATCGCATGTTTATCCTTACTTTTTAATACAACTTGTGGCAAGATTAGTGATGTAGATCATAATGCTACTATCCAAGGGGGAGAAGGCAATCACCTTATAAACACCTCAATCCTATCCTTATTCTCCCTTAACCATCCGGAATTAAGCACTTTCTTAAGTAACATCCTTAGTGATGTTCCTAAGTCTTCTTATGGGGTGATCCTACTTTCTTAGACTCCCTAAGAAGTCTTCTTTTGAAGAGTAAAGTCCATTTTAGTGGTCGATCAAGGCATTTTGGATAAAAAGCCCAAAATAATAGCATGCTGAGTTTAAGCTACTTTATGCCCAGTCTGACAGAAGTGGTTGTTCCTTGACCTTTAACCTAACTTAGCATTGATTTTGTTCTTTGAAGGGATTACTAACATCCTATTGTACCCCCTATGCTTTAAAATCATCCCTAAATTAGGTCTAGCTTGGAAAAATAGCTTGTATAAATTTGCTGTTAACCCGGGTTGTTCAAGTCAAAATAAGCTGTTTTGACGATGCAATGGATTTTGTTGCATCAAGAAGGTTTGCTCACCTGCCTCCTTACTTGCTTTGCTCCTTAAGCATCCAAGAACAAAATCATGAAGGAATTATAGCTTTTGGAAGCAAGTTGGTCAAGGACTAAAAGCAAAGATCTCAAGCTTCACTCGGATTAGGTAGCCAAAAAGCACGTCACATCTACAGGCTCTTTCTCTCTCCCTCACATGCAAGTGGGCTGATTTGAATAGATAATCATGTTTAGACTCAAGTTAGTGTAAATTAAGCATATATTAGCTAGGCTCATACCTTGTAATTAGCTAGCTTATCTTCTGTTTAGGAAACAGTTTGAAATTAAGCTAGATTAGTGGTTTCCTAAGCATTAAAGCAACTCTATTGTTAAACTCAAAGTTCTCTCTAAAGTCTCACTTAACAACCCGTGATTAGCTTGTTAAACTAAGCGGTTTGCTTTAATCTAATTTTGGTGGCTTAGCCTTTATAAATTAGATGCGAGATTCCTACCTTAGCTTGGGTGGTGGCTAATCCCTTAACCAATTCATATCATTGTTCTTGATGATTGTTAGCTTGATTCAACCAAACTGAAGTTCTATGAAATCTTTGATTAAGTTTTGATTGAGCTCATGCATCGAATTGATATCAAAGCATAACCTGGTGAGCTTTCTATTTGCCTTCTTAGTATTACTCTATTTTGCTTAGCTAATGCTTTTCCCAAACTGTCTTCCATAACTCCATAAAGAACCTACTACCCAAACACACAGTGGCGTAACTATGAGGGAAATTACGAATACTCAAAGTTGATTCCAAATGCTAAACTAAGCAAGCTGAAATCAAAGTTGAGTTTAAGTGAAATCACGATTGAATGAATGAATAAAGGATAATCTAAACTCTCACTCAGATACAGAAACACCACTAAGTTTGATTTTAGGGCCCTTAACCTCAATAAGGATACAAAACACCACCTAATTAAGTGTTAAAACTTTATTTGATCACCACTTTAACCGGCCTAGTTAAGGATAAGCAAGCTAAGTATTTAAGGAGGAATGAAAGCAAAGGCTCTCAATTCTGGTTTGTATTTCAGTCTCCAAACATATGCTTACAAAATGAGCCTTGAAAGGGCCTTATACACACAGCCTAAGGCAGAACACTAGCAAAGGAGGTTTCCTCCCTAGGAAGAAAATGTCTAACTACGCTTAGCTAGGTGCTTAGAACTAATCTAGTTTACGAGCTTGATTAACCTAAGCTACTTACAACCAGAATGTAAGAAAAGTAAGACAAATGATAATACTTAGCATTACTACACTTAATTTAACTTAATATAGCAGCTTTACTAGAGAAATGAAGAGAAAAGCAGCCAAGGTGAAGTGCTTTTCGGCTGACCAATTTGGTTACATGGTGTGATTTCTCTCTTTATGTTCTCATTGGTTACTCTTCCCAAAATGGTTTTCTACAGCAAATCATTGTGTTTCTAGCTGTCTTGGACCATGATTGAAGCAAGCAAGTGAGAAACCAGCTGAGCAAACCCTTAGAAGAAGGAAAACCACGCAGCTACTTAACCGGGTTCTAGAAGCTCAAAACTGCCCCATTTTCTACCCTTTTTTCCACCAATTAAAAGTGAGCATGATTTTAATTTTAGGATATGGGGGATACCTTATGATGTGTACAAACCCCCTATAAAGAAATCAAGGTTAAATCATGTTTAAGTAGGAGATTTCTGCTAGAACATTTTACCATGCAGTTTTAGACCAAAACTGGCAGGTTGGACAAAATGACTTGATCTCTTCACTTTGAATGAGTATGATTGAGTTTTAATGCTTAGACCTGAAAGTTAACATCCAGAGGATCCCAAAAATGCAAAAATATTGAACTTAAGCCACAATGTAGCTTAAGAAATCAAGTGAACAAAACCGCGTATTTTCTGCCCGTTCAACCCGGTTGCATCTTCATGACTCTTTTCCAGAATGTGAGCCATTGCTTAGACTTTAGAACTTGCATTGGACCTTGCTATACTCTTAGGACCTTCTTTAGTGTCTTGGCTTAAGGAGACTCCATCACACAGCCACCTATGAAAACATCTCCATTTGCCAAAATTGACTCCATGAGTCCTATTTTATGCCTGTGAGAGAGGAAAGTGACTCTTCTCAGCCTAGAATTTGAATAGGGCTTACCTTGAAAGTGGCCTGAGAGATAGGAAGATGGAATACCATCCAATAACTCTAAAGAGATGTCCATTCCTTGTTCTCTAAAATCACCAATATCACCACCAGATTAGATGAGGTCCTTATTAGGTTCACAGATGACCCCGAAGGGGAGGGGAAGGAACCGTAGATCTCCTAGGGTTAACCCAATCCCTACCCATTCCTCTTTATCCCAAGATGAGCATTCACCTAGGGGAAAAAGGAGGGTAGCTAGAGAGGATGATTTAAGAGACATGAGGTTTGACCGTCTAGAATTTAGAGGTACTTTGAATCCATATCATTACCTTAAATGGATTTAAACCTTAGAGAGATTCTTTAATACTAAAGAATAATCAGATGAAAAGGCCTTCAAGATTGTTATCCTTAAGCTCCAAAAATATGCCTTGCTTTGGTAAGAAAATACCAAAAGACCAAGAGCTAAAGAGGGAAGATCACAGATTAAAACTTGGTCCAAATTAAAGAGATTCATGCTAAATGGTTTCATCCTGATAATATAAGTATGATCTATACCTTAGGGTATCATCCCTGAATCAAGGAAGAATAAGTGTGGAAGAATGCGTTCATGAGTTTGAGCAACTCCATATCCATCGTGGTTTGGAAGAAGAAGAACAATGACAACTATGGTGAGGTTCCTTAGGGAACTTGATCCTAGTATTTTCGAGATGGTTGAACTGCAACCTTCCTTTGAGAACATTTGTAAGCTGGCCATTAACATGGAGAAACACTCCAAAAATAAGAGACCTTTTCCCAATTCCTACTCACAGCCTAGTCCTCAAATTAAGTCTCAACCTGTTCCTAAGGCCAAGGCTATTTCCAAGGATAATACGGGATCTAACAAGAGGAAAAGCATTATTGAAGACTTTCTTAAGAAACTAGATGGCAAGAGATGCTTTAAGTGCCAAGGCTATGGGTACTTTTAAGTTGACTATCCTAACAAGTGGGTACTCACTATCAAGGAGATGGAAGAAATTGATCAGATTAACCTTTAAGTCCAATGACAGAAAAAAGAAAAGAAGGAAGAACCCACTGTCTTACCTTCTGATGCGGGAGAGTTCTTGGTGCTCAAAAGGATCTTACATGATGTGGAGGTATCCAAGGGAGAGAGTCAACGAGACTATATCTTTCACTCCTGGTGCACCATTCAAGGGAAGGTATGTAGTTTAATCATCGATGGAGGTAGTTGTACTAAGATTACCTCAATCTAATTAGTTGATAAGCATAAACTACCTACTGTTCCACACCTTAGGCTATATTCAGTTCAATGGCATAAAAAGAGTAATGAAATTCAAGTGATTAGTAAGTTCTAGCTACCTACACCATTGGTAATTTGAGAGATGAAGTGCTTTATGATGTGTTACCTATGGATGCTTGTCATGTACTACTTGGCCGACCATGGCAGTTTGATAAAGGAGTTATTTATCATATGAAGTCAAATACCTCCTCCTTTGAGGTTAAGGGTAGTAGTTACAATCTAACCCCTTTAACCCATAGTCAAGTCCAAAAAGTTATACCTAGCTAAGGGGGCGAAACATAAGTGAGAAGACCTTATTTATGAGTGAAACACGGGTTGATAAGTCCACAAGTGAGGGTGAACCAGTTTATGTCCTACTTACATTGGAAAAAGGAGAAGGAGAGATACTTTACATCCACTTGCTCAACCTCTTACACATGAGTTTGAGGACATTTTTCCTAATGATATACCCCTGGGTTTCCCTCCAATTAGGAACATTGAACACCACACTGACCTACTACTAGGGGTTGCCCTTCTAAATAAGCCAGTCTATAGGTGTAATCTTATGGAGACCAAGGAGTTACAATGCCAACTTCAAGAGCTTATTGATAGAGGGTATATTAGGGAAAGCATGAGTCGATGTTCTATCTCGGCTTTACTTGTTCCAAAGGAAGATGGGACCATGAGAATGTTTGTGGATAGCCGTGCTATAAGCAACATTACAATCAAGTATAGGTACCCAATTCCTAGACTTGATGATATGCTAGATGAGTTGCATGGTTCTAATGTGTTTTCCACAATTGACTTAAGGAGTGGTTATCTCTAAATCAAAATAAGCGACGAAGATGAATGAAAAACAGCTTTCAAAACCAAAGAAGGGTTGTACGAGTGGCATATCATACCCTTTCGTGTATCTAATTCCCCTAGACTTTTATGAGGTTAATAAATGAGGAGCTTAAACCTTTCATTGGCAATTTTGTTGTTGTATACTTTGACAATATCTTAGTTTATAACCGGAATAAAGAGGAACATAAGCAATATCAAAGATAGGTTTTCAAGATTCTGAGAGAGCAAAAACTCTACGCCAAGATGGAAAAGTGTGCATTTTACACCCCACAACTCATCTTTCTGGGGTATGTGGTTTTTATCAAGGGTATCCAAGTTGATCATAACAAAGTTGAAGCAATCCAAACCTAGTCTCCACCTACTTCAGTCACAGAGGTGAGGCGCTTTCATGGTTTGGCTTTTTTTTATAGGAGGTTTATCAAGGATTTTGATTCTATCATGGCCCCTATTACTGAATGCATGAAGAAAGGAACATTTCAATGGACCAAGGCTGCCCAGAACGCCTTTGAAACCATCAAATAGAAGCTTTGCCAATCACAAGTCTAGCACTATCAAATTTTAATGATTTATTTGAGTTGGAGTGTGATGCAAGTGGAGTAGGGATTGGGGTTATCCTAGTCCGACCCAAGAGGCATACTGCTTAATTTAGTGGGAAGCTTAATGGCTCTAAGTGTAACTACAACACCTAAGACAAAGAATTCTATGCCATTATCAGGGCTTTAACTCATTCGGGTCATTACCACAAATCTAGGTCGTTTGTTTTGCATTCGGATCACCAAGCTCTCAAGTACATCAATGGTCAGCATAAACTGAATCCTAGACATGCCAAGTGGGTCAAATTCTTGCAATCATTCAATTTCACTTGTAAACACAAGAGTGGCAAAGAGAATGTGGTAGCAGATGCTCTCTCTATGAGGTATGCTCTACTTTTTATTTTGGAAAATAAATTTCTAGGATTTTATTCCATTTAGGAACTTTACAAAGATGACTCAGATTTCAAGGAGGTCTTACAAGGAGATCTCAAGGGCAATCCTTACATCATCCAAGAGGGCTTTCCATTCAATAACAACAAGCTTTGCATTCCAAGAAGCCCTTTAAGAGAATCACTAGTCTAAGAGGCCCAAGGTGGTGCACTTGTTAGTCACTTTGGTCTTAACAGGACCACAGATATCCTTAAAGAACACTTTTACTGGCCCAAATGGGGCATGATGCTCACAAGGTGGTTTTACTTATTCTATATGCCACAAAGCCAAGAGTCAATTTCATAAAGGCCTTTATACTCCACTACCTGTACCTATTCAACCTTGGGATGATGTGAGCATGGATTCTATTTTGGCTCTCTCTAGGACTCAAAGAGGGAAGGATGCCATTATGATAGTTGTAGAAAAATACTCCAAGATAGCTTACTTTATTGCTTGTCACAAAACTGATGATGCTAGCTACATTGCTAAGTTGTATTTCAAAGAAATCACTAGGCTCCTTGGATTGCCTAAAACCAGTGTTTTTGATGGTGATTCTAAGTTCTTGTCTCACTTCTGGAGGAGCTTATGAAAGCTATTAGGCACTAAACTTCTGTTTAGTACAACTTACTATCCCCAAACTGATTGATAAATAAAGGTAAATAATCAAACCCTCACCACTTTGCTTAGAGCTTTGGTTAGTAAAAGCTTGAAGGATTGGAATTGAAAGCTTCCCTATGCTTAGTTTGCCTATAATAGCGCTCCTTCCTATGCCACCAAACACTCCCCATTTAAGTGTGTGTATCGCATAAACCCTCTCACCCCCATTAACTTATTACCTATTCCAACTGACTCTAAGGTGAGCCATGAAGCAGAAGAGGGCTAAGGAGATGAAGAAACTTCGTGACCATATTAGAGCTCATATTGAAAAGACAAATGCAACATACAAGGCAAGGGCGAACAAGTATCGCAAGCACATGGAATTCAATCCTGATGATCTAGTTTGGCTACACCTAAGGAAGGAGAGATTTCCTTCCAGAAGGAATAATATGCTCATGGCTAGAGGAGATTGCCCATTTAGGGTCATTGAGAGGATAGGAGATAATGCTTACAAGCTTCAATTACCAGGAGACATGGTCGTTTCAGCCACTTTTAATGTAGGTGATCCAAGTCCTTATATGAAGGACTATTTTAAAGACCCTTCGAATTTAGGGGCAAATCCTCTTGAAGAAGAGAAGGTTGATGCAGATCATAGTGCTAATGTCCAAGGGGGAGAAGGTAAGTACCTTACAAACACTTCAATCCTATCCTTATTCTCCCTTAACCATCCAGAACTAAGCACTATCCTGAGTAACATCCTTAGGGATGTTCTTAAGTTTTCTTATGGGTTGATCCCACTTTCTTGGACTCCCTAAGAAGTCTTCTTTTGAAGAGTAAAGTCCATTTTTATGGTTGACCAAGGCATTTTGGATAAGAAGCACAAAACTATAGCGTGCTTAGTTTGAGCCACTTTCTACCAGCTTTGCAAGAAGTGGTTGTTCCTTGGCCTTCCACCTGATTTAGGGCTAATTTTATCATTTGGGAGGCTTACTAACATCGTATTGTACCCATCAATGCTTTATAATCATCCCTGAATCAACTCTAGCTTAGAAAACCAACTTGTATAAATTTGGTGTTAACTCAGTTTGTTCAAGTCAAAATAAGTTCTTCTGACTTTGCAATGGATTTTGCTGTATCTAGAAGGTTTGCTCACCTGTTCCATGCTTTCTTGGCTCCTTAAGCAACTAGGAACACAATCATGAAGGACTTATAGCTTTTGAAGCAAGTTGGTCAATGATCAAAAGCAAATATCTCAAGCTTCACCCAGATTGGCCAACCGGAAAACAAGTCATATATTCAGCCTTTTTCTCTCCTCCCCCCCCATATGTAAGTGGGCTGATTTGAATAGCTAATCATGTTCAAGATCATGTTAATGTAAACCAAGCATAAATTAGCTAGACTTATGCCTTGTAATTAGCTAGCTTATCTTTTGTTTAGGAAATAGTTTGTACTAAAGCTAGATTAGTGGTTTCCTAAGCATTAAGACAACTCTTTTGGTGGGAAAAAGGCTTGGGCTGATTGTTTAAAACACCTCCCTTGCTGGTTGTAAGCCACAGTTATCTTCGCAAAAGCTCCAATGTTACACTCAAAGTTCTCTTCAAAATCTCACTTAACAAACTGTGATTAGCATGATAAACTAAGCGGTTTCCTTTAATCTAATTCTGGTGGCTTAGCCTTTATGAATTAGAGGATGGATTTGCCTTAGTTTGGGGTGGTGACCGAGCCTTTAACACATTCATGTTATTGTTCTTGTTGATTGTTAGCCTGATTCATCCAATCTGAAGTTTTATGAAATCTTTGCTTGAGTTTTGATTGAGCTCACACATCACTGGGTCGTTGATGTATCGCTTCCACTCGATGAGAAGGGATTTTTCAAATCTCTGTGCCTATTATCACCCATGACGAATGACGTAACTTGTCTCATCCCCTCATTGATAGGCTGATCTCTTCTCCCTTTTTGTGTAAGGAGCCTGAAGATGATGTTAGATAGAAGAGACCCCATGCTTCCCATTTAGGAAGACTTCATTTTTCGAGGGCACAGGATATTGTGGAGACTTCTCACACAAGAGAGGAAGATCCTCGCCTGTACTCTCTGTTAGAAGTGGAGCCTCTCCAGGTTTGTGATCCCCAGGATCCCTACACAACAGCTGCTTCTTTTGGGGGAGTCTTAACTACCCAGTATCCTATATGGTGACCTGACCCATCATCTGCGTAATGTGTGATGATCCTCCATGTCATTCTTAGGATCCGAGGGCAATCCCCAACTAGATGTGGGCGCAAGCTATTCCTCAGTTGATTTTGGCTTCACCTCCAACTATGCTAGCTACTTCTTTGGTGGAAGTAGCAGTGAGTTCTGAAATGATGAGTGAGGGTAACGATGGACTTATGTATGATACTGAATGACGTAATGTAATTTCTATGTAATTTTATGTATGTTGACTGACTCATGCAAATTTGACTATCTAAAAAAATTCTAAGCAAACGTAGCTCCCATCCCTTATACAAAAAAAAAGGTAAAAAACTTTAAAAAATACATTAGTTAGAGCTTCGTGGTCCTAAGCAATGATATACTAATTTTATTAAACAAATACAAAATTATAACCAAGCATTAATACAATCTGTACAGCGTTTGTAAAAGGCAAATCGATTGATCCCCTAAGGAACCTGATTAGGTTCCTAGGTCGGGTTAACCCTAGTCCTCCAGTGTTTGTTTTCTTATTCAGCCTAGAAACGTGGTCCCGACGGGGATCGTGTTGACCAAGTAATCGTTCGAATTTGGTTTAGCCTTTTTTGGTGCAGCTATAAATTTAGGCCTAGGCTTTGCTAATTTTCGTCCAGGAAATTACTCATACCTCAATATGGCTTTTAAGAAGACTCTTGCCTCTTAATTACGCAAGTTCGATGGCAAAGACATGTTTGAGGTAAAAAAGCCCTGATTAAATAACTTTGGCTTGCGACAGGTTAAAATCTCCTGGGAATTCCTTAGAGGCGATGCAATATTTTAGGATTCCCACCTTTATGTATTTCAACCTAGCTCACATGCATTGTGTCACTTGACTGAGGAATTTTATTCTATATTAGGCTTACTTGTTTTATTACCCCCTGTTCTTCCACTATCGCCGCCTTTTCAGCATGAGCGAGGAGGAACGACCTAGTATTATTGTTGGAGACGAGGTGGATTTATGTCCTTAATCGCTTATTTCCAAAAAGGACAAAGATAATCCCTTAGAGGCTTATGTAGGCATTGAGCTATTACCTTTTGCCTCCTTGGCACCTTTCTATTCATGGTAGTTCTCATAGTAGAGAAACCGATTATGCTACTCAACATAGTGGAGCGAATTCACCATGATCAAACCCCCATGCTGCTCGTGGTTACAGAAACCATTCTTTGCTTGGATCGACTCGACACCATCAGAGCCTATTGCTACTTCAGGTTGTTAGGCATGTACTTTACTGCTAGCAGCCCATTTTTTGTTGTCTAAGGACCTGGTCGAGTTCCTAATGGACCTATGCTGCTTTATCTTCTCTTCCCCTTTTTTTATCCGGTCTCTCCTCTCTCTCTCTCTTTTGTGTTTTTTTTTGGGGCGGACCTAAGGACCCAGTTGGGTTCCATGTGGGCTTGTGCTGGGCCTATACAGTTTTCACTTCTTGTCTCCTCTCTCTTTATTTTTATTTTATTCTACTACAGACTGGGCTTATAAACCTGATTGGGTTCTACTAGGCCTGTGATAACTTTCACATGATTCTTTTTGCATGTACATTTGGCTATTAGAATGCCTTTACTTCATCAAGGTCCCAAAGAATGTAGATGTTTACTTAGCCTTTCAATTTTGCCAAAGGAAAAGGTTGTTCAAACATCAATCTATGGCAAATTGGGCATGGTTCCTGGAGAAGTGCCCCCCATTCGTTGGGTAGTCTGCTGCTGGAAGCGTACAATGCTTCATGATACAAGGACACAGTAGCGCCTATGTGTGCCTTATTAGCTTCTCCTCGAGAACTAATTTTTCCCCAGGATGGTTGATGAGGTAATTTGGGCTCAAGCAAACTATCCTGAAGATGGATTACATCCCTTCAAGGAGCTGGAAGAACAATCCCACTCACGTCAAGTCTTGGGTTGAATATTTGTTGCACCGCCCGATCATTACTATGCAACCCATTCTGCACTTTACATATGCTTCGAAGAACTACCTTAGTTGGATGAATTGAGCACGATGCCAACTCAAGGAAAGCTATTCATGAAAGGGAGATTATAGGAGCTTCAAACGTAAAGAAAATGAAGGTAGACGAGTCAACTTATCTTGAAGTGGAAAGGAAAGGGAAATGATCCTACCCCCCAAAAGAAAACTCCCCAAATGAAGAAGCATAAGAAATTAAAGAAGGATTAGAATTTAGCTTTGCATCTTAATATGATATGCTGATATAAAGCATTATTCTTCTTCACAGTGACTCAAGTAATATGTTCTTAGAACTTTTTTTAAAAAAATCTAATAACAATAAAAGTATTAGAGCTTGTTTAAACTATCTTTGCTTTTACTACCATTATTTAAATCACTTATTGCATATCGAAATCAACAGACTATCCCCAGACTGCAAAGCCTGATGTAACTATAGTTAGTTTGGGTCCTTGATAGAACCCAGCTTAATGTTGGCCTTATGAACTTGCTATGAGCCCTTTTCTCATATGGAATCTTTTTTTCGTAACAAGCATGTTATAGGCCTTTGGGCTTACTCTTATTTTCTAAGCATAGTGTTTCTTTAGTTGATCGAGGTTTTCATACTAGGCATATTCTTTTCCATCCATGTCCGTTAATTTCCCATCCCTCCTGGTAAAATCGTCTTTGTAGCGTATAGGCCTTGCCAATTGGGCCCAAACTGTCCTCGTGGGTCCTGAATTGGAGCCTTGATTTCCTTTAAAACTATGTCACCTCCTTGTAGATCTCTAGGCTTGCTCTTATTAGAAGCCCTTGAGATCTAAGCTTGATACAACTGGACATTACGCAAAGCCCGCAATCTTCTTTCATCTAACATGACATGTTCCTCATACTAGTTTTTACATACTCTTGGCTCTGGGATTTGACTTTCTATTATCTAAGTGAGGGTCTGGCAATTTCAATAGGAAGTACTACTTCTTTCCATATACCATGGAGTATAGTGTTACTCCTGTTGAAGCACATGTTGAGGTTTGACAACCCCATAAAGCAAAAGGCTGCTTATGAGGTCAATCTTTGCAATTTTCAATTATTTTCTCAATTATCCTTTGAACATTCTTATTAGCTTCTTTAACTACCCCATTTTTCTGAGGTCGATAAGGGTAGGATTTATGGTGTTGACTCTTGTACTTTCTAATAGGCTAGCCATTTCTTAAAATGGCTTCTCTGATCACTTATCAATTCATGTGACATTCTTCACCTACATATGATGTTGTTGGCTATAAACTTAGAAACATGTTTTGAGGTGATTTTGGCATGGGCAACAGCCTCCACCAATGTTGTGAAGTAGTCGATTACTACGAACACGTATTCGTGGCCTTCAATTCCTTTTGGGGATATCCTTCCAATTCTATCAATAAAAGAAATTTGGTTTTTTTTAGCAATGAATTTTGCCACAATATGTCTAAATTTTGCTACAATAGCTTTTTGTAACATTTTAAAAAATTGCCATAGATACCTCATTACAAAAGTCGTATGTGGCAAATTTATAATTGCGATAAAATGTATAGCTTTTGTGGCAAATTTGAGATTGCCACAAATGTTCAATGGCTACAATATCTCATAATTTGTAGCAAGTTTGGCCTTGCCACTGAAGTTTTCTTCCTACAAAAGAATGATATTCATGGTAAATTTGATTTGCTACAAGCCATACTTTATCATAGAAATTTATTTGTGGTGACTTGTATTTGCCACAAGATATATATTTAAAATATTATAATAATTGTATGCTGATATAAGCTATAATAAAATTAATATTTATAATTTATAATCTAATATTATTCTCCAAACATATTTTAATAAAAGAAAATGAAGAGGCAAAGTCATAGTAATAAAAAAAAGTGAATTTCATTAATATGCATCTTGACATAGATAAAGTTCATCGATAAAGTTGATAGTAGAATACTAACAATCATACTTTGCTCATAATTCCTAAGTATAAAAGTAACTTTATAAAGTGTTCATTTTTGGGGAGGGGAGCACTTGTCCTAAGAATAGGGGAACATGGCATCTTGATCCTTAATCCTCTTAACTCCAAGCTAGTCAACATGTTTGTATTGTTCTCCTTCACTACTGAATATCTGCAATAAACATCAAAAGATTTAGGCAAGCAATCTCGAGCTACCTCACCATAGCTTGCAAGAACATGAGGGTAGAAATAGCTATTGTCTAACATGAATACCATCCCAATCTACTTGATATTCTCGATTCAAAAGTCATGGTGTACTTTAGTTGCACCTGCCAAGTGCTAGGATTACAAATAAAAACATTTTTCATGTATAAAGTGACAAATGATATACTGCAAGAAGGACCATGAAAGTAGCTAGTTCATAACTTCTAAAATACCCCTCGTTTAAAAATATAAAGTAAGCTTTAAGCATAGTTGATAAGAAGTAAGATCAATAGGCACAACCTAGTACTATAAGATCAGGGAGCAAAATTGAAGTCTTATACAGAAGGGGAAACAAGCCAACAATTGCAACTATTTAATTATGTGAGATGAAATGAAAAAGGTACATTAACCACTGATCCTAACCAAATTAAACCTGCAAAAAATCACCAAAGAGTCCACTATAAATTAGATGAAAAGCGAACACTCACATTATTTCATGATATCCAATAAGGCATGTGGGTCAGGCTAAGTTTATATAAAAAGCAAAACAACGAGACTTGAATTCCATTTAAGTAATCTTAAGCCCCCTCCCTTGCAACACAATAATCGATTAATTCATTTAAGCATTGTCATTCTCTAGAAAATCATACTACGCATCGTCTTATTTTCTAACTGTACAAGAGAGAAAAAGAAGAAGAGGGAAAAGAATTCCCTAACCTTCGCCATCGATCTTTACTCTCTGCCATCTAAAGAAAACAACTGTCAAGCAGAAAAGAGAACGGGGAATTTGAATTGCATATAATTCAATAGCACAAATTAAGAAATTCTATAAAAATTTGGCTACAACAAAAGGAGGAAATAGAAGATCACAAACATTTCAATTTAAGAGATAACATTTCTAAGTTAAAGAGGGACAGAGAGCGAGCGAGCGAGAGAGAGAGAGAGATAAAAATGAGAGTTCTGCTTCATAGAGCTCATAATGAATAGTAGTTAAAGCAGAAAACTAAACTATGGTAGATAGCAACTAGAACAACTTGAACATCAGTTACAGCAACTCAAACATAAGTTATAATAGCTCAAACATCAAATAGGATAGCAAGACAACAACAGCAACAAGATGCAGAAGAGAATAGTAATAACAGTAAACAAAGCCTCCCCATTGAAAAAGGATAGTTCTATCATAATTTTTTTAAGTGTTCAATGATCTATTTATAGATAAAGTAGTTCTACTAAAACTCATCTCGTGAATATTTAATTCAAACCTTCAAAATTCCTAGATTATTTGGAAAAGAAAGCACATGTGAAATAGTTGTACATCATGTTAGAGATGATGGCTTAGTAGCGTAAATACATTATTGCTCCATAAATTCATTTCTCTCAATCTAATTGCATAGGCTTCATAATAACTAGTGTGAAGCACTCAACATGTACCATAAATAGAAAAAACAAAATCACGTGGAGATAAGTTAGAAAAAATGTATTTGAACCCATAAAAATCGATACTTCAAACTCATATAAGTGCATATCAAACAAATGTTCTACACCTACACATAACTATAAGTTTCTCAAAGCATATCATTATTTAGGAAATAACTTTTAGCATTCTATCCCAAACCAATTGCGTTGGACACAACTAGAGTACACAGAGATCAGTAACTAATCATACAAGATTGCAGTCTACTAAGGAAAGGGCTCCCACTTAGTCCCTAGAGAAGTAATTAAAGAAAAGAAGACTACCTCAGTTAGGGAAAAAGGAATGATGGTAAGAAATATTACATTCACTAGCATACTTTTTCATAACTAGCAGGGTAGGGTTTATTTTCAGTGAAAGCGAGGATGTTATGATTAGTTACATCATATATCAATTGTAAATTTGCACACTTTTCAAATAGTAAATAGCTTGTTGACCTACTGTTGAATCGTACTCTTGGTTTACATGTGCAGGCTATCAAGCTCAACTTTGCAGGGGAAAGGGTGAATTTAGAGCTTAAGCATAACAAATAGGTATTTGTCCACACATAGGAAATGGATTAATGGTAGTATCCCTTCTCTTATGGACTTGAAGACTTCAAAATTGCCAATTTCCTCGAGGTAGAAGTTGGTCAATTATGACATGAGGATAGCAACCTCAAATCTCATATCTAACCTTCCCATATACCGCAAAGTACATTGCATAATATCAACATCATATATTCATATGTATAATCAAATCCATAGAGAATGAATTAATAATCACTCGTCAATTACTAGTGAGTGAGCACTAAAACTTACTTAGGTTAGATAAGAGAACTACAATAACAGTCTTCTTATGTATCAGATTGACCCTCTATCCTAACATAACGTCGCTAATACATACATGTAGAGGAGTCTATACGTCAATAGCAAACTACTAGTTCTAACAGCAACAGTCATTGCAAGAGCAAAAGATAAGTAAAGAACCAATGAAGGAAATGATTGGGCAACTCCAACAATTAGCAATAGAAGGTAGAAGACAATGGCAATTAACTCATGAATAGAAATAAGATAAGGTAAGATTAAGCACTCACTTTAAATAATAAGCTAAAGAATTTGTTCAACAAATACCCATGTTCAACATTGATAAGTCCTTGAAGTGCACTCTATTTTGAGGTCATTTTGTGGCATTTTTAGGGAGAATTATGTGTTTTATACTATCTTATGCACCCCTTTTTCTATTTTACACTCGGGTATGGGTCTTTTCTGCATTTCGTAGGTTTTTGGACCATTTTACCCCACATTACCCCTAAATGAGTGTAACTGGACTCTTCACGGGCACCCCTAAGTCACTATGCTCGTGGAAGGAAGAAAGAGCAGAAGAATGTCGAAACAGAGCTTGCCACGGACAGTCCGTGGCGGCCTTATTTCTCCCGGGGCTATTTGTTTTCTCGCGACTGTTCGACTTTCAGGCAATTTTAATTCTATTATTTCTTGTGACTGTTCGACTTCTAGACAATTTTGCTATAAAAAGGTTGTTTTCAACCTTATTCCACACCACATCAGTCCATCACGATACTCCATTCTATTCTTCCTAGATTAGAATTTAGATTACAGGAAGAGACAGTGAATTAAAGTGAAGATTTATGAGGATTTCATGTCGGATTTGTAATCGATGGATTCAAGTGCATTAATTGCCTGAGCATTTCTTTTCTCTTCTCGTCCTTTCTCTTCCCTTTTCTCATTATCTTTGGATTTATGGTTTGTAATTTTGACTATCTTTTGTTATCTTGATTTTGGATTTATGCAAATACTAATTATATTCTTGATCTGGTGTTAATCTCTTTGAGCATTTTGGAATTGTTAGATTGTTTTCTTAGATCCTAGATGTTTATTATCATACAAGAAATTTGATCACTTTTTTTGCATGTTTTGGGTATTGGATAAAGAACTGACATGGAAAATTCGATACTAGAACCCTAGGATTTGACTTAATTGTGTGGAGTCTTAAGAAAATCACGCCGATTGAGAAACCACAAATTTGATAATTGCATGCTTAATGATCCTAAACGAATCGATAGCCCTTGAGAAATGGTAATTGGTTAGATTTAGGTATTTCACTTCACCTTAAAAGAGGGTTGTGACACTTCGATTATTGGTTTTAAAACAATCAATTAAGGAAGAAGTGCTTGATTGATGCATAGATCGGGTGATTGCTTATTTTGCTTAATTCCAATGATTTTTTATTCATTAGATTAGATGGTTGATTAGTTTAGTTTCAAACTTCAAATGTTGATTTGCTTAGCCTACTTCAAAGGGTAAAGCCCAGTAGATCAACCTAGTCCTTGTGAGAAACGACTTTCATTTGATACAATGCAATTGTGCACTTGTAGACCCATCAAGTTTTTGGCGCCGTTGCCGGGGACTAATGTCGAATATTAGGTTTTTCTCAATAGGTTTGACTAAGCAGTTTTGTTTTTTCTTTGAAAAAAAACCAAAAAAATTTTTTTTAACTTAAAAAAATTAAAAATTTTGAAAAAAAACCATGGTTATTTTCCATTTTCACCAATTCGGGCTTTGATGAATGCCTGAGATAGATCAAGAAATAGCTAAGCATAAGGTTCCTCTTTATCTTGATGCAAAACCTATAAAGCAAAAGCCTTGATGAATGAAACCATAATAGGCATTGAAGATAAAGGAGGAAGTTTAAAAACAATTAGACGTGGGTTTCATCAAAGTTGCACAGTACCCTCAGTTGGTGGTGAACATCACGCTAGTTCCAAAGAAAGACAAAAGGGTCAGGATGTGTGTTAACTTCAGAGATCATAGTAAGGCCAATGCAAAAGATGATTTTTCTCTATCACAAATAGACATCTTAGTCGATATCACTGTTGGTCATGCTCTCCTTTCTTTTATGGATGGATATGCTAGCGACAATCAGGTGAAAATGGCGAAGGAAGATATGGAAAAGACTACCTTTGTTACCCCTTGGGGAACATACTGCTACATAGTAATGCTATTCAGGTTGAAAAATGCTGTGGCGACCTATCAGAGGATTGCTACTTCCTTACTGTATAAGGAAACAAAGGTATGCATAGATGATATGCCTACGAAGTCCAAAGGTAAAGTAGGGCATTTCTCACCTCTTCGAAAGTTCTTTACTAGACTTAGAAAATACAATATGCATTTAAACCCGCATAAATGTGCATTGTGGGTCACCTCTTGAAAAACTACTAGGACATGTAGTGAGCTTGAGAAAGAATTGAGATTGATCCATCAAATATCACGGCTATACAAGAAATGTCATCTCCTAAAACTGAAAAGGAAATAGGAGGATTCTTGGGTTGCCTACATTATAATAGCCACTTCATATCAAAGCTAACTATGGTTTGTGAGCCCATCTTTAAGAAATTGAAGAAAGGATTGAAAACCAAATGGAAATAAGAGTGTCAGGAAGTGTTTCATAAATTTAGGAGTTGTTTATCTAACCCACCAATTTTGGTGTTGCTGCGGCCCTACATTCTCTTATACTATATCTCACAACGATGGCTACTATAATGGGGGCAATATTAGCCCAAAATATGGATAGAGAGAAAGATCTATCTACTACCTAGGGAGGATGTTCTTAGAATCATTATCTTCCTTAGAAAAGGTCTCGTTGGTATTAGTATAGGCAACCAAGAAGCTTAGGCGCCACATGCTGATTCATATGGTACAAGTCATGGCACCAATGGACCTAATAAAGTACCTATTATAGCAACCAATAATTAGCCGCAACATAAGTTTAGGCAACAATTATAGGAGGATAAAGTTGCCTAGCTGCATTATGAAGTTACAAGAAAGGGTGATTGAGAGAAGGCAGAGGAAGGATATTTCAATCTTAAAGAACCAGTTTGCTTTTATGTTAGGAAGATCGATGATGGATGCAATTCACATTCTTAGGAAGTGCATGAAATTCTATAAGAATAGGAAAAATGATCTCTACATGGTGCTCATAGACCCAGAGAAAATCCTACAATGGAGTATCACGTGAGGTTTTATGGAGGTACTTGAAGAAGAAATGAGTGTCAGTTGCATATATCCGAGTTATTAGCGATATGTATGAGGGAGTAAGGGTGAGTGTTTGAAGGTCAACAGGTGACACGAATGGATTTCCAGTTGATATTGGGGTTCATCAAGGATCAGCTTTAAGCCAATTTCTTTTCACTATTATTATTGACGAACTCACTAAAGAGATTTAAGATAAGGTACCATGGTGTATACTATTCGTGGATGATATTGTCCTTATTGATGAGATAAGGGATGGAGTTGATAATATGTTAGAGCAATGGAGGCATGCCCTAGAGTCCAGGGATTGTAATTAAGTAGATGAAAGACTGAATAATTGAGGTGTGGTTTCAGAGGAGGGGAAGAGAGCAGTGAAAAGGAACCATCGAGGGGATAGAAATGCCAAGGGTGGAGAAGTTTAGATATTTGGGCTCGTTCCTTTAAGAAAGGGGATTTTAACAAAGAGATTAACCACCGTGGGATGACAAAAATGAAAGAATACGTCAGCAGTCTTATGTGATATGAGGACTCCCTTAGAATTAAAAGGCAGAGTTTATCTTACGGTAGTTAGACTAGCACTGCTACATGATTTCGAGTGTTGGCCAATAAAAAGGACCTAAGTCCAGAGGTTAATGGTAGCATAAATGAGGATGATTCTGTGGATGCATGGCCATTTAAGATTGGATAGGATAAGGAATGAGGTGATTAGAAACAAAGTAAAAGTGTACCCATAGAGGATAAGATGAGAGACACCAGACTTAGATGATTTGTTCATGTGAAGAAGAGGAGTGTGAAACCACCTGTAAGAAGATGTGAGATTTTGGCACGAGGTGATTAGACATGATTTGAAATTTTTATGGATAATAAAGGACATGTCTCAGGATAGGAATTTGTGGAGGTCAAGGATTAAGGTTTTGGAACATTAGGCAGCTAGCTTCTTGGCACTCCTTTGGCTTCTTAATGATAAGAAATATATGGTGTTGTATTAGATATTGTGCTCCCTTGCGCTTACTATATTTTGCATGCTAGTAGTACCCTCATTGCAACTGCATTATTACTCCCCCACCTCCGGCTATTTTAGTTGAAAATTGCACTTGGCCGGGTTAGTATTATGTCACGGCTTGCTACTTAAGGTATATACAATTCTTACAACTCTTAATCCTGCTCTATTGCTTATTATAATTAATGTTATTTAAAGTAATTATGTCTTGTATTTGTTACCGTTGTCTATATCGAATAATTTTCAACTTCTAAATATTTTCTTAAACTTTTTATGAGTCTATTAGAATTGGCCTTTGTACCGGCAGTTATGTTTGTAAAGGTAAGGGTGTCTGAATCTCAATCTCCCTGCCCCACGAAAGCGGGACCCACACTGGGAGTTGTTGTTGTTCGTGTTGTAACGTCGCAAGATAGACAGTAATGCTGTCAGAATTTGACCTAAACTATATTCCCTAAAAGTCAATTAAAGGGAGGGTATGTCTAATTTCTTAGCCGATTTAATGGTAGAGGATCAAAGGAGGGAACTTACGACTTTTCAGATAAAGAGGCTCCCCATGTGGAGGAAGATGTTGGACCTTTGATGGAGCTTCCAACCAAAAAAGGATTTGGTATAGGTATCCTCTTGGTTTCACTAGAAGGGGCACATGCCCTTATTTCTACTAAGCTTGGTCACCAATGACATGGTTGAATATAAATCATGCATTATTAAGTTGCAGGACGCTGTAGAAATCGAGTGAAGAATATACAGGTGTATGGGGACTCCAAACCTGATAATAAGCCAAATATCACAAAATTGAAAGGTGAGAAGTGAAGCATTGGCTCCATAACAGGTGCATTTGGTTAAGCTTACTAAACATTTTACTCATATTACATACACTTACTTTCCACGTGAAGACAATCAAATTGCTGATGCTCTAGCAAAGTTAGCCTCAATGGTCAACATTTCAAGTGGAATTCATTCAATGCCATTATCAGTAGAGATGAGAGATAAGTCAACCCATTATTATACCATAAAAGTATGCAACACTGATTTTACTGCACGGTATTGTGACATTGACCAACACCCAACCAAGAAAGAGTACCCTTAAGGTTCCACCCAAAGAGCCCAACGAGCACTTAGGCTGTTAGTGTCCTAATATTTTGAAGATAAAGGAAAGCTACATAAGAAAACATATTTGTGTATTAGTCTCCTCTGTGTGATAAGGGAAGAAACCCAACAAATCATGGATAAGGTCTACAAGCTGTATATGAATGGCTAATTGTTAGCTAAGAAGGACCAAAGGATGGGGTACGACAATGGAAGCTGACTGCCATGTATATGTGAGAAGATGCCACAAATGCCAAATATACGCTAACCTACCACACCATTTGCCTTCATATCTTTCAACACTTGCTTCCTCTATATGGGGAATAAACATACTATAACAAAATTGGTCTTTTGTAGCAATTATTTTGTGGAAAAATTAAAACCACCAGAATAATTCTAAAATATTAAGTTAATTGTTTTTTTGGTTCGTAGAAACCATGAAGGGCAATACAACATAATTACAATACAATGGGTGAGGGGGGAATTGAATCTGGGACCTAATATACCCAGTACCTCAGTCTTCACCACTAGGCTAAGATTTCATTGGTAAATATTAAGTTAATTGTGGCAATATGAAAATTCCTACAAGAGGGTGATCCTATTGTGGCAATTATCCAAAATTGCCACTAATAGGGGTTAGTTATAAGGGAAACCAAATAAGAATTTTAAAAAAAAAGAGAAAAATTCTTCCCTCCTCTACTATTTTTTTTCTTTTTTTTGCTAATTCATAATTTTCTCCAAAGTCTGTAATAGTATGGTTACTTTTTTCATATGCCATTTTTGTTTCATTATTTCTCCGACAATTAGGTCTATTACTGAACACTTCTCTCTATAGCTCTATCAACTCAAACTTCGCGCTCCTCTTCGCCCCGCAAAGAACTCATCTTCTTCTGGTCTTTCTATAGTTGGCATTCCCGAATTTTTCTCGACAGAAATTCGATATCCCAAATCTAAATTAGTTTTGGGTAAATTTTTTGGGGGCGCCGAAGGAAATGATTCAATGAATCGAGATTTAAAGGCGTAAATGATCTTCTTGATTGATGGTGCCAGTTTTGATTTGTTGTTTTATATAGCTTCACATTGACTTTTTTATCAGTAATCCTTTTATCATTTAGCATTCTGATTTATGGGTAAATTTTGGATTTCATTTGCTACTATTTTTTGTTGGGACATTGAATTCTAAAATTGACAAGCAAAACACTTCTAGTTAGGCATTTGGTCTAGGTTGAACTGATGAACACCAAGGCTGTGTTCTTCCAAGGTGAGTGAAATAAAATGGTTCCTAGTGGGTGAGTGAATACTTATTTTCTTTGTTACCATTTCATTTTCATACCACTTTTTTAGTTAGTTTTTCTATTTAAAAATTCATTATTTATTTAAGAAGGACAACAGATTGGAGGATTTGGAGTTATGAGATACTTTCTCTAATAATCAAAAAATCGGGATATGTGAGATGATGTTTGATAGGGCCACAAGTGCACAGTGGCATTGTAGCAAATCAAGGTTGTCTCCCCCAAGGACTAGGTTGATCTACCGGACTTTATCCCTTTAAGATAGACTAACCGAATCAAAATTTGAAGCTTGAAACTAAACTAATCAAATATCTAATCTAACGAATAAATAATCCTTGGAATTAAGTAAAATAAGCAATCACCCTATTTACGCATCAATCAAGCACTTCTTCCTTAATTGGTTGTTTTAAAACCGACAATCGAAGTATGACAACCCTCTTTCAAGGTGAAGTAAAATACCTAAATCTAACCAATTATCATTTCTTAAGGGCTCTCAATTCGTTTAGGATCATTAAACATGAGATTATCAAATTTGTGGTTTCTCAATCAATGTGACTTTCTCAAGACTCCGCATAATCAAGTCAAATCCTAGGGTTCTAGTATCGAATTTCACTTTTTAGTTCTTCATCCAATACTCAAAACATGTAAGAAAGTGATCAAATTTTTTGCAAGACAATAAGCATTTAGGATCCAATCAAACAATCCAACAATTCCAAAATACTCAAAGAGATTAACACCAGATCAAGAACATAACTAGTATTTGCATAAATCCAAAAATCCAAAAATCAAAATAACAGAAGATAAGAAAAATTACAAAACATAAATCCAAAGATAATGAGAAAAGAGATAAGATGAAAAGAGAAAAGAAATGCTGAGCCAATTAACGCGCTTGAATTCATCGATTGCAAATTCGGCATGGAATCCTCGTAAATCTTCACTTCAATTCACTCTCTCTTCCTCTAATCTAAATTCTAATCTAGGAAGAATAGAATGGAGTATGAAGATGGAATAATGGGTTGTGGAATGACTAAAAGAGGTTGAATACAACCTTTTTATAGTGAAACCGCCTAGAAGTCAAATAGTCGCGAGAAATAATGGAATTAAAATTCCCTGAAAGTCGAACAGTCTTGAGAAAACGAACAGTCTCAGGGCAAACGAGGCCATGACGGACTGTGCGCACCACCACGGACTGTCCATGGTGAGATCTATTTCAACATTCTTCTATTTTTTCTTTCTTCCATGGGATAGTGACTTAGGAGTGTCTGTGGGGGGTTAAGCTACACTCATTTAGGGGATAAATCTGGGGTAAAATGGTCCAAAAACTTGCAAAACACATAAAAGAACCATACCCAAGCATAAAATAAAAAAAGAGTGCATAATATGGTATAGAACACATAATTCTCCCTAAAAATGGCACAAAATGACCTCAAAATAGAGTGCACTTCAAGGACTTATCAAACTCCCCCATGCTTAAACCGTTGTTTGTCCCCAAGCAAGCACTAGAGAAAACTGACAAGGGGAGGTGCATCTAGGACTCAAAACGTAACAACCTCCTGAAAGTAGGCAAGTCATAGCATATCATAAGCAAGAGTGACAATCAATGGTAACCCCAAGTAGCGCGCAGGACATTTCAAAATTAGAAAGCGAAGGTTTTCGAAAAAGTACGAGATCATAAGTTTAATATCAAACTTGATCACCCCCAAAGAACCACAAAGCATGTCATGCAAGTACATGGAATTGATTAAAGCCAAATGGACCAGTAGAACCTCACTTTTGGGAAATGTGAATCACTTCCACTCATGTGTTTGAAGTGTAGCATAGGTTCACTAAAAACGCATTCTAAAGATACAATCTATCATATGCTTGCAAAGACTCTTAAATTCTCCACCTCTAGAATGCAATGTGTACAAGACAATCAAGAGGACTTTATATAGGTTGTAATGTGGGAGAGAAAGGTTAAGGGAAAGGAGTGGACAAATGCATTTGGTTAATATGGAGCAAGGTAACCAAACGACTAAGGAGCAACCAACCAAAGCAGCAAGCTACTATGAAGTTCACTAACACTCCAAATCCCAACAATATATTGAACATACCCCCACGCATGAAATAGGACATTAGTTAACAAAGGAGGAACACAAGCTATGTATGTATACAATGCCAATCACTTACTCATTCGCTTTTGTTTATTTATTTCTTTTTCTCCTCTTTTTTTTTTACTTTTTTTTACATGATTTTTTCTTTTCTTTTTTCTTTTTTTTTCGTTGTTGTGGAAAATGAAATAAGAATTTCAATTATTGAAAGACATATGATCACTAACTGTCAGCTTACAACCTAATTTATATGTACATATACAACATGAACAAGAGGGGAACAAAACCAAATGCTGAATAACATCAATCCCTCAATAAACTAACATACCAAAGCCACCTTAAACTTAGTTATCCCGAAAAGCACCCACTGCATAGATGAAGCCATGCTCCATAGACTTGCCTTAAAGGTTAGGAACACGTGTTTGGCCAAGGGCTAATATGAATGGATCACAACAAAGATAGATATAAGTTAAAGGGGCTAGCAAAGGAAAAAACATGTAACACAGGGGTAGGCTATTTGGCTATGTGGCTAAAATGTTCAACAACAAAGAATGCCTCTATCATCTCATCAAATATGCACATGCTAATGTGGTTTTGAACAAGAGCTTAGGCAAGTTCTAGAGGTTCAACATGGAAGAGTCACACACATGAAAGAACGTGAGACCAAATATAATGAATTAGTCCAAATAAGGCTCAAAGTCTCACAGGACGTCTACCAAAGTCTCAATTAGCTCATAAAATGACTCCTATTTACACATATTAATGCTAAGGACTCCATGGGGTAACAAAGTTATCAAACAAGATAGAGGTCAAAACAAGAAATATTACAAAGCTTTTAAAAATTTTAGTACCAAAAGGGATCACACATCAAAAGTTACGCAAGCTCATGAAGCTATTTTATCTAAACAAAAGCATCATTGGGGGTTATCTCAAACCAATCCACACCATCCCCACATATAATCCTATATGCAAACCTAAATACAACTAAATGTAAGACAGTAATGCAAACAAAAAGAAACTTAAAACTATATGCTCTAACATGTATGCAAGCTCATAACCAAAATGAAAAACAATGAACTAACTTTCCCCCATGCTTAGATAAAGCATTATTATTCAAAGGTAAGAAAGGAGAAGAAGGAAAGGGGAAAAAAAATAGAGAACAATCTCACCAAGGTAGGTGCCAAGTGCACCTAAGCTAAGACCTCCACACAAACAGGGCAAATGGAGCATTAGCCACTCCATCACAACTTTAAGACTCGACTTATTAAATTAGATGTCGTCAACATACATAGGAGCTTATCAAACTCTAGGGACTATAATTTAGAAAATACAAGGTAAAAGGCAATAACCAATCATACCAAAGACAACAAGTACCCTCTTAACCTTGTCAAAGGCCTTAGAAAAATCATAGGAAGGATTAAAGAATGTAATCCACATGATTTTCCTAGGTAAGTCTCCTAGGCATACACAATAAGGATTAATGGAGGGATCATACCCTATAGAGTAACCTAGGGATAGATAATCATCAACACTCCCACCAAGCATATCAAACGCGTTATCCTCTTAGCCCAAATCAACATTAGCATTAAAAACCACAGAATTATTAATGGGTGCATCAATGCAATACTTGGGGGAAGGAGAGGGTAATGAACAAATAGGTGAAACATGGGAATGATCAAAGGGATTAGGGAGACCAATATCATTAAAAGCAAGGCTAGAAGACCCCTCATGCACAAACACATCACGTGATCCCTTCAAAGGAGTCTTATCTAGATCATAAACCTCATCTAAAGTATCTTCTAACTCAAAACATGCATCGACAACACTAAACCTAGTAACAACCCCAAAAGGCTCACCCACGTTAAGCCCCGTGCACTGAGCTAAAGAGAAGGATGAATCATGTAAAGTTAAGACAATATTAGTATTGTCCATGGGTGATGCAAAGTCAGGCTGAGCATAGCATGCATAAGAAGGACACGAATTAGTAGCATGGTCAGAAGAATTATAAAAGTCATACCAAAAAGGAGCATAATAAGATCTATAATAGAACGCATAAAGATTAGGGAACGAATACCTAGAAACACAACTAGCTTTCTCAAACTCAAATGAATCCTAAGCAATCCACTCAAGCAAATACCATGCCTCATCGACACTTTTAGCAAGAAAACCCTAATACTCTAAAAGAATATGGGTTATACTATTCACACGCTCATTAACAATGTCCAAAATTTTTCATTTAGCCACACAATAACCACATTGAGTAAGAGAAGCATACAAACTAGCAAAATACCTCCAAAATAATTCATGCTCAAGAAATGACCATGTAAAGACGTCAAGGAATTCCTATAGTAGTGAAGTAAAATCCTCATGCTCCTCAGGTGATAAAGAGTTCCCTATCTTTAACTCCCAAGGCTATTCTAGAGTCCATAAGTTAATCAAGATTGTATCCTCAATTATATAAGTCTAATTTTCATGCACTGCTTTAATTATATCTTTTGGAATAGTCTCTTCATTTTCATTATTAGACATAAAGCCTTCAAAATAAAGAGTACGAGACGAATTGTAAGCAGGAGAATTCATTTTATTGAAATTGGAAATGAGTACATCTAATGCAGATTCTGGGAAAATAGAAATTGAAAGCTAACTCTAGGAGTATATCTTAGACCCTACGTTAGAGTCTCCTAAATTGCTCTCTAAGCCTTTGGTGAATATCCTCCCCTCTTCTTCAGCTACAAGGTGGCATGCTTACAGCTTTCTATGCCAACTTCAATGATAAATTTTACAGGGATGAACATTTGTTTGATAGGACAAGGGATAAAATAGCTATTGGATCTTCTTGTTTCTTGTGATCTAGCCTAAATAGTATTTCAGAAATGTTACTTTCAGCCGATAAGGTCCAATATTACATGGATTGGCATTAAGGTAAATGTCTCTTCTTCCAATAGTACATAGTCATCGAATATTTCTAATCATATGGACCCATCTTACCTTTTCCATCACATAATAGGGTTGAGGAAGCCATGGAAATGGAACTTGTCTCCTTTGTGCAAAAATTATCCATCTAGAGTGAGTGAAAAAGGTTTTATGGTGTAGTACTCCTGGTGTCCCGTCTCCATTGTAGCCATCCGAGCTTATTCTTTCTATCTAGCCCGATCGAGCTTACTCTTCTGGAGTAGGTTGATACCCTATTTCAAATTTGTAATTCTCCTTTAGAGTAAACGGGAAAGTGGTTTTCCTTATGCTCTCTTTCCTACGACTTATCTTGGGAAGTATCCCCACTTCTTGAGAATCACATTCACGTTCAGATTTGAATGCAGATCAAAGTTAAACTTCTAACATCGACTCTTTACTAGTGATGGTAGCGCATAAGTAATCCCTTCAATGGTGACCACTTACCCTTTTATCGACATCTTCACTTTCTGGTGGAGGGTGGAGCGAACTTCTTGGTGTTAATAAAACTAAGGATGCCCTAAGAGCATATTAAAGGTTGTTGGGATATCCAGGACTTGAAATTCCACATTCTTCTTGATAGGGCCTACATTAATGAGGAGGATGATAATGCCTAAGACCAATCTCTTTGAGTTATTATAAGCCCTTGAGTGACTAGTAGGCTTTGATAAATAACACTCCTTGACTCCCTACCTCCTCACAATTCTCCTGCGACATACATTCACAGCTGATCCATCATCGACCATGGTGAGTGGGGTGCATTTATGTAAGCAAGTTATGGAGAGAAATAAGACGTTATTGTACGTCGGACCCCTTTATGGGAGATCCTTATTATTAAAAGTTATCGTGTCTTTGCCTAGCTACTATCTCTTTAGGTGTGGCTTTAGGAGATAGGTTAACCTTTCTTATTTCATTAATCAGAAGTTATCTATGCTTGAGAGGGAGCTATACGTTGCCAAATGGTATTATCTGCTTTAAGCTTCTTCCTTTATTTTAACATGGTGATGTACCTCCCGAGGGTCTATGCTAAAACTCAAATTAAGAGTGAGAGCTTAAAACCAAGAGAGAATACAATCAAAGAGAAACCAATGAAAGTGGGATGTAATATGTTGGTTGTGAGGCAGCAAACACGTGAGGTAGAAATGGAATTTAGAATTAAGGATTCTAAATGGGAAAAGGAAAAGGAACTTGATGTATCTTCAAGGGATTAATTGCAAACTCAAACCAGAATTCAATGTAAACTGAAAACTAGCAAAGTGCACTTGAAACTCGTGAGGAATATCAAGGTAGATGGATAGTTCTAAACTGATATTTGCATACAGAAACACCACCAAATGAAGGTTTAGGGCCCCTAAACTTGATTAAGATACAGAAACACCACTTAAACAAGTTTAGGACTACACTTGAACACCACCCTGACCGACCTAGTTAAGGATAAGCAAGTTTAGTATTTGAATGTGCAAAGGTACGAAAGCAACAAATGCTCTCAACTTGGTTTTTGATTCAATCTGATATATTAATGATTGATACATGGTCGTGTGCTTCTTTAAATAAAAGAGCCTAGCAAGCAACCACACTAGCAAGCACACTTCTAAACCTTTCCTACCTAGGAAGGAAATGTCTTAAACTTAAGCTAATGCATACGGTTAGGACTAACCGTGTACAAACCAAGCTTTAAGCTAATCTAATTACAATCAAAACATTAAACAAAGCTAATACATGACATTTTACAACATTATTAGACTAAAATTAAGCTTAATCATGCAGCTTGCTGGTTTGAGATGATATGCTTCAGCCGAAAAGTACTTCTCCCTTTGCGGCTGGCCAATCACGTGTAAGAGACAAGGAAATTTGCAGCAAGCATGCTAGTGGTTGTTCTTCTCAAGGTCTTCTCCTTTTGCAGTGATGTATGTGTGGGTGGGTAAGTGAACCAAATCAAACTCAAACAATTCCAAACAAGAATCAACCAAAGAAAAGTGAATATGGTGGAAGATAGATTGAGATGGTTTGAAGAATAATAACAAAAAGAACAAGGATAAACAAGACCTTGTAATTGAGATAATCCTTCACGGAGCCACTCAATGACTTGATCTTGGGCTAATTCTCTTGTCTTAACCAAGGAATCACTCCAATTGGAAAAGGAAGAGAACCTAGAACACCACTTGAATGAGCCAAATTCAAGATATAGAACTAGGAATTTTGAGACACAAATGAGAATCACTCTCAAAGGTGCTTGTATTACTTTGGAAATCTCTTACAATGCTGAATGATTAGCTTCACATGCCCCTCCCCTTTTATAGACTCAGCAAAAGACAATCAAAAGACTCAAATAACTCCTAACAATTAAAACTAGCTAATGAAAAGTCTAAGAAAAATGAAAAGACTCATCATAAAAGGGGGTGGGGGAGGTTACAAGGAATATTCTAGGATTTTTGCAGCTGATTACATCAATCTAGAAGCATCTAAAACGTGCACAATATCAGCCACACAAATATATGTAACCTAAGACTCTTCATATTCCCAGCATTAATCCTTGCAACTGCCTCAACTTCAACAGAGCATAACTTCCAGAATACTCGGCCAAATCACGCGTTCTTGGGCTTGTTAGAAAGCCCTGGAAGTCTATTTTCCAGAATGGGCTCATTTGCTCAATTTGGATAAGCGGTTTGAAAGTTATGGCCCAAACAATGCACCTATCTCAGACTGGACTGGATCAGCATAACGTATCTTTGAGTGATATTTTGCCCAATCAAATGATGTCCAAATTAAACAAACTTGGGCTTATTTGAAAGCTGAAATCTTAAGCTTCAAAACACATGGGCCCTCAAGTTGTGGGTCCACTTGAGCTTGTCCAAAAGTGGTCACAAAAATCGGGTTCCGCAGGGATGAATTCGGCACCAAATTTCTAGCAAAGCTTAACCTCTTTTTGACCTCTTCATAGTGTCGTGAGTCTTTGAACTCACTTAATAAGACCAAATAAGCACATTTCCATGCATGATCTTCTTTGACCCTTTTCTTCTTTGAAATTGGACTTGAATAAAAATGATGCATATGGAAATATGCATCATACTCCCCGGGTTGTTTTGAGTTTGTCCTCAAACTCAAAGGGTTGGCAAGCCTCTCAAGAAAGGGGTCGCGCTTACAATATGGGAGCTTTTGGGGAAGGAGGTCACAGGGCATCACCTCTAGAGAGATATAGAAGAGGGTGAGGGGAGGATGATAAAACGGGTCATACCTGGTGAGGAGAAGAGGCGGAAGTGGGAAATCTTCTTTGGGGGCAAGGGTTTGGGAAGGATGGATGAGGGTTAAGGCTTGTCGGTCCTTTTGTGGCTTGGGGCTTTGGCACGATGGAATAGGGGTCAAGGTGATTTTCTTCTCATCCTTAATAAAGGAGTAGGTGTTGAGGCGCCCATGATGAATTACATGGCGATCAAACATCCATGGTCTACCCAACAATATATGGCTTGCATCCATAGGAAGAATGTCACACAATATCTCATCCTTATAGTGGTCTCCAATAGAAAGAGAAATGAGGCACTGATGAGAAATGTATATACCTTTGCCTTGATTTAGCCATTGGATGCTATAAGGCTTAGGATGGGGTGTAGTCTCAAGTTTGAGCTTGTCCACCATGGTTTTGGATGCAACATTTGTACAACTACCTCCATCGATGATGAGGGTACAAACTTTCCCTTGAATAGTGCACCTTGTGTGGAAAATCGCCTCTCTTTGCTCCAAGCCTTCTTGAGTAGCAAATCCGCTCAATGCTCGCCTAATGACAAGCAACTCACCTTCATCGGGGCCTATGATAACCTCTTCTTCTTTTTCCTCCAAACTTTCCTCTTCTTCATGGTCATGCTCCTCAAAAGAAGCTTGGTACTCAGCCAGGGAAACAATCTTCTTGTTAGGACACTCAGATGCAAAATGTCCCATACCTTGACAACGGAAACAACGAACCTGGTCTTTTGGCCGTGAGGGCACTTTTGTGGGAGGTGGAGGGGTGATGGGAGGGACACTTTTGGCGGGTGAGGGGGTTTGAATTTGTGGGGGAAAGTAAGGTGATTCTTGAGAAAAAGGACGGGAAGGAGTCTTGGAAAAGATGCTCTTTTCCTTAGATTTCTTTTGTTGCTCTACCTTATAGGCTAGAGAACTCAAGTCATCTAGGGATGAATAGGGTTGCAACTCAATTACATGAGCAATGGACTCATCAAGACCGGTCAAGTATCTTACCAAGGTTTGTGAGTCGTCTTCTTTCAAGTCGCATTTGAGAAGGAGTTGTTTAAACTCCCGAGTGTATTCTTCCACACTCTTGAATCCTTGCTTGAGTCGATGGAGTTTGAGATAATTGTCTTGCACATAGTGAGAGGGAAGAAACTTGGCCTTGAGTTTTTCTTTCATTTTGGCCCAAGTTCTGATTTTCCCTTTCCCGTTTCTTGCTCTTTTCGCTCCAAGGTTAGCCCACCAGATTGAAGCATATTTTCTGAGTTTAAGGGCTACGAGTTTTACCTTCTTGTCCTCCGGGATGTCCTCATATTCAAAGATCCTCTCAATGGTGTGCAACCAATCGAGAAATAAGTCCGGGTCAAGTTGGCCTTCAAATTCGGGGATGTCAACTCGGACACCACCAATATTGCTTCCTTGCCTTCGTCTCCTTGGGGCTTCTTCGTCACTAGAATTGGCTCGGGATTGAAGGACTTCTTCTTCCGATTCGACCACCGGTTCATGAGGATGAGAGGGAGTGGGGCTATGAACCCACCTTCGTTTTTCCTCCAAAAGTTGCCCAAGTTGAGTTCGAAGATAAGTGACTTGAGCTTCTAACTCTTCCACACGTGCTTGGTCGCTTCTTGTGGATTTTGTAGACATGTTGGAGATGCGTTGAAGGAAGAATATGCAGCAGGGAAAGTGGCACGGTCGTGCAAGGGGGCACGGTCAGGCCGTGCTATGCTTCGGCTGAAGAAAATGCAGAAAAGTAGAGTGGCACGGTCGTGCTTGGCGGCACGGGGGCACCGTGCTCCGTCTCGACTTGAAGATTCCTGGAAAAAGAATATGGCACGGTCGTGTGTTGTGGCACGGGGGCACCGTGCTGCTTCTCTGGTCTTCAAGACTTCGGATTGCCGGTTTGTGCCTCTTTTTTTTTTTTTGTATTTTGGCTTTTTGGGATGTGTTTGGGTATGATGTGGGTCACTTAAAAGCCTTGGCTCTGATACCAATTGATGTATGTGTGGGTGGGTAAGTGAACCAAATCAAACTCAAACTAAACAAGAATCAACCAAAGAAAAGTGAATATGGTGGAAGATAGATTGAGATGGTTTGAAGAATAATAACAAAAAGAACAAGGATAAACAAGACCTTGTAATTGAGATAATCCTTCACGGAGCCACTCAATGACTTGATCTTGGGCTAATTCTCTTGTCTTAACCAAGGAATCACTCCAATTGGAAAAGGAAGAGAACCTAGAACACCACTTGAATGAGCCAAATTCAAGATATAGAACTAGGAATTTTGAGACACAAATGAGAATCACTCTCAAAGGTGCTTGTATTACTTTGGAAATCTCTTACAATGCTGAATGATTAGCTTCACATGCCCCTCCCCTTTTATAGACTCAGCAAAAGACAATCAAAAGACTCAAATAACTCCTAACAATTAAAACTAGCTAATGAAAAGTCTAAGAAAAATGAAAAGACACATCATAAAAGGGGGTGGGGGAGGTTACAAGGAATATTCTAGGATTTTTGCAGCTGATTACATCAATCTAGAAGCATCTAAAACGTGCACAATATCAGCCACACAAATATATGTAACCTAAGACTCTTCATATTCCCAGCATTAATCCTTGCAACTGCCTCAACTTCAACAGAGCATAACTTCCAGAATACTCGGCCAAATCACGCGTTCTTGGGCTTGTTAGAAAGCCCTGGAAGTCTATTTTCCAGAATGGGCTCATTTGCTCAATTTGGATAAGCGGTTTGAAAGTTATGGCCCAAACAATGCACCTATCTCAGACTGGACTGGATCAGCACAACGTATCTTTGAGTGATATTTTGCCCAATCAAATGATGTCCAAATTAAACAAACTTGGGCTTATTTGAAAGCTGAAATCTTAAACTTCAAAACCATGTGGAGCCTCAAGTTGTGGGTCCACTTGAGCTTGTCCAAAAGTGGTCACAAAAATCGGGTTCCGCAGGGATGAATTCGGCACCAAATTTCTAGCAAAGTTTAACCTCTTTTTGACCTCTTCATAGTGTCGTGAGTCTTTGAACTCACTTAATAAGACCAAATAAGCACATTTCCATGCATGATCTTCTTTGACCCTTTTCTTCTTTGAAATTGGAGTTGAATAAAAATGATGCATATGGAAATATGCATCATGCAGCTTTAATCATTGGCCCTCTAGATGGCTTGGGATGTGTGCCACTCAGTATTGGAAGGGAGGAAACCCTTTGGAGAAGGCAAACTTTAACCGGGCTACTGTACTTGTGTAAACGGGCAGTTTCTGGCCGGTTTTGTAGCAAAAATAAATCCTAGCAAAAGTCTGTATGGTTGTGTTTTCAGGCCATGTGGGGAAACCTTAGGATGTCTACAAACCCCCCAATCAAATAAATCAAGGTTAAATCATGTTTCAGTAGGTTAACTCTACTAAAACATTTTACCGCGTAGTTTTGGACCAAAACTGGCAGGTTTGACAAAATGGCTTGATCTCTTTACTTCCTTTGGGTATGATTGGAATTCCATGCTTGGACCTAAAAGTACACATCCTGGGGATTCCAAAAAGGTAAAAATCGAAGACTTAAACCACCATTAAGCTTAAGAAATCACATACTCAATACCGGGTACATTCTGGTCGAACTAGCAGTTTGTATATCTTGGTTTTATTGGCTAATTTGAGAGGATAAATGAAGTCCAAATGGGATGGAAATTGATTTTCTGGAAAGCTAACTTCTTGAACTTTAATCCTAATACAAAATATTGGACTTAAACCTTAAATAGATTTAAGTAATTAACCTTTCAAAAACCGGGTTTGCTGTTGGAAGCAAATTATAACCTACTGTTTTAGGTCTTAAACAAAATAAGGATGATTTATTCATCCTTTAGTCATCAAAATGAAATTACCTTTACTGATTTGATGTTTTAAATTAAGGGGCATGGAGGGATCTCCATCACATGGGCTCATCCTCTTCATGTCCTACTCCCTTTTCTTATTCTTGGGTCTAGGATGGACCTTCTTTAGGTTGATGGCACCTAGTCATTGTGAGATGTTGGTCCTTAGTGTGGTCTTCTTCTCCTAAAAGTCATTCTCATCATTTTCTCCACATAAATTATTCCTTTGGGTCTCACATACATCTTTCTCATCGCTTTCCCATAGGCCATGAACCCCTGAATACTACATTGTTATGCAAGCTTTTAGCTTAGGCCCATTTATGCTTAGTGTGTAAGCAAATGGGTCCCATTTATTTTTTAAATAGTTATCAATAGTAAAGATGCTATCGTGGTCCCCAAATGGGTTCGTATAGTCATTGGGCTTCCAGCTTACTATAGGCAGATGAAGTTGCTCGGAGCTGAACATCCTTTCTAACCTATTCTTTAAAGTTTAGCAGTCCTATGTGTCATGAATGCGAGCCTGATGGTACTTGCAGTATTTATTTGGATTGAAGGACTTGAATTTCCTGGTAGCTTCAGTCTATGGCTTGCTTTTGTGTAAATGGATCTTCCCCTTGACCAATAATTGTTATAAAGCTTGGATGTACGTGGCCCCTATTGAAGTATACGTAGTGAAGTGATTCAGCACATGCACCTCTTTGCTTGTAAAGCCATTACTTTTCTTATGCTATGGGAATTGTTCTTCCATTCGTTGGGGGCTTTTGCTGACACTTCCCTAGCTAATTCGTCCTTTTCAAGCATGACAACATTCCTTAATGTCATGGAATTCTCAAATGGTGTGAACCTTAGGTGTGCTGCCTATATGTGGGATTTAGATTCCTGATGAATAACCTAACTTGATCATCTTCTAAGGGTCGATCCAGCATATGCGCAGGCTTTGCCCTCCATCGAATGAACAAGTCAAAAAAGACCTCCTTTTTTCCTTGGTTGATCAGTTCTAAGTCTCCAAGGGTAATAGCCAAGACAGCATTGTATCAATATTGGTGTAAGAATTCCTTACGAAGGTCGTCCTATTTCGTGACCTTTCATGGGTCCATAGCATTGTATCACTTCATCACATCCTTGTCAAATGCCTAAGAAAAAATGATGTTGAAGATATCTTTGTCAATTCTTATCAGAGTCATGATGCTGACAAAATTCCTCACATGATGGTGGGGGTTTTCTGTCCCATGAAATTTTATATTTGGCATTGTGAACTTAGGGTGTAATTTCCCTTTTGATTGGAAGTGAATCCTGCACAATCAGTGAAATAGTTGTTGAACATTAAGGATTCTTTCAGTTGCTGCTATGTGTGATCTAACCGAGATGGATTTTCGAGATATCTTTTCCTCTTTGCCATATCTATCTCTCATTTTGCATCATTTTCACCCTTTTTATGGGCAGATTACTCGTTACACTTCTTTGGGGAGTCTTTGGTAATGTTTTGGAGTGCATTGGCCATCAACTCCATCTTCTTTTCACTCTCTTCCACCCTTGCCTGCATCCTTTCTATCATTTTCATAACCTAAGCCATCTCATTGTTTCTTGCCATTAGAATGGGTCAAGGGATCCACTTTGACTTCAATCATGGTTTTAAAGGTGGAGTTTCCTCGTATTCTACTTGGAATGGGAATCTCTTAATTTATGGACTTCACTCATAGACTTTCTTTGTCTTCCCTATCATGGTTCATAATAGAAAGGTGTTCAAGACTAGCTTATTTAGTTACCTATTTTAGGGAAAACTTAGACTCGCAGCTAACGTAATACCGAGAGCCTAGTAAACCAGACTTTTGTTGTGCTATAGATGCAGACCAAACCTGGACTCAACGCGACCACACTATAATTAAAAAGACCCCCTACTAATACGATCCCGGTCGAGTTCATGTGGACCCAAATTGAGCCTAACTTCTACCTATTCTACTAAATGTGGATGAATGCATGGATCGATGCAAAAACGGCCCTAGCATACTACTCGGTCGAGTTCCTTGGTCCTAGACACTAGCTACTACATGACCTAAATTGGAGCTAATGTTTTAGTCAAGAACCATTAGAGCTTAATTGGCCTAAAAGTCATTTGGTCCTTCACCCATGCCTAGACTTGACCTTTCCTAGTCCGGGCTCTTCTAAAGTATCAATGCATAAGTCGTTGAGGGTGTGGAGTAATTAGGGCTACATAAAAAGCATTCCAAGTCAAACACACAAATGAAATATAGCCTAACCTAGGGCCCTAACTTACAAATGGTTTAGGCAAGGTATTAAACAGTCCTTCTCATAGCTCGAATGGTCCATCATCCACAGGCTATATAACAAGACTAGAACATCCGATTATCTTCCCATATATCATCTAGATTAAGGAAAGTGCATCACGAATAGATGAAACAGTTACACGCTTACGTAGAAGTATGATGGTCCTGTCGAACTATGTTCCCGAGTAAGTAATAGCAGGATTTGACATAAAGGCCCTATTAGTCCCCATAAGGCAACACCTAAAATATAACAATTCCTAGTACTGTCATTAAAATAATTTCCTGCATTCATTTTCAAATATC
Source organism: Carnegiea gigantea (assembly GCA_029747015.1). Lineage (NCBI taxonomy): Eukaryota > Viridiplantae > Streptophyta > Magnoliopsida > Caryophyllales > Cactaceae > Carnegiea > Carnegiea gigantea. The sequence continues at coordinate 189,591 of JAKOGI010000379.1, forward strand.
TCCATCTACAAAAATAGTTTCCCAGTGGGGTCACCACTATAAAAACCATGATCCGAAACGCCCTCAAGTGCGAGCCCCTATAAATGGTTAGACTCACTTGCTAGGTGGGTTTCATTTTTCATTGTTTAGTAAAATAGAATATGGACTAAACTATAGCAGAAAAAAGCTGCTTGGCCCAAAATGCTAAGCTGCGACTCTGATCTAGGATCTCGAGCAGGATCCTAGCCCAAGGCTGAGCCCTCTGGCTAAGCCAAGAGATTGGACTACAGCACCAGTCTTAGTACCTGATCGAGTTCCTAGGTCAGTACAGAGTCTAGGTTTGTGGCTCAATCACAGCTACTATTTCAAACCTCTAAGCTGCTCGACAATAAAAATAAAACTGTAAATTTAATCACAGAGTCACCAACGAGTTTTTTGGAAAACTTACAAACTGAATCTACTTTCGAAACGAACCATAAATCAAAAGGGACAAAAAAGGTTCACCTTAAAAAGGTTTTCAAAAGGCCCCCAAACAACCCTTAGTGTGGGGATTGCTTAACTCCACGTAATTTGGAGGCATTGGTACGATGACGTGATGGAATGTATCACATTATCGACCGTCATCATCAACGGCCTCTACAAATAATATGGGAAACTGGGGTTATTTAACATAGAAAAACTAGGCAAACGCATATTATCGTGTGCTTCTTGTAGGATTTCCCAATGTTTTCTAGTGTGTTTTTCTAATATGTTTCCTCTCTCTCGGCTTTAAGGGGTAGCTTTCTTTTCAGTGTTTAGGGGGTAGGGTGAGTTGATTAGGAAACGGAATCCTAATTTGATTCTTGATAGGCTTTATCTAAATAGATGTACCTAGTTAGATTAGACTCTAACAGCCAAACCAATTTTAGACCCGAAAGGGAAAATAGTGAACACAGTTAAGTTCCCAACCAGAGGACCCAGCTAGATTCCCGGTAGGTTCAAGCCTGAAGTTGGCCAGGCTGAACCTCTCTCTTTTATTTTGCATTTTCCTTCCCTTTTTCTTTCAGATTTGACTTAAGACATACTTAATTGGGGCCTCAAGTAAACAGATCAGGGCATAATTTTCCTCTTCATGCATTTATAAAACTATGAGACCAATTTTAAGCGTCGACATTGATATAAATTTAGCAACTGTTGCAACTGACATGATGCTTGTAAAAAACAAAAGTTTTACAATCAGCACAAGAGCACACATGTATCCAATGTTATGTCATACACTTATTCATGCACCTCGGTAGTAAATAACAAAGTAATATATAGAATATATTATAGAGTCAACGTATAGCTCCTAATCATCATCGTCAAAATAAATCTTTAATTTAATTAACTTTGTCATTTCGTGCCAAGTTGCCACAACATACATTGAAGTATTCCAAAAGAAATTCTCAAATTTTCAATCAAAGAAGAAATGCTAACCATAATAATATTTTAAGAAAGTCCAACATATACCCATAAACATATGAAAGTGGATTTAAACATTTTAGGCATTTTCATATTTAACAAAATTCTGAAAATATACCTTCAAGAAATTTTATTACTCTTACATCTAACATATTTTGGCGAAGTGCATAACTTTTCTATGCATTATGAATGTTACAATATATGAACTATATTCTCATTATATGGAACATCATTTCATGAACTTCAACCAAAAGATAAAATACTTATATATACCATATGAAATTCAATGACAAAATGTGCCAAAAATATCATAGATATTGCACATAATATTTTCATTCATATTAATCTCAACAATATTAATTACACATGCTCATATTATGGGAAAATATTTTTTTCACATAATACTTGACAAATAAATTAATGATATTAACCATCATTTAAACACATATGCCCACAAAAGAATCAAAGTAAAAACGTATATTACAAGCATCCAACAATGTATTGCCAGTATATAAAAGGAAACTTTGTCTACTCCTGGTTTACATATCAACCTTTTGATCAACTATAAGAAAATTTGGGATAAAGAAAGAATTTCTCTTTCAAAGAAAAGATAAGGCAGTGGCTACCAGTCATGCATTTCACGTGTGAGGGGAGCTCATTGCTAGCCTTTGGCCTGAGTCCAACATTCATCTAGCACCTTATCGTGTTGCATAAGTTGTTGCTCAGGAATCACCAAAAAACTCCATTTCTTCCATGGAATCCAACCTAACCAATGAAACCCGTCCCAACACATCTTCTAGGACTCATTTGAATAGTTAATTGAGGAAAAATTGGTTAAAAATCAAGTTTTAACATTGGACATAAGCTCTGGTTGCCATCGACGACTTGCTTCATAATTTCTGACTATATTCCGATTAGTTCTCTACTAGCGTTGAGGGGTTTGAGGCTAAATCATATAAAGAATTCAATCAAAAGCCAATTTCGGAAAAGAAAGACCAGATAATCAACTACATGAACCCTAAACCTAGGATGTGACACAAATGTCTTGCAAAATCCCAAAAAAAAAAAAGTCCAATTGCTTCACTCACTATATATTAGCAACAATATGCACACATAAATTGCAAAAAATAGTGGCCAAACATGAACCAAGCAATCAAGCTCATCACTTGGCAAAACCCAATGTTGGTGCCCGAAATATTTTTTGGGCAATTTTCCAACCAAGTACAAGTCAAAATCCATTAGATTTTGTGTGCTTTTCTTCAAAAATTAATAGGAAACATAGGTGACATGGTAATTGTATAAGAGTCGACCAAATTGATTTAGAAATCAATCGATTCAAAGCCCTAGGATGCCGTCAACTTCTTTGCGGAATTCCCTTAAATTTTTTGATCAAATTGGGTACCAAATTGACGTTTCCTAGTCCAAATCTTATAGGCAGAGCAATTAATGCATCAACCAGGAAGTGAGTTGAATTAAGTCAATGATTTAGGAAACCAATTTAGGGTTTTCACATACGATATCCTACAATTACAAAACACAATTATTTGCAAATCATACAGTCAAACCATGTGTATAACATACTAAATCGAAGGTCTCAGTAGTCTTTATCAATACCTAAAATTTCATAAAAATCCAACAAGACGTCGCGTATGAATTCATGGCATAAACTTTTGAGCATTAGAACCAAGACAAAATAACAAACTTAACTAATACAACACGAGTTTTGAGAAAGCATATGAGTGATACAACTAGGAAACAAGTTAACTGCAGCTCTAATACCAATAAGGGAAAATTAAAACATAGATTAAACATAAATACAATCATCTTAATCCTTTGTAGCAGAAAATGACTGAACATCATGCTTAAATCATGGATCGGCAAGGATAACACTAAGAAGATCTTCTATAATCCCATAGCCTAAATGTTCAGAGGGTTTTGCGAAAATGCTAGATCTTAAGAATCCATTGTGTTTCTCTGTACACATACATCTACCTCTTACACTTTGTACTATTATAACCATGCGAATATCTAAATGTTTTATCATTTTTGATTAAAATTACGAATATGGTCGTATGGGCTTTAGTGCATTACACAACTCAGGCTAGCACCCCTTAAGGGTGAATTGAATACCTAAGTCCAACAACTGCTTGTAAATCCAATTTCCCAAAAGTTTGCCAAAAGGAGATAAGGTGAGAATTCGTTACGAAATAACAAATAAAATTAACTCAGCATATTCCATATTGTTATAGGCATGTCTATTAAATAATTCTTAATAAGGTATATGTGTGAAAGTGAACACATCAAAACTTAGGGTCATTAGAAATCTAAATCAAAATTTTATTTTTCAAGTTTTGTTTACTCCATATTGAAATACTTTTTGGGAGGACAACAAAACTTGAAAGTTTCTGTGTTATAATTCGTAGAAGACTTTTTCTGTGGTAGTTTAAGCAAAAATTTTAAAGATGGTGACACATTATAATTTAACAAAAAAAAGTGACAAACTGGTATGACTATTTTCAAGTATATATCCAAAATTTTCAGAACCGAAATTGGAAATGATTCCCCACTCTTAGGAACTGGAAATATAGGTTCCCAAATTTTAAGAGCTAGAACCAGGAAGATAAGCTCCCAAATTTTGGGAATTGGGATTCCTCATCTCCGCCATTGTTCTTTTTATCTTAAAAAGAACTCGGTTGTCTACAGCAAGCATCTGAAAGAAGCTCAAAATGCTAAAATTACTTGGAGCCCAAAACTCTCTCCAATAAGGAGAATTTGTGCAAAAACTTGATTCAGCAATAAACTTCTAGAAATGGCAAAACACAAGCTGAGTGTGCTTATCGACATTAGAATATTCAAAATTTTCACAGATAACTCGTAGAAAAGTAGCAATCGTTGGCTCTTCCCTTGTTCAAACCAAACTAGCTTTTTAAGGATATATTTATGATTAGGGTTTTGGTCTTACTTCACAAATGGCAATGTTTTTTTTGGTTAACATAAACACCTTCTATAGCCGAACACATCACAATAGATACATCTTAGAGGACCTAACAATGCAGTTTCATCCTACACACAAGTACAACTTTATTGTTTCTAAAGTGGTATCAACGATTTCCAATCGTATTCACTCAAAATCATACGAACCAAATATCATAACTTTCGAAGAATCAAAATAATCAGCATAAAATTGTAAAAATATTAGGATTTAAATCCTTGCTAAGTGGAAGCTATTTGAAAATGCATCAAAATTATCCAAAACTATATAGAATTATATATTACGTCATTTTTCTTCTTTTTAGAGTCGCTGAATGCTACATGTATTGATCTTTACCAATAATTATGCATACAAACAAGGAATTATTAGGATCAATGAATTATCTTTGATTCTTTTTTTCCTTCAAGTGTGAGAAGATACATAACGATATATTCAAATGAATCTATAATTAAATTGAAATAGAAATTCCAAAGGGAGATTAATGCCACATGTCATTATTCCACAACTTCGTGCACTATTGAAGCTACTGCTAAGCTTGTAAGAAAAACGGATGGTTATTACTGCAAGTAAAAAATACAAGCCTAAACACCCACAACTACTTCTAAACCTCCATTCAGAAGCCACGATGTTGGCATTAGAAAAATGTCTCCTATAACTAAGTAATTAATTACAATAAAATTAGTCAGTACCACACTTGATTTCTGATACATGCATGGGTCTCATACTATATTATTAATCAACTTCCACCGGTAAAACAGAATAGTCAAATGCATGTGATAATACCACTTGTATAGTACACAATATTACAGTGCCAAGTATCATGGTGATATAATGTAAATTTTAGATGGTTATAAGATATTATATAATGTTTGGCAATCATTCCAAGGATCATACCATTGGGGTTGTTCACAGCTATGTGAAGATCTCATTTTTGTAATATTATTGCGATTATTCATTCGTAATCACAATATTAAGCATTATTGCAACATTGACCACAATCAATTATAATTTATTTAATATTAATATTAATTAATATCAATTATTTTTTATTGAAAACCATTTACAGCCATACTTTAGGAAATCACTAGTGCGCGTGTGAACGAGCACCCACTATTGAGTTGCTTACCTTTCCCACCATTAAATTTGATGGGCAAAGGTAATACTCATCAACACTAATATATTCATACTATCATATGATTATCATTGCCCTCTTTTTTACGCAATGCCATCCATTAAGGGAAAAAAAAAGAACTCATCCTTGCTCTTTCATCATCGTTTTCTTCAACAATTTACATTATCTTATTATGCTAATTTTTATAAAATTCCATCATCTGAGAGCACTAGATCCAAGTTGAAGACAAATAGACAATAATTTTACTTGTAGGATTTGCTTTTAAACCACTCAAGCTCTAAGGTAATGTGTTCACTTTTTCACCTTGGAAAAAAATGTTTCAGTCATCAGTTAAAACAACATGTATGCTTCATTTTTTGGATGTTAAATGTATGTGTCGCGTAAAATCATTACAATATGTGTCTCTCTTTATGTCATATTGTTAAATATCGAGTTGTAAATGAAACTCAATATTAAAATTAAAATATACATTATTGACAACAACTAAATCAAATGAAACATTAACATAATATAATAATACTAAAAAAATACTTCGAGCCGCACAGTGTCAAATTATGTTAAGAAAGATATTCACAATAACTAAGCACAATGTATCTAGGCATCTAACAACTAATTTGAACGAACCTCTTAATAATATAATTTTTCCGATCAATTTAGTTCATTTACTAGCTTTTATTTACCAAATCTCCTCTCGGCAACCAAATTGCATATGGCCAACTTCTCTCCTTAAGTTGATTTACCGGTTTGTACTTCTTTTACAAGGCCTTTAAATTTTTTATTAAAAAATAATAATAAAAATATAACAAACACCCATGCATCAGATAAGCCCAACACCTAGCAATAATTACTAAAATGAAATAAAAGGTGTTAATAGATTACTGTGCATAATAGTCATATGGACTAAAATAAACTTTTCAAGATCTGCCTCGTTGAATATATGTTGCACAACTTCAAACTCTCTCTCACACACACACACACACACACACACACACACACACACATATATATATATATATATATATATATATATATATATATATATATATATATATATATATATACTACATATATATATATATATATATATAATATATATATATACATATACATATACATATATATATATATATATATATATATATATATATATATATATATATATATATATATATATATATATATATATATATATATATATATATATATATATATACATATATATATATATATATATATATATATATATATATATATATATATATATATATATATATATATCTAGATAGTGTCACTGGTCATTGGCAGGAAGAGAAGGATGATGAGAAAAGAGGTGGTTGCCGTGAGAGAGAGATAGGAGGAGGAGTCTCGGAGGAAAGTGGAGATGAGAAATAGAGTGGCTATGGCGTGAATCGAACATAGAGAGAGGTGTAGGATAATGAGAGGTTAATAATGAACATAGTAGCAGGAGAGATAGATTGAACTTCAAAGTGGCTAAGGAGGGTCAAGGACAACTTAAGTTTTTTTTTTTTTTTTGGTCATTTTTTTTTTGGTTGGTCCTCATTAAATAATAAGGGAAAAACATATAAGTTGAGTTTTGGAATTTTGGATGAAGGTTTAAGCGTGTGTTCTGTAAAAGTAGATGCTTCAATACTGATTAGCTGTTAAGCTACCTCATATATTTCCACTAGTTGTTGGTTGGCTTGATGGTTATAGTTAGTGGTTACCTATTTAACTGACTGTTTAAAGTTGGAAGTGTTCAATAAATTTACTTGTTAAGGTAGTTGTTTAATTTGGCATAAAAACATCATTATTCTTCTTTTCCATTTCTAATTATTGTAATAGCACTAAATCCTTTTGTTTAAGCCCCCTCCCCCCAAAATGAAAGTGTAGGAATGAATTGTTGGATATGAATATTATTCCTGCTAAACAAATTTTTAATAATGTAAGTGAATTAATAGGACATGTTTTTCTAGAAATATCACTATCAGATGCCTTACTTTTTGTGGAAATCATAATTAGGGGACCATGTTATTAGAATACATTTATAAGGGTCAATATTATATGGAAACTATTTTATGGGCCAGTTCACTGTTTTTATTTTCATCCTATACCCTAAACTTTTCATATTTGCATTTTTGACCTTAATACTTAAAAACTTACTTTTGAAAATTTTAATTTTGTGAATGTGTAATTTTTCATATAAGTACTGTTAAAGGCCCTCTTTATTTGGTATCAGAGCCACGTGACCAAAACTATTTAAAATAATTAAGCTAATGAATGATTAATTAAGCTAATTAACTGTGTTAATGCTTGAATCATCACCTACTTGCCCTACTCTGAATTATTCGCATATTATGCACTCTCCAGACAGAACCATGTCAGTAGCACCTTAATTAAACTATGTCACTAATATAGTTTCAGAATTAATAGCTGAATTCGCAAAAATTAAGATTGAAGTTAAGAAGATTAAGAAGTAATTATCTGTAATCCATCTTCCTTTAGTTAACGAAATTAGATATAGTGGAAAATCAACTTTAAGTATTAGTACTCCATTTCAGCATAAATATCATTTCCAAAACCCAAAAACAAAAATCAAGTTCCTTTACATGATATAAATCCAAAAGAAAGTAGGAGAAAAATCAAGAGAAAAAACTTCTGAAAAGGCATAGAAAGAAAACGAGAATGGAGTATAAGCAGTTTAACCTGGAAGAATTACAGAATATATTTGTGATAACGAGTAAAATCCAGAAAAATTAAACAAAATCATGGGCGCAATAATTGATAAACAAAATGTATTATCTGATGATAATGAAGAGACTAATAACGTACAGTTAAAAGAAAAAATATATCAGCGGATGAACTTAATCAAACTAGAGGATCTTAATGTTGCAACTTCAGAAGAAATTAGGAGGAAACTAGATAAAAAATATGAAAAAAATGGTATTTGACGACGAGATTAATGAGATTAGAGAAGAACTTAACATATATAAAATTGAGTCCAATCTAGTTAACAATGTAATTTCTAAACGGGAGGAATTTGGTGAACCGTCTAGCAAAAATACCCATTCTATGAGACCTAAGTACGTTCCAGCAGAATGTACAACTAACTTTTTCTTTGGGTTTATCCCAAGGGAAGCCACTACGTATGAAAAAATTCACCTTATCCCGATTAGCCAAACAAGACACATCTTAAATATCAATGAAGCTTGTAATAGACAATAAATATTTGAGCACTGGAAAAGAAAAATGAATAGTGTCTTGAATATAAATACCACATGGACTGCTAGAAGTTTCTTAAATTATATTAAGCATAGTTTTTCTGACACTTAGCTAACCGGTATGATTCATTAAATGGGAAGGGTAAAAATGCATTAAGAATAATGGAAACACCAGCTCCAATGTTTAAAAACCTATATAAGGAAATTGAAATTGAATTCATCGAAGATAAACTTGATTCCGAAGAAAAAGCAAGAGAATGGCAATGAAAGATTAATAACATAAAATTATGGGATATGAGGTACCTAGATAATTATATTACTGAATTTAGCCAATATTATTATAAAATCGGACATAATTAAGCCAATCTTGGTATGTTTTATAATACATTACCATATCCAATCAATTCTATAATTAATAAAAAGTACATTGCATGGCTTGAAAGAGCATATGTCATTGACACCCTCAGTTCAAGAATCCCTTATTTAAGAAAGGGTCAATTATCAATGCCTTGATCTCAAAAGGCAAAAAAAAAAGAAGAAATAGTTTTTAGCCTGTTGGAATTCTCCTCACCAGTGGGGAAGGAACCTAAAATGAGAACAAAAAGAAAATTTTAAAAGAGCTTTAATAAGCAAACAGGAGACAAATGTAAAAGAAAATATTATAACAAATCATGCCCTATAAAATGAAGATCTTTTAGGAAAATCGCTTATCATCCAGTGGGGAAAAAAATTTGTAAGTGTTAGGCATGTGGAGAATTAGGTCATTATGCAAACGAATGCAAAAATAGGAAGAATAACAAACTTATTGGAACTTTGGGTAGTTTAGACTATTTTGAACTTGGCGACGATGAAGCATTAGATCTAGCCCTAAAAAACAAGGGAATTTTTAAGATTGTACTACAAGATGAATACGAAGAAAGTGATTATGAAGAAACTAGTCATATGATGAAAAGTAGCTCAATTAGTCTAGGTGAACTGCAAGGAGAAGAATTTATTATAGACAATGAAAATGAAGATGTCAAAGTAGATTGGGTCTTTCCTATAATTTAGGAAGTCGTGATCGATAAAAAATCTATCTTTCAATTAAAGAGTAAGTACGCGTGTGAAATGATGGAAGTAGATCTAGAAATAAAAGACTGCGAGTATGATGTGGGAGAAGTTAATCTCATCAATTGGAAAAATATCCTTAAGCATAACAAAGATAGAAAGTACATATAGATTCATGTTGGAAGTATCCAAGTGCAAATTAGTCCTTTACGGTATTATGACAAAGATATTGATCTTTGTGTTTTGCTCTGTGATATCAGGCATACTAACTTTAATAATCAAATTATCACAAGGATTAAAACTAACTTATTTAATGGATCAGTAGGATTTAATTACCGACCCGGATATTATGAAAGCCTAAAAGATGAATTTGTAAAAAAACATCCGATCCCGTAGGATAAAAATAGTTGGGATGGATATGAAAAGAGGAGGTTACTCACTTAGGATATTTTGGAAAACAATCTACAAATTAGATAATACCATAGATCCAAAAACTAAGGTAACAATGTGATAAGTGCTTTTACATACATCATTTTTAGGATGTTTTCTAGCACTTTTTTGGCTTATGTCATAATTTATACTCCTATTCTCGTTTTATACTTGGGTATGATTCTTTGATGATATTTACAGGAATTGGGACTACTTTGACCCAACATTTGACCCTTATTTAACTGTATTTTGATCCCACACAGATGTCCATGAGATGCTATGCCCATGAAGCAAGAATAGTAGAAGATTTCGGATCCAACAAGCACCACAGTCTATCAGTGGTGACTGCCATGCTTGTGGTGAACCTGTAACTGCTAATCTCTTCATCTTCCTTCATTGTGCAGCTGAGGATGCCCCATTTGCTATTTAAAAGGGTTGTTTTTCGGCTGAAAGAAGACATTCAACTTCCCATTCCATCACCCATCACCTCATCCACCATTAGAGATTAGTTTAGATTAGATTGAGGGAGGGAAAGAGGATCGAAGTGAGATCTTGCAAGGATTCCATGTTGGGTTTGCGATCGACAGATTCAAGCGCGATTTTTGGCTAAGCAATTCTTCTCTCTTCCTTTCTTTTCTCCCCTTATTTTAGAATTCATGTTTTGCAATTTTGATTTAGATTTGCAGTTTTAATTTTGGATTTATGCAAATGCTAGTTTTAAACTTGATCTCTTTCTTGCATGTTGTGAGTATTAATGAGCTGAGAGGTGAAATCTAATACCAGAATCCTAGGATTTGATTTGATTGTGTGGAGTCTTGAAAAACCAGTGATTTGATAATCGCATGCTTAATGAACCTAAATGAATCGAGAGCCCTTGAGAAATGGTAATTGATTAGATTTAGGTATTTCACTTCACATTGAAAGAGCGTTGTGAAATTTCGATTATCGGATTTAAAACAACCATTAGAGGAAAAAGTGTGTTTGGTATTTTGGATTGGGAAATTGCCTGATTTGTTTAATTCCTTGATTTTTATCCATTACATTAGATAGTTTATTATTAACATTTCAATCTCAAACTTGGATTCGCTTAGCATATCTTAAGAGAATATAGCCCAATAAATCAACCTAATCTCTGTGAGATCGACCTTGATTTGCTACAACACAACCGTACACTTATGGGCCTATCACAATGATAGAGGCAGAAAAGTTTCAAAGTCCTACTCCTATACAAAAAATTTAAAGGATAAAGTCTAATCCATATGAGATAAAAATTGATAGGTCATAGATATCTGGCTTTGCCAATCCCACAAAAATAAATAAGAAGAATGTAATAAAATCGATGAAATGATAAAATTACCATAAAACCCCAATTATTAAGAAGCATGAGTGCAAGATTAGAATGGAGAGAAGGATCTTCATCAGCTAAAGAGGAGCGTAAAGAAGATGATATAATTAGTATGACTAGTGCAATGAGTAGAATGAGTTTTGAACCAGCAAAACACAATGTAGACAAAAGTATGTGTCTAGATAGAAAAGTCATTGGGTACAAAACAAGAACAGTTAGTGAGCAATCTATGAGGATGAATTAATCAAAAATATGACTATGGAAATATGTTATGAAGTCACCAACACAAACCCTAATAGCATTTATATCCCAATAAATATATGTTTATAGGGATATAATAAATATGAACTGTGTCCCTACATAGATAGTGGTTGTCCTGTATGCTTTGGAAAAAGATCATTATTTCTATAATTTACGTGAAAAAAGCTAAGAATCCTTCACAACTAAGGATACCTAACAATAGCATTATGAGCAACAATGAAGCCATAGAAGGGTTATCCATAGAATTAGGCTAAGTTCAATGCATTATACCAGTTATATGGGCTACTGATCAACCCTCTCATGATATAATTATTAAAAATAATTTTCAGAGACTATGTTCTCCATGCACATACACCATAAACTAAACAATATTTACAATCAATGGTGACTCAATTCATATTGAAAAATTGAGCAAGGCTTACACTCATCAGAGAATTGAGTTTACACACAGCCAGCATGGTGAAAAGGTAATGCCTGCACAACGTGAGATAGCACTAACAATCTCACTACTTGAGTTATCTATTAAAGAATAGATTGCTAAACAATAAGAATAATTATGTAAAGAACTGGACTTTAATGATCCTATAAAAATTTGGGATAAAGATAAGACATTTACAAAAATTACTTTATTAAATCCCTACACTATTATTCGAGTCAAACAAATGGTGTATATACACCAAGATATCCAAGAATTTAATAAGCAAATCAAAGAACTTTTGAATAAAAGTTTAATCAGAAATAGCAAGAGTCCTCACACCAATCCCGCTTTCATGGTAAGAGGGTCATGCTGAAGAAAAAAGAGGAAAAGCAAGAATGGTAATCAATTATAAAAAGCGTAATGATAATACTGTCTTTGATGCTTATTACATTCCTAACAAAACAGTCCTTTTTAACTAAATTCAAGTAGTCTCTTAGTTCTCAAAAATGGATTGAAAAGTGGATACTGGCAAATTAAAATAGATGAAGAAAGCATTTCTTTAACTACTTTTAGTGCCCCTCAAGGATATTATTAGTGGATAGTAATGACATTTGGTCTAAAAAATGTGCCTCAAATATTCGAAGGAATAATGGATAACATCTTCAAAGGTCTTAATCACTTTTTCTTAGTTTACATCGATGAAATCCTTATCTTTTCCAAGACCATAGAACAACACAAAGATGATGTCTTAGCTATCACCCAAAGATGCATTAATCATGGCATTATACTTGACGAGATCAAGTGCATTTATGTTGAATAAGAGATTGAGTTTTTAGGTCTACAGATAAAAGCAGGACAAATCATTCTACAAAAGCATATTTTGGAAAAAAAATAGAAAAGTTTCCTGAAAAGATTGAAGATAGGAAGCATGTAACACCCCGAATTTCTAATTTCTTCTTTATTTACTAATATTAACCTACGTGGCAACGGAAAAACTTAAGGGGGTGTTACCACCGTATTTCCTTATTGGAAATGCCAAGCTGAGTATCAACTAACATTAATTCAAATATATTCTCAAATCATAACTTCAATTCAAGTCCTGACCGTAAGTACAATGATTAAACTAAAACACAATCTTTAACAAGTCCAAACTGGAAACTGATTCAATTCAACTAAAATATAAATAATGGAGCCTTGTTCTAGTTTGGATTCCCATCCCTATGCGCATACACATCACCTGAAAACAAAACATTTAGAAAAATAAGAGATAATCTCAATAACGGCCACCCCTAACAGTCAAAATACGCACATAAATTCATTTCAAACCATTTTAAGGGGTGGGGGAAACAACACGAGCAGTTCAAGTATTCCAACATTCCCAATAGAAACATATAAAATAATCCTAGTTCCCTTTATTCAGTTTTAGGTCCACAAGGGTGAGCGACCCCAAGGGGTCTCATAGCCTGTGCTTGGGTTTAGAGCAACTGCTGAACCACAACCTGGCTTACCGTCCACTTAGGCGGTTACTACTTAACCATACCCTGGCCTACCGTCATTATGGATGGTTACCACTAACTTGGCCCTCATCCGTCCATAGGAGGTACGTGGCCGCTCACATGCATGTACTTTATCCTGGGAAGGCTAATAGCCTTCAAAACACAAAAGAAATATAATTCCTGAACCTCACCCATTCAATCGGTCATTACACATTCGTAGTTAATATTGATCTTTAATTAACATATCTATCCCAACCCGATTCATACTGATCCCAAAACACTCTACATTGTTTTCGCAACACAATCAGCCCTATAACCCTCACGCACACTGGTTTAGCAAAGCATATCATCGTAAATTATGGAAAGAATCTCATCACACATTCCCCCGGGGAGATCCCCCGAACATCAACACAACACATTTAAACAACCTTCAATCATACACACACATCACATTTTTCAAGGAATATTCGGGGAGGGATAGGGTATGATTGTTACCTGGTAATCTGTATCTTACGGGCTCGATTTGCTAGCTCGGGCCTAATCATCTATACCTGGACCAGAACAACACCCATACTTAGCCCCCAAATTTGTATAAGATGCATCCCCAATCTAACCCTAGCTTAGAATAATTTTAATAAAATTTTTCGACAACTAGAGAAATTCCGAATCGCAGCTAACCCCGATTCCAGTTCTAGTCCAAATCAAGGCCCAATTTTCAGAGGCCATAACTTGGGTTCCTGATGTCAAAACTCAAATTTCTTACCTATTCTGGAAAGATAAACTCGCCCCCTACATCTTCTATGTTCAGTGTTTCCCTAAAATTTTCCACCAACTAGGCCAATTTCCCGAAAACTTCCATACTGTCACTGACTATCTAGATCTACACAGTCCTCAGTAATCGGTCCATAGCTTTCTCAATTCAGATCCAATTCCCTTGATTCAAAATCCGCAATGCTAAGGACATCTTGACCTAACTTCTATAAAACTTTAGTAATTTTTGGACCAATATGAAATATGTTCTGGCCTCCATCTAGTGACATGCTGCTCCAATTCCCTACCGCTAAAGGGTGTTCTTTTAATCCCAATTTTCATAACATTTGGTGACATGACAACCTACATTGATCTTATCGATTCTAAGTCCCCCCACCAAATCAAGTCAAACTAAATATTACGAACTTATTCCAACAAAACCAAAACATCACTATAACGCTTACCTTGATTCGGTTTTTGAAAAGAGATGGTGGAATCCTTGCCCACTCCAAAATCCAAATCTGAAAATTTAAACTCGTGTTAAAAATCATAACTTTGTGCTCTTGAATTGAGAAGATCATAAAAAAGATGTGACGTAAACCTTCATTCTTGACGTGCAGAAGGTGCATGGAGGTAGGGTTTAGAACCCATGCACCCGTAATTACCAAAACCCAAGAGGAGGGAGAGACGGCGGTGGTGACCCGGTGGTGAAACTCGACGGCAACAGCAGTGGGCAACGGCACCAGCAGAGGGGCGGTCATAGAGAGAGAGAGAGACTACAAGAGAGGGACAGTGAAAGGAAGAGAGAGATAAATCGAGATACACTCGGTGAGGGAGAGGGCCGCGTGAGGGGGGGGAGGAAGAGAGAGAGAGAGAGAGAGAGGACTTCTAGGGTTAGGGTTTTGGGTTTTTGGAAGGGAAAATAATCATTTAAAAGGATAAAATCTTACATGACAAAATTAAACCTCCTTCCTTTCCAAAATAGAAAAATTTGAAAGGAAAAGAAATAAAGAAAAAAAACATTTTCTTTTTTTTTCGCGTTAACTTGGTTTGACTTTCATCATAAATCCGAGGTCGGTCCACATCAAAATAAATCACCCCGAAAATGGATTTTCGGGGTTTTAC
Organism: Carnegiea gigantea; assembly: GCA_029747015.1. Classification (NCBI taxonomy): domain Eukaryota; kingdom Viridiplantae; phylum Streptophyta; class Magnoliopsida; order Caryophyllales; family Cactaceae; genus Carnegiea; species Carnegiea gigantea. The sequence goes on from JAKOGI010000379.1 coordinate 205,223, forward strand.
ATACTATCCCCCTTAAGGAAGTTTCGTTCCCGCAACTTTAATAACTTACAACAAACACCGCAATTTACGACAATGAATTTCCAGGGTTTTACAAAGCAATTAGAAAGATTTCATGGACGCCTTACCTGTGTTTTATATTTCATTAAAGATCAAGCCAAATTGAGAAAACCATTACAACAGAAACTTAAGAAATAAGTAAATTGGACATGAGCCACTAGTAATTCAAAAATTGTTCAAAACTTTAAAAAGATGTGCAAAAATCCTCATGTTATTAATTTTTCTAATGAAAGAGATGATCTAATTCTTGAGACAGATGCCAGGAATAAGCATTGGAGTGCGGTACTCAAAATCAAAGGAGGAGAAAAACTCTACAAATATTGCAGTGGAAGTTTAAATAAAGCAGAATGTAAGTATCCCACGACAGAAAAAGAAATCCTTGCAGTCATAAAGGTGATTGAAAAGTTCTTAATCGTTTTAGCCCCAAAACCTTTTCTTATTGGAACTAATTGCAAAGAAGTACATGGTTTTGTGAAAAAGAATTTATCAAATATGTAAGCGTAAGGGCGACTCCTGTGTTGGCAATTATAGACTAACCAATTTTCTTTCTCTATTGAACATATACCAGGATCGAAGAACTCTCTGCCATATAGTTTAACTTGAAAACTAGCTAATGGTGATCATCAGAGCAGAACTTCTGCCGGAAAAGGAGGAAATCCAAAATGAAATGTCATTACTGCTAGAACGGTTTTCTCCTTCTAGTCAAATCCTTATTGATGTTTTAGAATTCCATACAAAAAGTAGATCACATTTTGGTCTGCTGTCTTTTGCCTACTTAATAGCCCAAAGATTTAGTCTTCTAGAGTTACAAGTTAATTACCTAATGTGTTCTTATGATATCCAAGGAAAAATAAGTTCTCATGTTCAAGAAAAATGGTTTAATAAGTGGTATGCAGCCTGCATTGATTATTACCATAATTATTCTTATGATATTTAGGAATCATAGAGTACCACAATCTACTTTTCTGATAGATCTGGAGTTGGTGGTGTTAGTTTTTCAGCAAATTCAATCTCTCCAAATGACCCCGTCATGAAAGCCTGGGAATATGGATTGGTAGTTTACCTCATGGAAATACCAAATCTGAAATACCAGTTTTCTCAAGGCTAATTAAGTTTCAACAATGCATGGTCAGAAGGAGCCATTGGATTCTTAAATCTCCTAATGGTCCAACAATAATTCCATACAATAAATGTTTACATGTTAAAGTACATTGTGCACTGATTGAGTATGAAAATGGAAAGGCCAAATGAACCCATTATTTGTTCAACTAGTTGATTCAGACAATCCCAGATATTAACAACAAGAATGGTTTCTGGAAGACATGATTAGTTAGTGAACCTGCTTTAGCAAGAGCCATCAGTTTTTTCAATATAAAGATAGCAAGAGCTACTTTAGAGGACGTCTTTGATTATTGCTTTGATGTTGAAGCTGGAAAATTCTTATCAGAAAAGGGAAAGAAATATATTTATGAATTATTTGAAAAATGGGATCCATAGCATCTTCAACTAGATGAAGATGTTGATGATTATTCAGATAATGACGGATTGGAAGACATTACTGGAGATGAAGGCATGGAAAATCTCAATATAGATGCCAAGTCTTATCAGTTATAAAAGGCTATGAAAAGTTGTTGGTCCATTATTGTACTATTTTGACAAGTGTTAAGTCAGTAAAATAAGGCAATCTATTGTAGCCATGTGAACGTCATTGTAGCCATGTGAAATTATCAGTATGTACTATAGCTTTTAGGGAATCCTATATATTCTAACGCCTCTACAAAAGGAGAGGCCGAGTACTGAGAAGGGACACAGTCATTTGAGCATACTTGAGCAAAATAGAAGTCAGGTATCTCTATTTTTCTATGAGTAAGCATCTCGGATGATCTTAACTTAAGCCCCTCTTCAATCTTTTCATTATAATATTTCCACTTTCAAGCTTCAAATAAAAGAAAGTTTCTCACTGGGGAATGTTATTTAATTGAACTTTATGTCTTAAATATTATAATTTCTTAATTAAAGTCTAACTATCCTCAAAAATTAAAAAAAAAAACTTAATTAGTGACTGCAGTCTGAGGTAGGAAACGAAATGGATCTGTATTGTGCCTAATCTAAGGAATGTGTGGTTCAGATTAACAATCTCTATACATTGGAAGCTAGAGGAATGCCACAGTCCAACGCCAACCAAGTTTAGGTAATAGTTGAAGCTCTCTAATTAAATTTTAATTATTTTACTAAGCATGGCGGGTTCAAAACTTATTTTACTCATTTCACTAGTCATATCAATTGTATCATCTTCTTTAAGCATTTCTTGAGCAATAGAAGATCCTTCTTCCCATTTTAATCTTGTACTCATACTTCTTAATAATTGGGGTTTAATGATAATTTTACCATTTTCATTCATTTTTATTACATTTTTCTTATTAATTTTTGTGGGATTGGCAAAGCTAGATATCCAAGACCTATTGATTTTTAGTTCCTGTGGATTGGATTTTAGCCTTCAAATTTTTTGTATTGGAGTAGGACCCTCAAATTTTTCTACCTCTGTCATTATTAGCTTAGTCTTTGTATCTATAGTATTATCCAGTTGTAGATTATTTTACAAAATATTCTCAGTGGTTATCCTCTTTTTTCCATGTCCATCCCAATTACTTTTATCTTAATGGGTAGAAAATTTTTGACAAATCCACCTTTTAGGGTTACATAATATCCAGGTTGACAATTGAATCCTACTTACCCATTACATAAATTGGTCTTAATTCATGTAGTAATTTGATTATCAAATTTGCTATGCCTGATGTCACATAGCAAAGCATAAAGATCAATATCTTTACTATAATATTGCAATGGAGTAATTTAAACTTAGACACTTCCAACATGGATATACATGTGCTTTATGTCTTTGTTATGCTTAAGGAAGTTTTTCCAATTAATGGGATTCACCTCTCCAACATCATACTCACAGTCTTTCATTTCTAGATCTCCTTTCATCATTTCGAATACATACTTACTTTTTAATTGAAAGATGAATTTTTTATAGATCATATCTTTCTGAGTTATAGAAAGGACCCAATCTCCTTTGACATATTCATTCTCATTGTCTACAATAAATTCTTCCCCCTGATGATCACCAAGACTAATTGAGCTGCTTTCCATCACATGACTAGTTTCTTTATAATCATTTTCTTCATATTCATCTTCTACACTACCTCGTCAATTCCCTTGTTGTTTTGTATGGTTAGGTATAGGGCTTCTTCTTCACTAAGCGCAAAATAATATAGACTACCCAACGTTTCTAAAAGTATTGTTCTTCCTATTTGTACATTTGTTTGTATAATGACCTACTACTCTGCATGCCCAACACTTGCAGTTGATTTTTTTCTTATATGACAGCAGGCAACCTTTCTAAAAAAAAGCCTACGTCTCTTGGGGCTTGGCTTGTTGTAATAATTTCTTTTGTATTTTTCTCCCCTTTGCTTATTAAAGCTATTTTTCTTATAAGATTTTCTTTTTCTCTATTCTTAGGTCCACTTCCCCGTTGGTGAGAATTATCCTAATAAGATAGCAATTGTTTCTTCATTTTCTTTTGTTTTTGGAGATCAAGGCACTAATCATTTACATATTTTCTTAAATAAGAGATTCTTATACCAAGGGTATCAACGAGATCTGCTTTCTCAAGCTATGTAACATATTTTTCATTGATTATAGAATTGATTGGATATGATAACTTGTCATAAGACATACCAAGATTGGTTTCATTATGCTCAATTTGTAATAATATTAACTAAATTCAATACTATAGTTCTCATATACCACAACTCTACGTTATTAATCTTTCTTTGCCATTCTTTAACTTTTTTTTTCGAAATCAAGTTTAGCTCCAATGAATTCAGTTTCAATTTCCTTACATAATTTTTTGAACATAACAGCTATTGTTCTATCATTCTTAATACATTTTTACGTTCCTCATCTAGTGAGTCATACCAATCAGCTACGATTCCAGAAACACTATGTTTGATGGTTTAGAAAATTTTCAACATTGCATATAGTACTCAGGTTTAGGACACTATTCATGTCTCTTTTCCAATGCTTAAATATTTCGTTTCTATTACGAGCTCATTGATATTTAAGATGTATCCTGTTTGGCTAATTAGGATAAAGCCAATGTCGTCAAAGGATGTAGTTTTCCTCAGGATAAACCTAAAAGAAAAATTAATTGTATGTCCTGCTGGAACGTATCTAGGTCTCATAAGATGGGTATTTCTAATAAAAGGTTCACCAAATTCTTCAGATTTAGGAACAACAATGTTAACTAGCATGCACTTGATTGAATCTACATTGGGTTCTTCTCCAAGCTCATTGATTTCATTGTCAAATGCCATTTTACCATATTTCTTATCTAATTTCCTCCTTATTTCTTCTAAAGGAACAACATTAAGATCTTATAGTTTTATTAGCTTTATCTGCTGATGTATTTCTTCTTTTAACTGGGTATTATTTATTTCTCCATGAAAAAAATTCCATTTTGGTTCATTGAGGTTTGGTATAATAATTTTCGTGACGTACTTTTTTAAATGAATAATTTTAGGACCATGTAGGCTTGGATAATAATTTTTTGGAGTACAGCTGTTTGGGTTATATTACTTTTGGGAGACAAATATTTATTTTTCTGACCCAAAACTTTCTAAAATTACAAATTGGCCCCAAAATGGGGTACTAACTCTGATTTTGGTGTTTTCTAGGGTTTTTGAGGAAATATGATTATCTTTAGTGTTTTTGCTTCTTATAATGACTTTTATCACAATCTACTACTTATATTATAAATATTATATTTTCTGAGATTAGAGGCCCACCCAGCTTAGCAATAACTAAAGCTTAATTAAAAAGTTTTGACTATTACCTGAATATAGTCAGTGTTGGACCCTAGTGTTCCTCTAGCTTCCAGTTTACAGAGATTACTAATCTCAACCACACCTTCTTTATATTAGGCACATCACATATCTATTTCATTTCCTACCTCGGACCGTATTCACTAATCAGGTTTTTATATTTGTAAGTATAGTGAGACTTTAATTAATAAATTATAATATTTAATACATAAGGTTCAATTGAATAACATTTTGCTACTGAGAAATCTCTTTTATTGAAAGCCTGAAAGTAGATATATTACAATGGAGATATCTGAAGAGGGACTAAACTGCTAAGATTATCATAGATACTTGCTCATAGAAAATTGGGGATACCTGACTTCTCTTTGCACAAGTATGCTTAAATGACCATGTCCTTCTCAGCACTCTACTTCTCCTTATATAGAGGAGTTGGATGACTTGTTATGCCCTAATGGCTATAGTACACACTGGTATTTTCATATTACTACAGCTACCCTCACATGGCTATAGTAGACTGCAGTATTTTACTGACTTGACACTTAGTAAAATACAATAGTGGTGCAACAACTTTTCATAGCACTTGAGATTGATAAGACTAGCTATCCATATTAAGACTCTGCATGCCTTCATCTCCAATTATGCCTTCCAATCCATCATTTTCTCGATAATTATCAAAATCTTCATCAAGTTGAAGATGCTCTGGATTCGATTTTCAAATAAGTCATGAAGATATTTCTTTCCTTTTTCTGATAAGAATTTTTCAGCTCCAACATTAAAGAGATAATCAAAGACATCTTTTAAAGTAGCTCATTCTACCTTCATATATTTACTGAAATCATTGTGATAAATGAAAGTTAGGCTCCCATGATGCATTAATGTTCTTCCTTGTTCAATCAATGCCCACATTTGATAATAAATGTTATAAAAACCAATGTATATTGCTAAGGCAGGATCACTAATTCCTTTTTATCGTTCTGGAAGCCATTCTTGATGTTGGTCATTGGGATCGTCTAAATCAACTTATTGAACAAGATATTGCGATGGTTTAGCCTTTTCATTCTCATACTTAATTATCGCATAATGTACCTTGACATGCAGACTTCCATTGTATGGAATTTTTGTTCGACCATCAGGTGACTTGACAACCTAATAGATCCTTTCAAACAAGCATTGCTGAAACTTAGTTAGCCTTGAGAAGAATGAGTACTTTGGATATGGGATTTTCATGAGGCAAGCTATCATTCTATATTACCAAGCTTTCATGATGGGGTCATCTAAAGATATTGAATTTGTTGGGAATCTAACACCACTAACTCTAAATCTATCTGGAAAGAAGATCATAGTACCCCATGACTCCCAAATATCATAAGAGTAATTATGGCAGTAATTGATGCAGGCTGTATTCCAGCCGTTGAACTATTTTTCTTGAAAATAGGAACTTAATTTTTTTTAAATATCACAAGGACACCTTAGGTAATTCATTTATAATTATGAAAGGTTGAATCTTTATGGTATTAGATAGGCAGAAGACACCAGACCAAAGTGTGATCTATTTTTGTATGAAATTCCAAACTATCCATAAGGATTCTACTAGAAGCAAAAACCCATTCTAGTAGTAATGACATTTTATTTTAGATTTCCTCCTTTTCCGATAGGAGTTCTGCTTTGATGATCACCATTAGCAAGCTCACGAGTTAAATTATTTGCAAGAGAGTTATTCAATCCTTGTATGTGCTCCATAGAAAAAGAAAACTAGTTAAGCCATAGTTGCAAATGTAAGAGACTCCCCTGTGCTTACATGTTTGATAAATTCTTTTTTACAATACCAAGTATTACTTTCTAATCATTTCGAATAAGAAAAGGCCATGGGGCCAAAAAGATCTGAACTTTTAAATTCTCCTTACAGCAAGGATTTCTTTTTCCATCGTGAGATAGTTCTTTTCTACTTTATTAGAACTTCCACTGTAGTATTTACAGAGTTTTTGTCCTTCTTTGATTTTGAGCACTACACTCCAGTGCTCATTGTTGACATCTGTCTCAAGAATTAAATCATCTCTTTTATTAGGCAAATTAAAAATAGGAAGATTTTTACACATCTTTTTGAAGTTTTGAACAATCTTTTAATCACAATGAGTCCATGTCCAACTTACTCCCTTCTTGAGTTTCTCCTATAATGATTTTCTTATTTTAGCTAGATTTTTAATGAAATTTGAAGCATAGGTAACACATCCAAGATACCTTTCTAATTGCTTCCTATCTCCAATCTTCTTAGAAAATTTTCTATTTTTTCTAGAATATGCTTTTATAAGATGATTTGTCCAGCTTTTATTTATAGACCTAAAAACTTGACTTCTTATTTGGCATAGATGCACTTGTTCTTACCAAGCATAATGCGATGATCAATGTATCTTTGGGTGATAGCATGACATCATCTTTGTGTTGTTCTATGCTCTTGGAAAGAAAAGGATATCATCAATATAAACTAGACAACCGTTATTAAGATCTTTAAAGATGCTATCCATGCTTCTTTAAATATTAGGTTGCATTTTTAAGTGCAAACGACATTACTATCCACTCATAATATCCTTGAGGGGCATTAAAAGCAGTCAAAGGAATGCTTTCTTTATCCACTTTTATCTGCCAGTATCCGCTTTTATAATCATTTTTTGAGAACGAAGAGGCTCCTTGAATTCTATTGAAAAGAATTGTTTTGTTAGGAATATAATAATCATCAAAAATAGTATTATCATTAAGCTTTTTATAATTGATCACCATTCTAGTTTTTCCTCTTTTCTCTTCAGCATGGTTTCTTATCATAAAAGCAGGACTGATGTGAGGACTCTTACTATTTCTAATTAATCAATTATCCAAAAATTCTTCGGTTTGCTTATGAAATTCTTGGATATCCTAGTGTGTATACACCATCCTTTTAACGTTGATAATAGTGTTGGGATTTAACAAAGTAATATTTGTAAATGTCTTATCTTCATCCCAAAATTTTAGAGGATTATCATAGTATAGTTCTTCATATAATTGTCCTTGTTGTTCAGCAATCAGCTCTTTAATAGATAATTCAAATAGTGGGATTGTTAGTGCCCTCTCATGTTGTACAGGTATTATCTTCTCTCTATGATTGCTGCATGTAAACTCAATCTTCTGATGAATATAAGCCTTACCTAATTTTTCAATAAGAACTAAGTGACCATTTATTGTGAATATTATTTGGTTTATGGTCTATGTGCATGGAGAATGTTGCCTCTAAAAATTATTTCCAATAATCATATCATGAGAGGGTTTATTAGTAGCCTATAAAACTGGTTTAATGCATTGGACTCCTCCTATTTCTATAGATAATCCTTCTATGGCTTCATTGTGGCTTATTATGCTATTATTAGCTATTCTTACTTTTGGCTTTTTTCCACATAAATTTTGGGAATAATGATCTTTTTCCAAAACAAACAAAACAACTATTGTCGATGTAGGAACACAATTCATGTATTTTATATCCCTCTAAACATACATTTAATGAGATATAAATGCTATTAGGATTTGTATTAATGACTTCATGGCGTATCTCTATAATGAATTAGCTTAGTAATAGTTCTTGTTTTATGCTCAATGACTTTTCAATCTAGACTCATTCTCTAGTGTACCCTATGTCATGCAGGTTCAGAACTCATTCTACTTATTTCACTGGTCATACTAATTGTATCATCTTATTTAACCTCTTCTTTAGTGGTTGAAGATCCTTCTCCCCATTCTAATCTTGTACTCATACTTCTTAATAATTGGAGTTTAATGGTAATTTTACCATTCTCATCAATTTTTATTACATTTTTCCTGTCGATTTTTGTTGGATTAGCAAAATTAGATATCCAAGACCTATAGATTTCTATCTCATGTGGATTGGATTTTATACTTTGAATTTTTTTGCATTGGAGTAGGACTTTCAAATTTTTCTGCCTATATCATTGTTATCTTAATCTTTGGATGTATAATATTATCTAATTTGTAGATTGTTTTCCAAAATATCCTTCATGGGTATCCTCCTATTTTTATGTCCATCCCAACTGTTTTTATCTTAAGGGATATGTCGACAATCGAATTCTACTGATCTATTACGTAAATTGGTCTTAATCCCTATGATAATTTGATTATTAAATTTGGTATGCCTGATATCACAGAGTAAAGTATAAAGATCAATATCTTTGCCATAATACTATAAATAAGTAATTTGAGCTTGGACACTACCAACATGGATATACCTATACTTTCTGTTTTTGTTATGCTTAAGAATATTTTCCTAATTAATGAAATTAACTTCTCCCACATCATACTCACGGTCATTTATTTCTAAATCTCCTTCCATCATTTCATATACATACTTACTCTTTATTAAAAGAGGGATTTTTTATAGATGATGTCTTCTGAACTATAGGAAGAACCCAACCTCCTTTGACATCTTCATTCTCATTATCTATAATAAATTTTGCTCCTTGAGTATCACCAAGACTAATTGAGCTAGTTTTCATCATATGACTAGTTTTTTTCATAATCACTTTCTTCATATTCATCTTCTGGTGCAATCTTAAAAATTACCTTGTTGTTTTCCAGGGCTAGATCTGGTGCTTCTTTCTCACTTAGCCCAAAATAATCTAGACTACCCAAATTTTCAATAAGCTTATTATTCTTCCTATTTTTGCATTTATTTGCATAATGACCTACTTTTCCACATGTCCAACTCTTACAGTTATTATTCCCTGCAGGACAACAAATAGCCTTTCTAAAAAATCTATGTTTTTTAGGGTTTGATTTGTTATTATATTTTTTATTATATTTTTCTCCTCTTTGCTTGTTAAAGCTCTTTTTCTTATAAATTTTTTTTTTCCTAGTCTACTCAGGTTCCTTTACGCATTGTTGAAAGTTACCCCAACAAGCTAGAAATTGTTTCTTCATTTTATCTTTCTTTGCCATTCTCTAGTTTTTTTCTTCGGAATCAAGTTTAGCACCGATAAATTGAGCTTTGATTTCCTTACATAATTTTTTGAATATAGTAGCTGGTGTTTCCATCATTCTTAATATATTTTTACCTTTTTCATCTAATGAGTCATACCAATCAGTTATAGTGCCAGAAAAACTACACTTGGTATAATAAAGAAAATTTCCTATAGTCCATGTGGTAATCAAATTCAAGGCACTATTCCTACCCCTTTTTCAATGTTCAAATATATCTTCTCTATTATGGGCTCCATCTATGTTTAGGATGTATTTCATTTGGCTAATTGAGGTAAGGTCAATCTCTTGGAAAGACAAGGTTTTCCTTGGGATGAATCCGAAGAAAACATTAGTTGTATATCATGCTGGAATGTACCTAGGTCTCATGAAATGGGTATCTCTTCTAGATGATTCATCAAACTTTTTCAGTTTTGGGATTACATTATAATAAGATAGGACTCGATTACATCCATGTTGAGTTCTTCTCCTATCTCATTGATTTCATCATCAAATACCATTTTACCCTTTTTTAATCCACTTTTCTTCTAATTTCTTCTTAAGAAACAACCCAAGATCCTTTAGTTCAATTAGTTTCATCTGCTGATATATTTCTTCTTCTAACTGGACTTTATTTATCTCTTCATTATCATATAACACTTTTTGTTTTTCAACCATTGTGCTTATGATTTTATTTAATCCTTCGAGATTTTGTTCTTTATCAAACATATTATATAATTTAGCAAGATTATATTGCTTATACTATTTCTTCTTGTTCTTTTTTTCTGTCTTTTGCGATGATTTTTCAGTTAACTTTTTGGTTAATTTTTCTCTACTTCTTTTTGGATTTTTATATCATGCAAAGGAGATGAATTTTTGTTTTTTACGTTTTGAAAAGGATATTTATGCTAAAATGGAGTACTAATACATAATTCAAAATTTTCACTATGTCTAATATTGTGAGATCTGGCAAATGGGTCATTCGGTTTGGGTACAAGTCGGGTTAAGTTTGGTTCGGGCCATGTTTCGGGTGAAGTGACATTTCGGTTAGGTTCGGTTTTGATCAGGTGAACTTCGGTTCGGATTGACTTTGGGTCAACTGATTTTTAGTCCAATACACTTGTCATGAAAAAATAAGCAACTTTATAGAAAGTTTCGGATCGGGTATGCTTCGAATCGGGTCAATTTGTGTTTCAAGTTCACTTTCGGGTGAGCCTATTTCGGATTGTGGGTTAGGTATGGGTTCAAGTCATTCGGTTTGGGTCTCGAGTCTCAAGTCAATTTTGCCAAGTCTAACTATCGTTGATCAAAAAAAAGATGGATTACAGATAACGGCCTTTTTATCTCCTTAACTTCAGTTTTAGTTTTTGTTAATTTAGTTTTTAATTCTAAAACTATATTAGTCATATAGTTTAATTGTGTGCTACTAAAATGGTTCTAATTGGTGAGTGCGCAATATGTGAATTAATTAGGGGTAGGACAAGTAGATGACTATTCAAGCATTAAACACAATTAATTAGCTTAATTCACTAGTAATTAAATTATCTTAATTATTTTTTGTCATATGGTAATGATACCAATTCAAAGAGAATCTCAAGTAATACTTATGAGAAAAATATCACATGCACATAATTAAAATTTTCGAAAGTGGGTTTTTAAGGATTGGGGACAAATATGCAAATATAAAAAACCAAGGTACTTGGCGTAATTTAAAAAGTTAGGTTTAGTCAAGTTTGGTCCCAAAAAATGTTTACCCATACTTAGATGGACTTAAAAATATTTACTTGAAATTGTGGGTTAGGAAAATTATATAATTTTCCTAACCTCGATGGTCCAAAAGATAATTTATTAGTCTCTTCAGTATCATTAGATAATACATCTTATTTTTTAACTATTGCACCCATGATGTTGTTTAATTCTTTCAAGTTTTGTTTTTTATCAAACATATTCTACGATTCCTCAAGATTATACTACTTTTACTCCTTCTTCTTCTTCTTTCTCTGTCTTTTCAGATAAATTTTCAATTGGTTTTTCTCATACTTCTTTTCGGATTTTTATATCATACAAAGGAAATAGATTTTTTTTTTTTAAGGTTTTGGAAAGGATCTTTACGCTGAAATGGAGTACTAATACTTAAATCAGATTTTTCACTGTGCCTAATCTCATTAATCAAAGATAGACGGATTACAGACAATTTCTTTTTTATCTCCTTAACTTCAGCCTTAATTTTTGCTAATTCGACTTTCAAACTATATCAATGATATAGTTTGATTACTGGCTACTGAAATGCTTCCTTCTGGTGAGTGCATAATATATAAATAATTAAGGGCAAGATAAGTAGATGAAGATTCAAGTATTAAATAAATCTAATTAGCTTAATTAACTATTGATTAACTATTGATTATCTAACTAACTTAATTATACCAATTGAAAGAGATTCTGAAATAGTACTTTGATGGAAAAAATATTACATGCGCAAATTAAAATTCTCAAAAGTAAGTTTTTAAGGATTGGGGTCAAATACGTAAATATAAAAAAACTTAGAGTACTTAGCGCAATTTAAAAAGTTAGATTCGGTTAAGTTTGGTCACAAAAAATGTTTACCCAAAATTGGATGGACTTGAAAATATTTACCATAAATTGTGAGTTAAGAAAATTATTTGCCCTAATCTTGATGGTCCAAAAGATAATTTATTCGATTATTACCTTAAAATACAACATATATCTTTCATCACTAGGTATTCGAGATGGTACATCTTTGAAGTTTGGACCTTATGGTCTCCTTAGATCATGTAAGAGGCACGTACTTTCTCTATTGGTTATTGTATTTAAAACTTCATGAAACAACCTACTAATAGTATTACCTCAACGTTGGAAATGCTCCATCATAACTCTATTTGAAACACCTATAGCCATAGTGTATACGAAAATGCCAACTTTTTCAATGATCGGTGTTTGGCGACTTGGTTTCAACCCAATACTTTACTGATAATTCTGCACATAACCTCAAAAATAATTATGACTCCATGCTAAAGGCATTAACATATCGGATAGGATGGTCGGTTAGTACTTCTCTCATCCATTTTTCCCCTGTTATAAGTGATGTCATCATGACTCTTTATAAATATATTTATGCTAATGAACAGATATGACAACTGTTGTGCATGTCACCATAGTCCAATACTTATGCCACCATTTGTCATAAAGACCCATTATGCACCTATCAATAACAAAATTAAACAACACAATTATTTATAAGGAAAAGTAAATAATAGTGACTTAAAACAAACTATAAGCAATAATGAATACATAATCATGTCCACCTTACTTGATAAATATCAAAAGAAGTAAGCAAAATTGAAAATGAAACAAAAAAAATCCTTAACTTTCACACTCTAAATAAAACATCAACCTAAATTATTAATTTATGAAAAATACTTAAAACTTCATAAATAAACATAGAAATAAAGCAAGGTCACTTATCTCGAATATTATACATATACTCCAACCATGGCAACCAACTATTCGCCTAAATTTATAAAAAGTTATCTTCTCACTGAATCTTTAAGTAAATGAACAGTATAGCCTCTTAATTCACTTCCTTGTCCTAAATTACCATTCTCCACCATAGGACTCGTAACATTTTTTGCTATGGCATAAGAATCTCCAAATAGTTGTTCCCATTTACCTTCGGAAAAGGGGTTTATAACTTGATATATCTCTAGGCAAGATCAGAGGGGAAATACAAACACCAAGCAATATAGAATGCAACTAAAACTCAAGTCAATTAAATGAATTAAAAAACGAGATAAGCTGGACTGAGAAGGATAAGACACACAACCTACTTAGATCCTAGGGCCCCTGGCATTAAAAATGGATAAGACACACTATCACTTAAGCTAACCAAGACTCACTAGAGCAGACCTAATCCAGCTAGAGAGGAACAAGCTTGAGAGAATTTGAGGGAAAGGAGCTTTGCTCTACTTTCATTCACATACAACTGGTTATTGTAACAACAAAAATAGGCTATTAAACCATGTCGTACACGCTCTCACAATGGCTAGCTGAAGTACAAAGATAGCTTAAAGTAGCAAAACAAGAAAATGTATGATAGTGCATAAAATAGGCAAGTTACCAGAAGAGCTTTAGCATCTATCTTACTTGTTAGTCTAAACTAATAAGTGTCGAGCCAAAAAATCATCTTAGAGTCTATCATGATGGCTAATCAAGCAAGTTGTAGCTCTTTCTTTGAGGTTAGCCCAACTAAAATGCAAGTAGGCAATAGTTAGTGATCCACTGGTCCAAAGCATTCCTCCCCTTCTGAAGCTAGATAAAAGCGAATGCTACATAAGCTGACTCTGCCCTTTAAAGGTCAATTGAGACAATATTTTAGACACTTTTTTATGACCCTAAACTTGCCAAAAGAGAGCTACATCATAGAGTTAAAGTTGACTCTCTAAAATTAGGCCTACTGGACTAGAATCAGGGCAGGTTGACCATTCCAACTTGTCATTGATTAGCAGGGTGACCAAAAGGTAGGAGCAACTAACTTCGTCTAATAATTGTTATGTTAGCTAAAAAATGATGTCCTTATAATAAGCCTCTAAGGCTTCAGTGAATGAGATGACATAATACAATCTTGAGACTCAAGGTCATGCATTCTGGACTTAGTGCTTGGCAAAGGATCTTCTAAACTATAGCATGGATTGAGGGAGCTTGCTAGGGTGGGATTAAGTTATACATGGTCTGATCTATATCATCCTCACATTGTTGAAGAGAATTTGACCTCAAATTCTCTTCATCCTACAAGTAAGGAATCAAATCAGCCACATTGAAAGTGGCTTTCCCCTAATCTCTAAGGAGTTGAACTCTATAGGCATTGTCATTGATTCTTTCCACAATCTCAAAAGGATCATCTACTCTTGGACTTCTTCTACTGTAAAAACCTCACCTTCCTCAGATGTATCCATACCAGATCCCCTGGCTGAAATAGAACCCTTTTCCTATGCTTATTTGCACTAGATTGGTAGTTGGCATTGCTCCTTTCAATCTTTTGCCTAACTTTATCGTATAGTTCTTGGATTTCCTTAACTCTCTTTTTAGCATCCACATTGGCTTCCCTTCTAAAGCTCTTGGTGCTATGTTTCTGGGGCTTAAGGGATCATTCCCATAGACTACCTTGAATGGAGAAAGACCATGTCTTATAAGGTGTTCTATCGTATGTAAACTCCACATGAGGTAGCAAGAGATCCTAGGCTTTAGATTAGATCCTGATCAGCACCCTCAAAAGGGCCCCAAGAATCCTATTTGTAACTTTAGTCTAGCTATGTGTTTGAGGATGGCAGGTGGTGCTAAATTTGAGCTTGCTTCTTATCTTTTTCCATAGGGTAAGCTAAAAATGGCTAAGGAACTTAGTATCCCTATCTGAAACAATTGGTCTAGGAATACTATGTAGTCTCATTACTTCTTTGAAGTATAATTCAGCAACATGAGTGGCATCATTGATCTTGGCACAAGTTACGAAATGAGTCATATTGGAGAATCTATTTATAATCATAATTGATCTAGGAATACCATGTGTATAGAGACCTTGAGGTAATGACTGACTCTTAGGCACTTGACATGTGGCACCCTTGTTGATGATGTCTTGGACATCCTTGGACATGCTAGGTCAATAGTAATGCTCCTTTAGCATGCTAATTGCCTTGTTCTCCCTATAATGACCAACAAATGCTCCCTATGTAACTCTCTGATGGGGAGCTCTCTGGTGCCATTCCTTAGAGTACACAATCTGTTACCTTTAAATAGATATCCCATATATATGTGGTACTCCCATTTAGGCTTCTATTTGCACAGTTCATATAGCTCTTTAGAGTCTTCATCTTGCTCATATAATGCCTTGAGGTGCTTAAAATCCAAGATACAGGTTTCAAGCTTAAATAGGAGTAACTATCTCCTATATAAGGCACCAACTCCTTGGTTTAGTTTGCCTGACTTATATTTGATGGTAAAGTGAAATGATTACAGGTATTCCAATAACTTAGCATGTCTGGCATTGAGTTCGTGTTGCCCTTGAATGTATTATCAAAATAAAGTACGAACTCATTAGCTATGAGGTAGAGACTCTAATGTTCTAAACCCATGATGATGGTATAAAACTCTTTGTTATAAGTTGAGTACTTCCTCTTGAAATCGCATAGCTTCTCACTAAAGAAGGCCAAAGGCCTACCTTTTTTCAATCAAAACTGCTCTAATTGCCACTCCAGATGCATCACTTTCAGTCTTAAATTCCTTCTTAAAGCATAGAAGGGCTACAATAAGAGCTTGACTGAGCTTGCTCTTGATTTCTTTAAAAGCTTGCTGAGCCTTGGGGTTCCACTTAAAGGAGCTTCTTTTGATAAGTTCAGTCATGGGTGCTATGATGGTGCTAAAGTTCTTGATCATCCTCCTATAGAATGAGGCTAACCTATGAAAACTCCTCACATCATGGATGTTCTTGAGAATTGGCTAACTTCTTATAGCTTTCACCTTACTCTCATCCACCTAAACACCTTCAGAGGTAAGTATATACCCTAAACAAGTGATCTCACTAGTAAAGAAGTACATTTCTTGAGATTACCATGTGACTTCCCTTTCTTAAGCACCTGAATCACATGCTTGAGGTGGTTTGAATGCTCCTCTACTATTTTTCTATAGATTAGAATATCATCAAAGTAAATAATGACAAATGTGCCAATTAAGGGCCTAAATACATGGTTCATGATCCTTATGATGGTATTGGGTGCATTTAAGATGTCAAAGGGCATAACTAGCCAATCATAGAGACCTCCCTGGGTTTTGAATGCAGTTTTCCATTCATCACCCTCTCTAATCCTAATTTGATAGTAGTCACTCCTCATATTCACCTTAGAGAACACCCTTGAGCCTATAACTCCTCTAGACCTCTAGCCTTGGAATTAGATGCCTGTACTTGATTGTTATCTTGTTGATGACCCTACTGTCTGTACACATCCTCATGCTCACATCTTTCTAAGAACAAGCAATGCTGGCACAAGATAAGGATTGAGGCTTCCTCTGACCATTCCCTTGGCGAAATGCTCTTTAACTTGCCTTTGAACATCCTGAGTATCCTTAGGATTCATCTTGTAGGTTAGTTTATTGGGTAGGATAGCCCCTAGGATAAGGTTAATGTGATGCTGAATGGATCTGTTATGGGGTAGGCTAGGTGGTATTTCCACTGGAAGGCATGCTCAAACTAGCTAAGGATGGCTTCAGCCTTTGGATGTAGGGGTTAACTCATTTTAGGGTCAGAAGTGGTCTCAAGATACATTCTCTAAAGGGTATAAATTCAAGTTGAGAGGTCTTAAGAGCTAGTTCCGCCAAAGTAAGCAACAAGTTAGTTTCTTCAAGGTTCTTTTGTGCCTTGTGTTTAGGTAGTTGATGTAGGGCTAATGGGGGCAGGGTGATCTTTTTACCATTCTTAGTAAAGGAATAGTTATTAAGGTATCCATTATGCATGACTCTCCTGTTAAACAGCTATGACCTCCCCAACAACATATGACATACATCTATGGGGGTGATGTCACACCAGACCTTATCAAAGTAACTCTTACTAATAGAGAAAGTAACTAAACATCTAGAGTTGCTCTTACCTTGATTAAGCCACTAAACGTTGTATAGATGGGGATGTAGTTATGTCTGCAAGCCAAGCTTCTCAACTAGACTGGTAGAAGCTACATTAAAACCGCTTCCACTCTTAATAATCAAAGAGTAAACCTTTCCTTGGATAGTGCACCTATTGTGGAAGATTTTTTTCCTTTGCTTATCATTGAAATTTTTCTAGCTATCGAGAGCTCTCCGGATCACTAAAAGATCTCCTTCATCTAGTTCAGCAACAACCTCTTCTTCCTTATGCTTCCTAATCAAGCAAATGTCGCTTTTTTTCTCCAACTCCTCCTCTTAAATAGCTTGGTATTCTGCTAGAGTAATCACCCTTCTATTAGGACACTCAAAGGTAATATGCCCTAGTCCTTGTGATGTACCTGCCGAGGGTTCAAGCCAAAACTCAAATTAAGAGTGAAAGCTTAAAACCAAGAGAGAATACAATCAATACAAAACCAAGGAAAGTGGGATGTAATATGCTGGTTGTGAGGCAGCAAACACGTGAGATAGGATGGGTTTTAGAATCAAGGGATTCTAAATGATAAAATAAAAGAAGGAAACACCAAAGAACACCAAGGGAATCACACGGGTTTGTGAGGTTCGAATGAACACCTTAAGCAATTCAAGTTGTTTCAAAGGGTTTGGATAGTCTAAACTCTTACTTAGATACAGAAACACCACTAAGTTTGAGTTTAGGGGCCTTAACCTCAATTAGGATACAAAAACACCACCTAATTAAGAGTGAAGACTTACTTGATCACCACTTAGTTTGACCTAAACTAAGATAAGCAAGTGAAGTGTTTAAATATGCCTACGCACGAAAGCACAAATGCTCTCAAAGGTTTTTGTTTGATTCAAAATCTGAAGTATATCGTACAAGGGAGGGCTGTGTACATGCTTAAATACAAGGCAAACAAGCACACACACAAGCACCTTGACCTTTTCCTCCTAGTGAGGAAAGGTATTAAGAGCTAATATAAACCGGTTAAGCTTAATCTAAGTACAAAGCTTGCTTAAACTAATCTAAATACATCCAAAGCATAAACTAAAGTAATACTAATGCTTATTATACATTAATCCACTTATAATTAAGCTTAAACATACTGAATAGCTAGCTGAATTCCCATTGGATAGCCATAAAGTGGAGCTTGCCTTTTGTCTAGCCAATAGCATACAAGAGACAACTCCTTTGCTGCTTTTGCCTTCTATTGGTTGTTCTTTTCAAGAGGAACTCCTTTTACAGCTGAGTATTGAGCTTCTAGACAACTAGGGACGTGTGCCACTTAGCATTGGAAGTAACCAAGCCAAAGGAAACCCACTTGAGAAGGAAAACTAGCTGCTGCTGTAAACTGGGTTGTGCTGGCAGAATGCAGGGTCTGATTGCAGGCCACGTTTCCTAGGGCAAACGTGGTCATAACTTGTCTTGCCACACACAGTTGGAAAGCTTGAGAAGTCCTCTAACAGTTCCAAGTGGAATTACTCAATTTGGAGTTCATTTGCCTGATGAAAATATCAAAATGTCCAGGCTGGTCTAAACCAAGTCTCAGTCTGCACGGTTTGGAAGATTGACCCGGTTCTTCATCGTCCACTTGACTTAACTCGATTTTATCACTTGGACCATGTAGCTAACATCTTGAGGACGCAAAATATGTAAAAATACAAGACTTATACTGAAATACAGCTTAAGAAATGAAAAGAACAAAGCTGGGTACATTCTGACTCTGCTGGGCAGTTTTGACACCTTGGGATTATTTGCTAATTTGAATGGGTAAATGAAGTCCAAATGGGATGAAACTTGATTTGGTGCAAAGCTAACTTCCTGAACTTCAATCCCAATGAAAAATATTAGACTTAAACCCTTAGGATGGTTGAGTAATTAAGTACACAAATACGGGTTAGCTACTAGAATTAACCCTTGACCTGCAGTTTCAATGCTTAAACAAAACTTGGATGATTTATTCATCCTTTAACCAGCAAAATAAAATTACCTAATTGATTTGCTTCCTTTTTAAATTAAGGGGATGGAGGGATATCCATCATACTCCCCTTGTTAAAAATGATTTGCCCTCAAATCAGATTAGGTAAAGAATTCCTCTTCTTGCTTCGTTTCTGGCTGAAATAAAATCAACCATGAAAACAAGTCTCTTTTGATCTTAAAGACTCTTGTTCTTGCTTTCCCCTTGCTGATTTGAATGGTGTGCAAAGGGGACTCTTCAAATGTGCTTTGAACCATTTCCTCAAATGCTCTTAACTCAAAATTAGAAACTTTTAGTAATGGTTCTGAAATGGATTGGCAGAAATTTGGGTGGAGTGTTTTAGGCATGGGTGGAGTGGGAAAAAAGGATGGCGGTTCATGGAAAGTGGTGGGAAGGCTGAGATGCTCATGGCTTCTAGGTGGATGGTGGGTATTTAAAGTGAGCATATCACCTTTATTTGCCTCTACCAATATCTCCTCTAGAGTTTCTTCAAGTTCATCCTCATTAGTTCGACACTTACTTGAAACTCTCTCTAAAAGAGGCTTTTCTCACTCATCAGCTCTTTTCTGATCTTCTTCTTGGTTCTCCTTTTGATCTTTTATCAGGTAAGCCTTGTCTTCTTCCTCATTCTCTTCCTCCATTGTTGTTTCCCATTCGTCTAAGGTGACTATTTCCTTGTTGGGGCAGACGGAGGGTGTGTGACTAAGACCTTGACACTTAGAGCACCTTTTGTTTGGAGGGACTAGGCTTTCCCCGAACATCAACTCATGTTGTCTCATAAGTGCATCAAATCTTTCTTCTAAGCTCATGTTGAAACTCATGGTAGAACCAGAAGTGTTTGGGAATGATTTGTGGATTATTTTAGGGAGTGTGTTTGGATTGAATTTGGGAGTGTGGGATTCAGGTAAGGATCTGAACTTGCTCTGATACCAAATATGATGTACCTGCCGAGGGTTCAAGCCAAAACTCAAATTAAGAGTGAAAGCTTAAAACCAAGAGAGAATACAATTAATGCAAAACCAAGGAAAGTGGGACGTAATATGCTGGTTGTGAGGCAGCAAACACGTGAGATAGGATGGGTTTTAGAATCAAGGGATTCTAAATGATAAAAGAAAAGAAGGAAACACCAAAGAACACCTAGGGGAATCACACGGGTTTGTGAGGTCTGCATGAACACCTTAAGCAATTCAAGTTGTTTCAAAGGGTTTGGATAGTCTAAACTCTTACTTAGATACAGAAACACCACTAAGTTTGAGTTTAGGGACCTTAACCTCAATTAGGATATAGAAACGCCACCTATTTAAGAGTTAAGGTTTACTTGATCACCACTTAGTTAGGCCTAAACTAAGATAAGAAAGTGAAGTGTTTAAATGTGCCTAAGCACGAAAGCACAAATGCTCTCAAAGGTTTTTGTTTGATTCAAAATCTGATGTATATCGTACAAGGGAGGGCTATGTACATGCTTAAATACAAGGCAAACAAGCACACACACAAGCACCTTGACCTTTCCCTCCTAGTGAGGAAAGGTATTAAGAGCTAATATAAACCGGTTAAGCGTAATCTAAGTACAAAGCTTGCTTAAACTAATCTAAATACATCCAAAGCATAAAGTAAAGTAATACTAATGCTTATTATACATTAATCCACTCATACTTAAGCTTAAACATGCTGAATAGCTAGCTGAATTCCCATTGGATAGCCGTAAAGTGGAGCTTGCCTTTTGTCTAGCCAATAGCATACAAGAGACAACTCCTTTGCTGCTTTTGCCTTCTATTGGTTGTTCTTTTCAAGAGGAACTCCTTTTGCAGCTGAGTATTGAGCTTCTAGACAACTAGGGATGTGTGCCACTCAGCATTGGAAGCAACCAAGCCAAAGGAAACCCACTTGAGAAGGAAAACTAGCTGCTGCTGTAGACTGGGTTGTGCTGGCAGAATGCAGGGTCTGATTTCAGGCCACGTTTCCTAGGGCAAACGTGGTCATAACTTGTCTTGCCACACACAGTTGGAAAGCTTGAGAAGTCCTCTAGCAGTTCCAAGTGGAATTACTCAATTTAGAGTTCATTTGCCTGATGAAAATATCAAAATGGCCAGGCTGGTTTGAACTAGGTCTCAGTCTGCGTGGTTTGGAAGATTGACCTGGTTCTTCATCTTCGCTTGACTTAACTCGATTTTATCACTTGGGCCATGTAGCTAACATCTTGAGGACCCCAAATATGTAAAAATACAAGACTTATACTAAAATATAGCTTAAGAAACGAAAAGAACAAAGCCGGGTACATTCTGACCCTACTGGGCACTTTTGACACCTTGGGATTGTTTGCTAATTTGAATGGGTAAATGAAGTCCAAATGGGATGAAACTTGCTTTGGTGCAAAGCTAACTTCCTGAACTTCAATCCCAATGAAAAATATTAGACTTAAACCCTTAGGATGGTTGAGTAATTAAGCACAAAAAAACAGGTTAGCTGCTAGAATTAACCCTTACCCTTTAGTTTCAATACTTAAACAAAACTTGGATGATTTATTCATCCTTTAACCAGCATAATGAAATTACCTAATTGATTTGCTTCCTTTTTAAATCAAGGGGATGGAGGGATATCCATCACGTTGGCATCCTATTGGAGTTGAACCCTAGCGGGGTTTGTTTTGAGGTGTTGCAGTCCTTGGAGCAACCTGAGGTGAGTTGCCAATTGGTTTAGCGGTCAACTGTGTGTTCCCTTTTTTAAAGGGTTGACTTCTATGGAAGGGTTTACGTAGTTCCTTCTGGACTGACCCTGATTTCTTTTGTTGCTCAACTTTGTAAGCTACCTGTAACAGCCCACGACCACCCGCCATCGAGGTATTGTCTGCTTTGGGGCTACACAGCTCACACCAGGGCACGCTCACCCTGAGTCCAGTGCACCCCTCACGGTTTTGTCCTCAAAAGGCGCCTCTTGAGGAAAAAGCCGTGAGGGGTGCACTGAACTCAGGATGAGCGTGCCCTGGTGTGAGTTGTGCAGCCCCAAAGCGGACAATACCTCGATGGCGAGTGGTCGTGGGCTGTTACAGTGGTATCAGAGCCATGGACCCGACCCGATGTGCCAGCGAGGACGCTGGACCCCTGAGAGGGGGGGTGGATGAAGGTATCCCACATCGGGAGTTGAGGAGAACGAACCACGCCTTATAAGCGTGGGGAAACCTCTACCCATCGAGGCGCCTTTTGGGGACAAAACCGTGAGGGATGCACTCGACTCAGGGTGAGCGTGCCCTGGTGTGAGCTGTGTAGCCCCAAAGCGGATAATACCTCGATGGCGGGTGGTCGTGGGCTGTTACAATGGTATCAGAGCCATAGGTTGCGTATGCATATAGATGTGACCTTAGGTATATCAAGGTGTGAAAGTATATGCGTTAAAGTGTTTACTTGAGCTTACTTTGTGCTTGTTTTGCATACTTGTGGGCACGAACTAGAACATGGCTTAGGACTCCCATACAAATGCGTGCTTGTTAGTTTTATACCTAATCCAGTGTGGTGATGTAGGATGGTGTTTAGCATCGATGATTTCGAGTACCTTCCATTTTGGCTGGCTGTGTGGAACGCGGTCATCTTTTGGGAAGTAATGATTAGGAGCAACCAGTGGAGACCCTTACGGGTCACTCAAAACCACTGGACTTACAAGTTCACCCGAACAATGCCTCGCACGGGAAGATGGAGCGAGGTCACCTCCATCCTCCGTCTATTTCATGTACGCAGGGGAGCTTACACTCTGTTTACTTTTAGAGGATTAGTGGATTTCCTAATATTAGCAGAAGGACGGGTGGATTCCTTAGGAGATACCCCCTTGGGGAGGAGCGATGCCGCTATTGAACTGGTCAATACGGCTTTGATTGCTCCCGCCGCTGTCTAACAACTACCAAGCATAATAACCGAGAGAAATCAAATCGAGCATCACCAAATGAGGCTTCTATTTGTGGAAAACCCTCAAGCGAGGCAATACAAGTGAATAGCCACGATGTGGGCACATTGGATAGATTCATTTGGTGCTCAATATCCACGTAGCTGGCAGGCCACGATGCTGAGAATGAGGGAGCTGGTGGATGGAGTGCCCGATGTAGAACAGTCCCTAACTTTCGTGTTGTGGGACTTACTAGCCCCAGTTGAGTCTGAAGGTTCGAATGAGCTAGCAGTAGACAACCCTCCTGAGGGAGATTCCCCCAGTGATGTTTAGAGACTTGCGTGATCCGAAGTTGTTACCGTATGTAACGTATCTAATAAATCATAGTCAGTGTACCCTCCTAGTTTCTCCCCTTCCTAAGGCGTCAGTTTGTTGGGAACTCTTAGATGACTCCCGAGCTAAATGTATCCTCGGAATGAATGAATGAGCAAGGGTATTACCCCCCATGTTTCGTAAAGTGTGAATGCATTTTACTAATGAATGCTACCTAAATATTGTCTTATGTCTATAAATGCCTCTGATAAATCTATTTTTACATATATATAAAACTAAGCAACTTTGCATAAACAGTTGTGTAGCAATGCCTCCCCGAAGAGAACAGATGGCCGAGCCAACTGCCTTAGAGATGATTTGTCAGTTTAACAAGTTAAAACCACCGAGGTTTGGTGGAGGAACTGACCCCCTCGCATACTAGGAGTGGTTGAGAAGAATGGAGAACCTATTCGAAGTAATGGACTGCCCCGAAGGCTTTAAGGTGTGTTTAGCGACCCACCAATTTGAAAAAGAAGCTGAGATCTGGTAGGGGACTGTTAAACCCCGAGCTAGTGAACCAGCTTTGACCTGGGAACAGTTGAAGACTATGATGGATGCGCAGTATTATCCTCGGGACGTGAAAAGGGCTAAGGAGCAAGAATTTTTACGCCTAAAATAAGGGCAGATGAGCGTAGTGGAATAAGCTGCAAAGTTTAATGAGCTCAGCCGCTTCGCGCCCAACCAGGTCACCACTGAAGAGATGAAAATGGATCACTTCGAACAAGGCCTCAAGGGACCAATCAAGCGAATGATAGCTGGACATGTTTTTACCAGCTTTCAAGAAATGCATCAGCGGGCAGTGAAAATAGCCCAGGTCTTAGAAGAAACTGAAGCTGAGAGTTGGCAAATGGGCCAAGCCAAAAGAAAATTTGGCCAAGGAGGATCCAGTGCTCAGGGGAACAGGAGATTTAGAAGTTTCAACCCTGCGAGGGATCGGGGTAAAGGAATACAAGCTGCTCCAAGGCAAGAAATGGAACCCTGCAACAAGTGTGGACGTATACATCCAGATCAGTGTCGATATAGCACCCAAGAATGCTATGGGTGTGGAGTTACGAACCATAAGATTGCCAACTGCCCCCAAGAAGGTGTGGAGACGACAAAGCAACACACCAAGTTTGGGCACGGGAGCCAATTCAGTCCCGCAAAGAAGCCGTCCTCTTATGAATACAACTTCGGGAGGTAACAGAGGTGGAAAAAGGCCGCAGGCAGGTGGCCGGGCGTTCTCTCTAGAAGGTGAAGAGGCAGAGGACCTCACTGCCACTGTATCAGGTACCCTCCTTATCAATCATCTTTATGCTCATGTTTTATTTGATTCGGGTGCGACACATTCCTTTGTAAACCCTGTCTTTGCAAAGAAGCTCGCCAGCAGACCTGACGAGATGGATGTACAATTATATGTAACCACTCCCTTAGGCCCTACCTACTATACTGATGTTATTTTTAGGAATTGCGCCGTTATATTAGAAGGGGTAGTCCTTCCTGCAGACCTAGTGCAACTGAATATACAAGGCTGAGATGTTATCCTAGGAATGGATTGGTTAACTAAGCATAAAGTTACTATTGACTGTGAAGGGCAATTGATTACCTTCTCGGCCCCTGATGGAGAGAGAGTGACCTTTAAGGGAAGTGGCCATCAAGTGACCGTTCCAACTGTATCTGCCATGCAAGCATTCAAGATACTGAGGAAAGGATGTCGGGGCTATCTGTGTGCAATTGAAGCTACAGAACCAAGGGATCTAGACCTGAATAAGATTTCGGTAGCAAGGGAGTACCCACAGGTATTCCAAGAAGTACCGGGGCTACCACCTGATCGAGAAATCAAGTTTACCATCGAACTTGTACCTGGAACTACCCCAATATCCAAGGCACCTTATCAAATGGCACCTGCCGAATTAACGGAATTGAAAACCTAGTTGCAGGAGTTACTCGATAAGGGGCTAATCCAGCCTAGTGTTTCGCCCTAGGGAGCACCGGTACTCTTTGTGAGGAAAAAGGATGGAAGTTTGAGGTTATGTATCGATTGTCGAGAGCTAAATAAAGTGACGGTTAAGAATAAATACCCACTTCCCAGAATCGACGACTTGTTTGATCAATTGGCCGGCGCTTTAGTATTTTTAAAGATTAATTTAAGATCAGGATACCATCAATTGAAGATTAAGAAGGAAGATGTCCTAAAACCGCCTTTCGCACTCGATACGGGCATTATGAGTTCTTGGTGTTGCCATTTGGGTTAACGAATGCCCCCGCATTCTTTATAGACTTAATGAACGGGGTCTTTAAGTCCTTTCTCGACAAATTCATAGTGGTATTCATCGATGATATCTTGGTATACTCCAAGACTAGAAAAGAACATACAAACCACTTACGAATGGTGTTGAAAACCCTAGAAGAACACAAGCTATATGCCAAGCTTAAAAAGTGCGAGTTTTGGCTAGAAGAGGTGCAATTTCTAGGTCATATAGTGACCAAGAATGGCATATCGGTGGACCCGGCAAAGATAGAGGCCATTGTAAATTGGCCGAGACCCACGAATGTCTCTGAAGTGCGAAGCTTCTTAGGTTTGGCTGGCTACTATCAAAAATTTGTAGAAGGATTTTCTAAACTAGCCTTACCTATTACCAGATTACTTCAGAAGACCAACAAATTTGAATGGACTATAGAGTGCGAAGATGCCTTTCAGGAGCTAAAGAACCGAATGGTGTCTGCCCCAATACTAGCTATACCCAAGGGTAATGAATGGTTTGTAATCTACAGCGATGCGTCCAAGAAGGACCTGGGATGTGTATTAATGCAAAAAGGCAGAGTTATCGCTTATGCCTCTCGTCAATTGAAGCCCTACGAAGAGAATTATCCAACATATGACCTAGAATTGGCTGCGGTTGTGTTTGCCTTGAAAATCTAGAGACATTACCTCTATGGAGTAAGGTGTGAAGTATACACTGACCACAAGAGCTTGAAATACATCTTTACTCAGAAAGAGTTAAACATGAGGCAAAAAAGATGGCTAGAACTCCTGAAGGATTATGATATGGAGATCAAATATCACCCTGGAAAGGCAAACGTGGTAGCTGACGCACTGAGCAGAAAATCCATGGGGTCTGTAGCCTGTCTGCTTACGCAAGAAAAGAGACTCCTAAGGGAGCTCGACGCGCTACAAATAGAGTAGTGGTGCCAGGAAATCAAGGCTACTTGGCAGCGCTTCAAATCTCTTTGCCATTGATCGAAGCGATCAAGCAACAGTAGAAGGATGACCCTGAACTTATGAAGATAAAGAAAGGTGTGGAAGAAGGAAAGAATAAGGTATTTTCTATCCAAAATGAGGTACTTTGGTATGGGAATAGATTGTGTGTACCAGACATAACAGCTCTCAAGAAGGAGTTGTTAAAGGAGGCGCATAATTCCACACTTGTTGTATACCCTGGAAGTACGAAGATGTACCATAACTTGAAAACCCATTACTGGTGGAATGACATGAAAAGGGATATTGCATAGTACGTGGCTCGATGTCTTACGTGCCAACGGGTGAAAACCGAGCATCAGAAACCTGGAGGTTTACTGCAACCCTTATCAATTCCCGAGTGAAAATGGGAACACATCACCATGGATTTTATGATTGGAATGCCAAAAACCATCAGACAGCATGACGGTGTGTGGGTTATAGTTGACAGATTAAGCAAGGCCGCACACTTCTTATCCATCAAGGCCACATTCACCTCTGAGCAACTGACTAGCCTATGCATTAGGGAGATAGTTAGACTGCATGGTGTGCCACTCAGTACTGTGTTAGATCGCGATACCAAGTTTGTATCTCGCTTCTGGCATGGTTTTCAAAGAGCAATGGGCACAGAACTACGTTTAAGTACGGCCTTCCATACTCAGACGGACGGTCAATCTGAAAGAACCATTCAAACCTTGGAGGACATGTTGAGAGAGCCTGTGCACTCGGTTACGCTGGAGCTTGGGATCATAACTTGCCTCTGATCGAGTTTGCGTATAATAATAGTCACCACGCCAGTATACGCATGGCTCCTTTCGAGGCGTTATATGGTACACATTATAGAACTCCGGTTTGTTGGAATGAAGTAGGGGAAAGGGAACTTTCCAAGGTTGACTTAATCGATCAAACGATCAGAATAATCAAGGCAATCTGTAAGAGGTTGCAAGCTGCACAGAGTAGGCAAAAGAGCTACGCGGATAATAGGAGAAGGCCACTGGAGTTTGAGATTGGAGACCATTTATTTCTGAAAGTGTCCCCACTCAAGGGAAGTATAAGATTTGGGCAAAAAGGAAAACTAAGCCCGAGGTTCATTGGACCGTTTGAAGTTCTGCAGAAAGTAGGATCGGTTGTGCACCGACTAGCCTTACCGCCCTCATTGCAAGGCATCCACGATGTATTTCATGTATCCAGTCTCCAGAAATATGTTCCGGATCTGGATCATATCATCCGATATGAACCCCTACAAGTTAAGGAGAATCTCACCTATGTAGAAGAACCCATTCAGATTTTGGAGAAGCGGAAAGGAAGCTCAGAAACAGGAGCATTCCCTATGTTAAGGTGTTATGGAAACATCACAAGGTGGCAGAAGCAACTTGGGAGTTAGAAATCAAAATGCGTGAAAAATATCCCGCATTATTTTCATCAGGTGCGCAAATTTCGAGGACGAAATTCTTTTAAGGGGGAGAGGGTAAGGGCCACGCTTTCATTCTATTGCTGACCAGCTGTTTCAGTTGCTGAATTTACCAGTTGCGTTTGAATTATGGTTCGACAAAGATATTAAGTCGACTGTGTGAGTTTTTAATGATTAATTTCATTAAAAAGAACGATTATTTGATTAATGTTATTATTGACGTTACTTATTTATAAAATTATCGAATCAATGCTAAACCGAGTTTTTAAAATCGTTTTTCGTTTTCCTTGGTTAATTCCCAAAGTTTAAACTGAAATGTTAGTTGTAGGTCATTTCAACTCGAGTTTAGCCTAACCATTAACGAGTACAGAACCAGAATTTAGTTGAATGATGTTAGTTGAGCCAAAAAAAGGGGTGAAAATAGAACAAAAAGGGGGGGAGTCGGGTCTCTGAGGCCCGAAGGCTCACCGGACACCCTCATTCTCTCTCTAACCCACCCGTTGCTCTCCCTCTCTCTCTCTGGTCCATCGGCGCTGTCTGGCATCCACCGCCAACCGCCACTTGTCGCCGGCGAGACAAAGGGACCACCGGTCCCCCAGCATGCGTCCTCCACCGCCACAACCACCACACACTGCCATCCACTTCTCCCAGCCCAAAAACCACGCGTCTAACCTCCGAAAACCACCACCCACGTGCCGGAATCGGGCAACCCACGACCCTCACTACCTCCTCTATAAATTGGGAGTTGAATTCTGGCCAAAATCAGCTTAAATTGCCACTAAATCGAAGCTAGGGTTTCGGGTTCTGGGTGTAGCCAAACCAGGGTCGAGTTCAAGGGGATTTAGGACGAGAATTACAGCAAATTAAGTGGGTTATTAAGCGATTTCAAGTAAGTGTTTCTCTCCTCCTAAGTTAATACTAGTTTCGCAAACGTTTTAGCGGAATCGATGTTGCATGTTAGACTAGCGTAGCCAAATTTGTTAGAATGTGCTGCCTGAGATTGGATTATGAGATGAAACACACGTGCTTAGCTTCGAAGTGGATCAATTTTGTTAGTTCATACATGAGATTTAATTTCGAAGTGATTTATATATGTTTAGCTTCAATTCGAATCGATTTAGGTGAATTATGCATGAAATGTTAATTCGAAACGATTTATATATGTTTAGCTTCGATTCGAATCGATTTAGGTGAATTATGCATGAAATGTTAATTCAAAACGAATTATATACGTTTAGCGTCGATTCGAATCAATTTAGGTGAATTATGCTTGAAATGTTAATTCGAAGTGATTTACATATGTTTAGCTTCCATACGAATCAATTGACGTAAATTATACCTGTAATGTTAATTCGAAGTGGTTTATATATGTTTAGCTTCAATTTGAATTCATCGACGTAGATTATGCCTGAAATATTAATTCGAAATGAATTACGTATGCTTAGCTTCGATTCAAATCAATATATGTTCAGCATCGAAATGAATCAATATAAGTTTAGCTGAGGTTCAAACTCAACTAGGTAATTCAAACTTAAAGCTTTAAGTCGAATCATGCTTAGAAACTAACTTCGAACTGAATCGTACGTGTGTAAAATCAATACATATGAATGTTTAGTCGCTCCATAACCATTTGTGAACTTCGAATTGCATCGTACGAGTTTAAAATCGACATATATAAATGTTTAGCCACTCTATGGTCACTTATGCACTAACTACCCCATAACGGCTGACTAACTCCAAAATAAATAATAAATGTTTAAAAACCAATCGTGTTTGACTTGCTAGATAAAGTGCTATGGTTTATACATGAATATGATGGTGCGTATGTGTTCGTATGCTTGTATGCTTAGCTACCCCGTAATGGCCTGCTAATTGTTAAATGAGATGTTATGGTTTATATGTGAATATAATGATGCGTATGCATTCGTATGCTTGCTATAACCGAGATGGTAGTTGGATGGTTTGAGGAAGAACTATGAGTGGTTCGAGGTCCTTGTGGTACAATACTTGTGAGGAGGGAGTTCGGGTTGTGAATTGACCGCAATCGTGTGGATTGCGAGGCCATGTGTGGCTCATTGTGTTGAAATGATTATGAAGTGTTTAAATGTGATATGTGTATCCCCTTTCCCTTGTATGTTTAAGATGTAACATGTGTGTGTAAAGGTGATGTTTTGGCGAAGGATTTTTCACGTGTTTTAAATGAATAATAGCCATGTCTAGTAGCGAGCAGTGGCCTACTTTAGCTACTCAAACAATCTTTAGGAGAAATCGCTAAAACGTTTTAGAAATGGTGTGAGTTACATGTTAAACGATTTTAGCAAAAGACACAATAAAATTATTAGCCGTTATAGCCCATACGCTTTAAAGTGGCTAAGATAATGTGCTTCGGACAATATGAAATGAACGATGTTAACCTAGGGGAAGGTCCGAAAACCCTAGAGGCGCCTTTTGAGGACAAAACCGTGAGGGGTACACTGGACTCAGGGTGAACGTGCCCTAGTGTGAGCTGTATAGCCCCAAAACAGACAATACCTCGATGGTGGGTGGTCGTGGGCTGTTACAGTGGTATCAGAGCCATGGACCCGACCCGATGTGCCAGCGAGGACGCTGGGCCCCTGAGAGGGGGTAGATGAAGGTATCCCACATCGGGAGTTGAGAACAACGAACCACGCCTTATAAGCATGGGGAAACCTCAACCCATCAAGGCGCCTTTTGAAGACGAAACCGTGAGGGGTGCACTGGACTCAGGGTGAGCGTGCCCTGGTGTGAGCTGTGAAGCCCCAAAGCGG
This sequence comes from Carnegiea gigantea, assembly GCA_029747015.1. Taxonomy (NCBI): domain Eukaryota; kingdom Viridiplantae; phylum Streptophyta; class Magnoliopsida; order Caryophyllales; family Cactaceae; genus Carnegiea; species Carnegiea gigantea. The sequence continues at coordinate 236,455 of JAKOGI010000379.1, forward strand.
ACAATACCTCGATGGCGGGTGGTCGTGGGCTCTAGAGCCCACGACCACCCGCCATCGAGGTATTGTCCGCTTTGGGGCTTCACAGCTCACACCAGGGCACGCTCACCCTGAGTCCAGTGCACCCCTCACGATTTTGTCCTCAAAAGGCGCCTCGATGGGTTGAGGTTTCTCCACGCTTATAAGGCATGGTTCATTCTCCTCAACTCCCGATGCATGTTAATTCCAAGTTTAGAAATCAGTTTGGGTAAATTTAGAATTGAAGTTTAGGAATTATGAACATGGTACTGATTTAGGTCATTCGAATGTCGAATTGAGGCTGAATGTTAATAGCCAGACAGTAGAGAAATGTTTAATGAGCAGAATGTTAGCATAGCGCTGTGATTCTAATAATTTATAAGTTCGAACTCTGTTTTGAAGCTTGAGGGGGCTAATCGAAGTAATTGTAGAATGAACTGAATTATGTCTAAAGGTCATGGTTACATCAGGTTAGGCATGTTAATAGTCTATTCGTAGTTATCTCAATGAAGTATTATGCTTATGGCTATCGATTAGCGAACTAAAAGGGGCAAAGTGTACTTTTAAAGTTTCGATTACATCAATTGGTTCACCTAAACACTACGTCGTTATGAAGCATGAATGTAATGCCTATATATGATCGTTCTATGTACTGTTGGTTTGTATATGTCAACATTGAACCGAGCTTGGTAGTTAGATGGTTTGAGGTGGAACTATTGAGTGGTTTGAGGTTCTTGTGGGCAGTGCTGTGTGAGCAAGGAGATAGGGTTGTGAATTGCCGTAATCGTATGGATTGCGAGACCATGTGTGGCTTAATGAATGGTGATATGAAGTGTATGAATGTGCTATGTGTGAATCCCCTCTTCCCTCAATGTGCTAAGTGACATTAAGTGAATAGTTTTCGAAATGCAGACATGTTTAAGAAAGATTGTTAAATGCATGTTTTCATGATTTCGAATGTTTCTAAATACTTACTAATTGTCTGGTAGTTTATGAAAATTTTTGTAGCCTATAAGAAATCCTAAATCATTGAACTACTCAGTTAGTGACTCGACTGAATAGTCGATAGGTTTAGGAAGTTTTAAAAGTGAACTAAAAGTGGATTTGAACATGCTTAAGGCTTTCGTTTGTATACGACTTCTCCTTAAGTTTAAAACGATTTAAACGACCCGAAGAGGAGTACCTTAAGGTGCTAATTATAAAGCTTAGCTTATTTGCATGCGTTTTGCTTGCTTAAGTCTCTATTGAGTTTCGATCTACATTTTAGCAAATGTATTACGTTTAGAAGAAGCTATTAAGCTAAAAAGCGAGGTCGTTTTTATGATTTAGCAACCCTATTACACTTATTCGAAGCTTTCAATTAGAAACAAATTCATTTTACGATTAGGCAACCTTATTATGTTTGTAAAAAGCCTTTTAGTTAAAAACGTAGTCGTTTTGCGACTTAGTAAATTCATTGTGTTTATACGAACCATTCAAGTTGGAAACTAAGTCGTTTTACAATTTAGTAAACATGTTACGTTTATAAGAAACTTTTAAGTTTAAAGTGAAGTCGTTTTAAGTATTAACCAACTTATTGCCTTTGTAAGAAGCTTTTAAGTTTAAAAGGAAGTCGTTTTACAAGTTGATAAATGCATTACGTTTATACGAAGCTTTTAAGTGAGAAGTGGAGTCGTTTTACAAACTAGTAAACGTTTTACGTCTATAAGAAGTTTCTTAAGTTAAAAACGAAGTTGTTTTGCGAGTTAGTAGCCGTGTTACATCTATACGAAGCTTTTAAGTTAAAAACGAAGTTGTTTTACAATTTACCAAACCTAACACGTTTAAACGAAGCTTTCGAGATGAAAACGAAGTCGTTTTACGATTTAGCAAACCTAATGCGTTTATACGAAGCTTTTAAGCTAGAAACGAAGTCGTTTTACGATTTAGCCAACTTATTACGTTCGCACGAGGTATTCAAGTTAGAAACTAAGTCGTTTTACGATTCATTAAACGTATGACGTTTATAAGAAGCTTTTAAGTTTAAAGCGAAGTTGGTTCACATGTTAGCAAACTTATTACGATTCTGAAAAATTTTTAAGCTATTTACGAAGTCGATTTATGAATTGACAAACTTATGTCATCTATAAGAAGTTTTAAGCCAAAAATGAGTAAACTACAAACATTCAAAAGGTTATGATCGTTTTATTTAAAAAGTAAGTTTCAACAAAGCAAGCATTTAAAAAAGAGATATGAAATATGATCTTAAAGTGTAAGAAAGTGCTAGGCAATTGGCCAGAGGGTAGGAATTGGACTCAAGATATGAGTTATCTTGGTGTGAGCTGTTCCTGGAAACTGGACGCAAAGATGGCTTGAGCTGTTTCCCCCTAAAGACAAGTTAGGAACTGGATTCAAGATATGAATTATCTTAGTGTGAGCTGTTCCTAGGAACTGGACTCAAGGTATGAACTATCTTGGTGTGAGCTGTTCCCCATATAAGTTATGATGTGTGATGCATAAGAAAACCTTGAGGGGGACTGGACTCAGGATATGATTATCCTGGTGTAAGTTGTTGCTCTACAGAGGACAGTATCGAGATTAGAGTTGCTCTACTAAGACGCGTTTTGGCCAAAAGATAAGTATGTATACCCCGGGGATAAGTAGATTAAGAGTGATGATCTCACTTAAGGGCGGTGTTGACCTCCCTTAGCCAGCACAATATGATGTTTTTATGTTATAAGTATGTTCCGAATAAATAGGAAATTTAGCAATTTGCCATTCTAAGCAGTTCAGAAAAGAAAAGAAGTTATTTTTAAAAGGAATACGAGCCTCAAGAGGCCAACTAAGGCGTTTTTAAGAAAATAAGAAAGCTTTCAAATGCACGTAACTTACATATATTTTATTAATGTATTCTGAATATAATTCACATGAATTTCAAGTGTAGTTGGTTACGTCCTAGCAACGCAATGAACGTTTAAGTTTTTAATGGTGCATTTCTAAAGAAATAATGTTTCTTACAAAGCTCTTCTTACCAATTTGGGCGTCTCATGAGTTTTTAGAAAAGTTGTAATTTCTAAGGAAGTTTGCATGACTTATAAGTTCTTAGCATATAACGTAAGTCACTATGCTTTTCCCAAATGTGTTTGAAAGCATAATATTCGCTCTTATGTTACATAATTATGTGCTTGAATGCTAGTTAGAACGGCAGGATGGTCATTAAGGGCCTAGGAATGAGTTGAGGGCCTAGCATAAAGTACATGAGCGGTAATCCCTCCTTGAGGACTTGATTGCCTAATATGATAGTTTAGTATGAATACGTGATATGTGATTATTATCAGTATTATTACCTGCAACTGCTTTAGGTTTTAGGGAGTAGGGGAATTCTCACTGAGCGTGTGGTTGCTCATCCTATTACTTTTTCCCCCTTTTCCCCAGGCTTTTGTTATGACAGGTGGAAGTCAAGCTACTTACGTGAGCTGGTGTCTACTCCTACTTGAAAAAGAGTCACATATGCCATACAGAAGTAGATTCATGTGTTTAACGATGTGATGTAATGTTTTCCTAGTTTATAATTGTTGTAAACTAAGTTTTCTAGCTCATATAATGCATACTGTTTATGAGTTGCTCTGTATGGCCGTGTGAGCCAACCATCTGATTAGTTAGATGTCTTTATTCAAAATTAGCCGTGTTTTGGAATGTAAACCCCAGTACTCCGGTTGTGTAGACCGTTGAGTTTTATCTTTTACTTTTCATGTATTAAAGAACTATTCTGTTCGGTGTACTCCGAGCGGGTGGCTTGTTGAGTTATGAACTCCGGCGTGTGGCCATTGAGCTTCTTTTAAATGTTATGTGCTTCCATTGATTTGCAAGGGATTTTTGTAAGGCTTTTAGCCTAGAAACAGTCAGTTTTTAGAGGAAACTCTGTCCGTTTTCCACTCGGGAATCGACAAGGGTTGCAGTAAACCTCCAGGTTTCTGATGCTCGGTTTTCACCCGTTGGCACGTAAGACACCGAGCGACGTACTCTGCGATATCCCTTTTCATACCATTCCACCAGTAATGGGTTTTCAAGTCATGGTACATCTTCGTACTTCCAGGGTGTACAACAAGTGTGGAATTATGCGCCTCCTTTAACAACTCCTTCTTGAGAGCTGTTATATTTGGTACATATAGTCTATTCCCATACCAAAGTACCTCATTTTGGATGGAAAATACCTTATTTTTTCCTTCTTCCACGCCTTTCTTTATCTTCATAAGTTTAGGGTCATCCTTCTGCTGTTGCTTGATCGCTTCGATCAATGGCGAAGAGATTTGAAGCGCTGCCAAGTAGCCTTGATTTCCTGGCACCACTACCTCTATTTGTAGCGCGTCGAGCTCCCTTAGGAGTCTCTTTTCTTGTGTAAGTAGACAGGCTATAGACCCCATGGATTTTCTACTCAGTGCGTCAGCCACCACGTTTGTCTTTCCAGGGTGATATTTGATCTCCATATCATAATCCTTCAGGAGTTCTAGCCATCTGCTTTGCCTCATGTTTAACTCTTTCTGAGTAAAGATGTATTTCAAGGTCTTGTGGTCAGTGTATACTTCACACCTTACTCCATAGAGGTAATGTCTCCAGATTTTCAAGGCAATCACAACAGCGGCCAATTCTAAGTCATGTGTTGGACAATTCTCTTCGAAGGGCTTCAATTGGCGAGAGGCATAAGCGATAACTTTGCCTTTTTGCATTAATACACAGCCCAGTCCCTTCTTAGACGCATCGCTGTAGATTACAAACCCTTCATTACCCTCAAGTATATCTAGTATTAGGGCAGACACCATTCGGTTCTTTAGTTCCTGAAAGGCATCTTCGCACTCTGTAGTCCATTCAAATTTGTTGGTCTTCCAAAGTAATCTGGTAACAGGTAAGGCTAGTTTAGAAAATCCTTCTACAAATCTTCGATAGGAGCCAGCCATACCTAAGAAGCTTCGCACTTCAGAGACATTCGTGGGTCTCGGCCAATTTACAATGGCCTCTATCTTTGCCGGTCCACCGATATGCCATCCTTGGTCACTATGTGACCTAAAAATTGCACCGCTTCTAGCCAAAACTCGCACTTTTTAAGCTTGGCATATAGCTTGTGTTCTTCTAGGGTCTTCAACACCATTCGTAGGTGGTTTGCATGTTCTTTTCTAGTCTTGGAGTATACCAAGATATCATCGATGAATACCACTACGAATTTGTTGAGAAAGGACTTAAAGACCCTGTTCATTAAGTCCATAAAGAATGCGGGGGCATTCGTTAACCCAAATGGCAACACCAAGAACTCATAATGCCCGTATCGAGTGCCAAAGGCGGTTTTAGGCACATCTTCCTTCTTGATCTTCAATTGATGGTATCCTGATCTTAAATCGATCTTTGAAAATACTGAAGCACCGGCCAATTGATCAAACAAGTCGTCGATTCTAGGAAGTGGGTATTTATTCTTAACCGTCACTTTATTTAGCTCTCGATAGTCGATACATAACCTCAAACTTCCATCCTTTTCCCTTACAAAGAGTATCGGTGCTCCCCATGGCGAAACACTAGGCTAGATTAGCCCCTTGTCAAGTAACTCCTTCAACTGGGTTTTCAACTTCGTCAATTCGACAGGTGCCATTCAATCAGGTGCCTTGGATATTGGGGTAATTCCAGGTACAAGTTCGATGGTAAACTCGATTTCTCGGTCAGCTGGTAGCCCCGGTACTTCTTGGAATACCTGTGGGTACTCCCTTGCTACCGGAATCTTATTCAGGTCTAGATCCCTTGGTTCTGTAGCTTCAATTGCACACAGATAGCCCCGACATCCTTTCCTCAGTATCTTGAATGCTTGCATGGCAGATACAGTTGGAACGGTCACTTGATGGCCGCTTCCCTTAAAGGTCACTCTCTCTCGATCAGGGGCCGAGAAGGTAATCAACTTCCCTTCACAGTCAATAGTAACTTTATGCTTAGTTAACCAATCCATCCCTAGGATAACATCCCAGCCTTATATATTCAGTTGCACTAGGTCCACAGGAAGGACTGCCCCTTCTAATGTAACGGCGTAATTCCTAAAAATAACATCAGTGTAGTAGGTAGGGCCTAAGGGAGTGGTTACATATAATTGTACATCCATCTCGTCAGGTCTGCTGGCGAGCTTCTTTGCAAAGACAGGATTTACAAAGGAATGTGTCGCACCCGAATCAAATAAAACATGAGCATAAAGATGATTGATAAGGAGGGTACCTGATACAGTGGCAGTAAGGTCCTCTCCCTCTTCACCTTCCAAAGAGAACACTAGGCCACCTGCCTGCGGCGTTTTTCCACCTCTGTTACCTCCCGAAGTTGTATTCATAGGGGGACGGCCTCTCTACGGGACTAAATTGGCTCCCGTGCCCAAACCTGGTGTGTCGGTTTGTCGTCTTCACACCTTCTTGGGGTAGTTGCCAATCTTGTGGTTCGTAGCTCCACACCCATAGCATTCTTGGGTGCCATATCGACACTGACCTGGATGTATATGTCCACACTGGCTGCAGGGTTCCATTTCTTGCCTTGGAGCAGCTTGTATTCCTTTACCCCGATCCCTCACGGGGTTGAAACTTCTGAATCTCCTGTTCCCCTGAGCACTGGATCCTCCTTAGCCAAATTTTCTTTTGGCTTGGCCCATTTGCCGACTCTCAGCTTCAGTTTCTTCTAAGACCCAGGCTATTTTCACTACCCACTGATACATTTCTTGAAAGCTGGTAAAAACAAGTCCAGCTATCATTCGCTTGATTGGTCCCTTGAGGCCTTGTTCGAAGTGATCCATTTTCATCTCTTCAGTGGCGACCTAGTTGGGCGCAAAGCGGCTAAGCTCATTAAACTTTGCAGCGTATTCCACTACGCTCATCTGCCCTTGTTTTAGGTGTAAAAACTCTTGCTACTTAGCCCTTTTCACGTCCCGAGGATAATATTGGGCATCCATCATAGTCTTCAACTGTTCCCAGGTCAAAGCTAGTTCATCAGCTCGGGGTTTAACAGTCTCCCACCAGAACTCAGCTTCTTTTTCAAATTGGTGGGTCGCTAAACGCACCTTGAAGCCTTCGGGGCAGTCCATTACTTCGAATAGGTTCTCCATTCTTCTCAACCACTCCTCGTATGCGAGGGAGTCGGTTCCTCCACCAAACCTCGATGGTTTTAACTTGTTAAATTGACAAATCATCTTTAGGGCGGTTGGCTTCGCCATCTGTTCTCTTCGGGGAGGCATTGCTAGACAACTGTTTATGCAAAGTTGCTTAGTTTTATATATATGTAAAAATAGATTTATCAGAGGCATTTATAGACATAAGACAATATTTAGGTAGCATTCATTAGTAAAATGCATTCACACTTTACGAAACATGGGGGTAATACCCTTGCTTATTTATTCATTCCGAGGATACATTTAGCTCGGGAGTCATCTAAGAGTTCTCGACACACTGACGCCTTAGGAAGGGGAGAAACTAGGAGGGTACACTGACTATGATTTATTAGATACATTACATACGGTAACAACTTCGGATTACGCAAGTCTCTAAACATCACTGGGGGAATCTCTCTCAGGAGGGTTGTCTACTGCTGGCTCATTCGAACCTTCAGACTCAACTGGGGCTAGTGAGTCCCACAACATGAAAGTTGAGGAGTGTTCTACATCAGACGCTCCATCCACCAGCTCCCTCATTCTCAGCATCGTGGCCTGCCAGCCACGGGGATATTGAGCACCAAATGAATCTATCCAGCGTGGCCACATCGTGGCTACTCGCTTGTATCGCCTCGCCTGAGGGTTTTTCGCGAACAGAAGCCTCATTTGGTGATGCTCGATTTGATTTCTCTCAGTTATTGTGCTTGGTAGTTGTTAGGCAGTGGCGGGAGCAATCAAAGTCGTATTGACCAGTTCAATAGCGGCATCGCTCCTCCCCAAGGGGGTATCTCCTAAGGAATCCACCCATCCTTCTGCTAATATTAGGAAATCCACTAATCCTCTGAAAGTAAACAGAGTGTAAGCTCCCCTGCATACATGAAATAGACGGAGGATGGAGGTGACCTCGCTCCATCTTCCCGTGCAAGGCATTGTTCGGATGAACTTGTAAGTCCAGTGGTTTTGAGTGACCCGTAAGGGTCTCCATTGGTTGCTCCTAATCATTGCTTCCCAAAAGATGACCGCATTCCATGCAGCCAGCCAGAATGGAAGGTACTCGAAATCATCGATGCTAAACACCATCCTACATCACCACACTGGATTAGGCATAAAACTAACAAGCACGCATTTGTATGGGAGTCCTAAGCCATGTTCTAGTTTGTGCCCACAAGTATGCAAAACAAGCACATAGTAAGCTCAAGTAAACACTTTAAGGCACATACTTTCACACATTGATATACCTAAGGCTGTGCTATTCCACTCTTAGTTACTTCAATCTTCGATAAATTGGAGTTAGAATTCGTACTTCAAACACCCAATTCGATCTCTTGTTACAATATGTATGAAACTGGGTTGATTTAGGGTTCGAATTTTGAGCGTTGGGTGCGAATTAGGCACGAGTGGTATCTGTCCGTACGTGGGTGAGCAAAAGCCAAAGAAATTGGAGTCATTCAAACCCTAAAGCCAAGTCAGTCAAGCCTTCAATCGAACGCCTAGCTTGGAATCGAGGTGAGGGTTCCTTTCCTCCTAAATTGCTAATAATTTCAACTTTTTTATCGCAACTGGCTAGAATATGTTGAAGTTGAGCATGGAAATCATGTTGGGTGAATTAGTATTCATATTGACAATTTATAAGTTCGGAATTGATTTGGGTTAAATGCATGTCAGATTGATGCTAAATATTGATAACCTGGCAGATTGGAGGAGTGCTTGGTAAAAAGAGTGTTCTTTTAGCATAATTCAATTATTGGTCATTAGTTAAATTATGTTTGGAACCTAAGGATGCTAGCCGGGTGATTGAAATAATTATGGAATAAGTCGGACATTGTTTAAAGGTTAAGGGTATCAGGTTTGGGCTTGTTTAGAATTTATTCGTAATAACTATAATGGAATAAGGTGCCTATGGATGTTGGTTTGTGAATCGGGAAACAAACTGTCGTTTTAAAGTTTCGATTGCATCAGTTGGTTCACTTAAACACTATGTTGTTATTAAGCATGAATGTAATGCCTATATATGATCGTTTTATGTCCTGTTGGTTTGAATATGCCAAACCGAGCTTGGTAGTTGGATTGTGGTTTGAGGCTCTTGTGGTCGGTGCTGTGTGAGGAGGGAGATAGGGTTGTGAATTGCCGCAATTGTGTAGATTGCGAGGCCATGTGTGGCTTAATGGATGGTGATATGAAGTGTATGAATGTGCTATGTGTGAATCCCCTTTTCCCTCAATGTGCTAAGTGACATTAAGTGAATAGTTTTCGAAATGCAGATATCTTTAAGAAAGATTATTAAATGCATGCTTTCATGATTTCGAATGCTTCAAAGTACTTACCAATTGTTTGGTAGTTTATAAAAATGTTTGTAGGCTATAAGAAATCCTAAATCGTCGAACTACTCAGTTAGCGACTCGACTGAATAGTCGATAGGTTTAGGAAATTTAAAAGTGAACTAAAAGTAGATTTGAACATGCTTAAGGCCTTGGTTTGTATACGACTTCTCCTTAAGTTTAAAGGGATTTAAACGACCTGAAAAAGAGTACCTTAAGGTGCTAATTATGACGCCTAGCTAATTTGCATGCATTTTGCCTATTTAAGTCTCTATTGAGTTTCGATCTACGATTTAGCAAACGTATTATGTTTAAAAGAAGCTTTTAAGCTAAAAAGTGAAGTCATTTTTATGAACTAGCAATGGTTTTACGTTTATGAAAAGCCTTTTAGTTAAAAACGAAGTCGTTTTACGATTTGGTAAACTTATTACGTTTATACGAAGCATTCAAGCTAGCAACTAAGTCGTTTTACGATTTAGTAAACGTGTTATGTTTATAAGAAACTTTTAAGTTTAAAGTGAAGTCTTTTTAAGTATTAACCAACTTATTGCCTTTATAAGAAGTTTTTAAGTCTAAAAGGAAGTCGTTTTACGAGTTAATAAACGTATTACATTTATACGAAGCTTTTAAGTTAGAAATGAAGTCGTTTTACAAACTAGCTAACATTTTACGTCTATAAGAAGTTTCTTAAGTTAAAAAAGAAGTCATTTTGTGACTTAGTAGTCGTGTTACGTCTATACGAAGCTTTCAAGATGAAAACGAAGTCATTATTACGATTTAGCAAACCTAATACGTTTAAACGAAGCTTTCAAGATGAAAACGAAGTCATTATTACGATTTAGCAAACCTAACACGTTTAAACGAAGCTTTCGAGATGAAAACGAAGTCGTTTTACAATTTAGCAAACCTAATACGTTTATACGAAGCTTTTAAGCTAGAAACGGAGTCATTTTACGATTTAGCCAACTTATTATGTTTGTACGAGGCATTCAAGTTAGAAATTAAGTCTTTTACGATTCAGTAAACGTATTTCGTTTATAAGAAGCCTTTAAGTTTAAAGCGAAGTTGGTTCACGTGTTAGCAAACTTAATACGATTCTGAAAAACTTTTAAGCTATTTATGAAGTTGATTTATGAATTGGCAAACTTATTTCATTTATAAGAAGTTTTAAGCCAAAAACGAGTAAACTACAGACATTTAAAAGGTTATGATCGTTTTATTTAAAAAGTAAGTTTTCAGCCAAGTAAGCATTTGAAAAAGGGAAATGAAATACGATCTTAAAGGCTAGGAAAGTGCTAGGTAATTGGTCAGAGGGTAGGAACTGGACTCAAGATATTAGTTATCTTGGTGTGAGCTCCTCCTGAAAACTGGACGCAAAAATGGCGTGAGCTGTTTCTCCCTAAAGAAAAGTTAGGAACTGGACTCATGATATAAATTATCTTGGTGTGAGCTGTTCCTGGGAACTGGACTCAAGATATTAATTATCTTGGTGTGAGCTGTTCTCCAGATAACTTATGATGTGTGACGCGTAAGAAAACCTTGAGGGGGACTGGACTCAGGAAAATCATATCCTGGTGTGAGCTGTTACCCCACAGAGGACAGTATGGAGGTTAGAATTGCTCTACTAAGACGCATTTTGGCCAAAAGTTAAGTACGCATACCCCGGGGATAACGTATATTAAGAGTGACGATCTCACTTAAGGGCCGTGTTGACCTCCCTAGCCAGCACAGTAAAATGTTTTTAAAGGAGATCTGGCTTTTTGCCTTCCTGAACAGTTCAGGAAAGAAAAGAAGTTCTTTTAAAGTAACACGAGCCTCAAGAGGCCAAGTAAAGTGTTCTTAAGAAAAGAAGAAAGTTTTCAAATGTACGAAACCTACATTTCTTTTATGAATATGTTCTGAATATAGTTCAAATGAAGTTTCAATTGAAATATAGCTACATCCTAGTAATGCATCATACATTTAAGCTTTTCAAGGTTCTTAACTTATGAAAGAATGTTCTTGCAAAGTCTTTTTTTTTTTACCAATTTCGGTGTTTCAAGAGCTCTTAAAAAGAGTTATAAGTATTAGAGGAGTTAGCATGATTTATAAACTGTTATTTGAATATAACGAGAATCACTGTGCTTTCACAAGTGTATTTGAAAGCATCATATTCATCCTTATGCTACTTGATTAAGTGTCAGAATGCTTGTTAGAAAAGAAGATTGGTCATTAAGGACCTAGGAATGAGTTGAGGGATTAGAATGAAGTTTTAGGAGTGATGATCTTTACTCAGGGATTTTGATTGCCTAATATGATAGTAATAGTATGAATGCATGATATATGGCTATTATTAGTATTATTGCCTGCAACTGTTTTGGATTTTAGGGAGTAAGGTAATTCTCACTGAGCATGTGGTTGCTCATTCCATTACTTTTTCCCTATTTTCCCCAAGCTTTTGTTATGACAGGTGGAAGTCAAGTTACTTATATGAGCTGGAGTCTACCCCTACTTGAAAAAGAGTCATGTATGCCATATGGAAAGAGATTCATATGTTTAACCAAGTGATGTAATGTATTCCTAGTTTGTAATTGTTGTAAACTAAGTTTTCTAGCTCAGATAATGCATATTGTTTATGAGTCACTCTGCATGGTCATGTGAGCCAACCATCTACCTAGTTAGATATCTTTATTCGGAATTAGCTGTGTTTTGGGATGTAAACCCCAGTACTCCAGTTGTGTAGACCGTTGAGCTGTACCTTTTACTTTTCCTGTATTAAAGAACTATTCTGTTTGGTATACTCTGAGCGGGTGGCTCGTTGAGTTATGGACTCTGGCGTGTGGCCGTTGAGTTTGTTTTAAATATTATGCACTTTTGTTGATTTACAGGGGATTATTGCAAGGCTTTTAGCCTGGGAACGGTCAGTTTTTTGGGGAAACTCTGTCCGTTTCGTCCTAAGAATTAAGTAATACGTAAGAAAACGTAACGCTACGTTTTCTTAACTTCTTACGCAAATTTCTACGGCGAAATGGACAGAGTTTTCCCTAAAAACTAATCATTTCCAGGCTAAAAGCCTTACAATAAGTCCCTGTAATCAACGGAAGTGCAATACATTAAAAGAAACTCAACGGCCACACGCCGGAGTTCACAACTCGACGAGCCACCCGCTTGGAGTACGCCAAACAGAGTAGTTTATTAATAAGGAATAAATGAAAGATACAACTCAACGGTTCACACAACCGGAGTATTGGGGTTTACATCCTAAAACATAACTAACTTTAAAAGAGAAGACATCTAACTATTTAGATGGTTGGCTCATACGGCCATACAGAGCGACCGTTATACCATATGCATTACATGAACTAGCATAATTGCTTACAGACGTTTGTAAACTAAGAATACCGCACATGACTTCATTAAGAACATAAGTAGGCACATATGACTCTTTTTCAACCAAGGGCAAACTTCAACTCCGCATAAGAGGCTTGACTTTCACCTGTTACAAAGAAAACCTGGGAAATGGGGAAAGAGTAGTGGGATGAGCAACCACACGCTCAGTGAGTGTCCCCCAACCCCCTTAAAAGCAAATCCGTTGCAGGCAGTAATATCTTTACTAATCACATATCACGTATTCATACTTTACTATCATATTAGACAATGAAAATACTCAAAGAAAGATCACCATCTTTAAAACTTCATTCTAATCCCCTTAACTCATTTCTAGGCCCAAAAAGGGCAAGCTTTCCCGCTAACAAACGGTAAGCACGTAATCAAACAAGTAACAAGGATTGAGTATGAAGCTTCCAAACATACTTTTGAAACCACAGCGACTCCTCATATATTCTAAGAATGGTTTATAAATCACGCCAACATCTTTGACGCTTATAATTCTTGCTAAAAGTTCTCAAAACATCCAAATTAGCAAGGAAGACTTGGCAAGAAACATTCTTTCACAGGATATGCATTTTGAAAAGCTTAAAAGCCCGATGCATTACTGGGATATAACGCTACGTCATTTAAAACTTCATTTAAACCATACTTGGGAACTTATTCATAAGATATGGGAAGAATATGGTCTCGTAGTTGCCCTTATAAATCTTTCTTTTCTGAAATACTTAAAATGGCGGGATGCCAACTTCTTTTCTTACTTATTAGAAACTTACTCATAGCATAAAAACATCTTATTGTGCTGGCTAAATGAGATTATACTCACAACTTACGTTATCCTCGGGGTATACGTACTTAACTTTTGGCCAAAACGCGTCTTAGTAGAGCAACTCTAACCTCGATACTGCCCCTGCGAGGCAACAACTCACACCAGAAAAATCATATCCTGAGTCCAGTTCCCCTCAAGGTTTTCTTACGTGTCACACATCACAACTTATCTGAAGAACAGCTCACACCAAGATAATTCATATCTTGAGTCCAGTTCCTAGGAACAGCTCACACCAAGATACCTCGTATCTTGAGTCCAGTTCCTAACTTTTCTTTAGGGGAAACAGCTCACGCCAAGATAATTCATATCTTGCGCTCAGTTTTTAGGAACATCTCACACCAAGATACCTCGTATCTTGAGTCCAGTTCCTAACTTAGTTATCTCAAGGGGAATCAGCTCACGCCCTTTTGCGTCCAGTTTTCGCCCTCTGGCCAACTTCTCAGCACATTTTTAGTCTTTAAGGACATATTTCATTTCTCTATTTCAAATGGTTACTTGTTGAAAACTCGCTTTTTAAACAAAACGACCATAATCTTTCTAAATGCTTATAGCTCAATTCATTTTGAGCTTAAAAACTTCTTATAAACGTGCCACTCGTGATACGACTTTACTTTTAACTTTAAAAGCTTCTGATAAATGTAATACGTTTACTGGTTCGTAAAACGACTTCGTTTCTAACTTAAAAGCTTCGTATAAATGTACTAAGTTTGCTATTTCATGAGAAGAAACCCATTTAGAACTTAAACACTTACTTAGCGCGTAACTCAACTTAGATTCGTATTAAAACTTCAGTTGTCATTCCATAACTCCTTTCAATCCCTTTTTAAAACTCAAGAAGGGGGAATAAATAAGCTAAAGGTTTAAAACGTTCCCAAACTTGCTATTTTCCAAAAACTTAAAGTTCTTGACTCATTTATAAGGCAAATAAGGTTCCTTTGTAAACTTTCGATGTAAACATTTCTTAAAAACATAATGGATTTACTAGCTCTCAACTCGAAAACCCAATGGAGACTGAAGTAAGCAATTAGCATATAAGTCAGCTAAATTTCATAATTAGCCTTGAAATGGCCCCTTTTCAAGTCGTATAAATTTCTTTAAACATAAACAGGGGTCATAAACAAATCGATGTCTTAAAATCATTTTCGAACTGACTTTTACCTTGCTTTTAAATTCCCTAAACCTATTGACTATTCAATCGAGTCACTAACTGAGTAGTTCGATGATTTAGGATTTCTTATAGGCTACAAACATTTTCATAAGTTACTAGACATTTCGTAAGTACTTGAAAGCATTCGAAATCATGAAAACATACATTTAGAAATTCTTTTTAAACGTGTCTAAATCTCGAAAACTATTCACTTAATGGCACGTAGCACATAGAGAGAAAAAGAGGGGTTCACATGTATCATATTCAAGCACTTCATAATCATTTCAACAACACAATGAGCCACACATGGCCTCGCAATCCACACGATTGCGGTTAATTCACAACCCAGGCTCCCTCCTCACAAGCACCGTACCACAAGGACCTCGAGCCACTCTTAGTTCTTCCTCAAGCCATCCAACTACCATCTCAGTTTCAGTTCACAATCTAGCATCCTAATCATGATGATATGCTGTAAGGGGATACATAAACTTACCAATGCTGAACTTTACCGATCAATTAACTGACAGTTAGTCGAGCGCTGCAACCAACGGTCATGTCCAAGCACATATGTATATATATACATGTAAGCATTCATACGGGCTAAACTTAATAAGAAGCATGGGGTGTGATTTGCATTCATGTGGGTTAGTTAGGAGCCATAAGCATGCCATTCTAAAGCTAAGCATAACTCACTAAATGGACAAGTGTTGGCTTCATGTTACATTTAGCCTATTACGTCATTTACATTTTCACGGCGAACATAAAACGACTCACTTATTACATGACTATTTATACCATTGAAGTTTAGCAAGAATCGAATATCTAGTTAGACATAGAATGAATCACTTAGTTAGGCTAACATGGTCCATCAGGCATATTACGACCCTAAGCTTCCGTTTGTCATATCACTGTCGCTAAGCAAACCCATTTAGGTCACTTAGACATAATGCGAATCTGCACATTCATTACTTGTAACGACATTACTACTCGAACCTATTTAGACCTTTTTAGCATAATGCATCTCAGGATGTTTGTTTCCTATATTAAGACTATCTTGCAACCCTTTTCATGTCATTAAAGAATAATACAACCTTGGGCAATTATTTTTAGTGTCGCAGTTACTTATTCACATCAACCCTTCAAGCACGCGTTAACTGGGTTACTAGAGTTGATATTAAACATGCCTGACTCGGTTCGAATTAGACTTTCAAGCATGTAATAACGGAATATACTAAACTTGGTTCGAAACATGTATAGCTCACTACAATCTAAATCTTCAGGCATGGATTACTATATGCATTCGAATTAATGCTAAACATGTATAATTTGTTTCGAATTAAAAACTAAGGCATAATTTAACTAAATTAATTCGAATCGAAGCTAAGCATATATAATTCACTTCGAATTACAATCTCAGGCATAAATTAACCAAATGAATGGAACCTAAGCATGTATAGCTCACTTCTTGACATTTCTAACGAATTTAGCGAACCCTAATATGACATGCAACATCAATCTCCTGAAAAACATTTTCGAAAATAGTAATAGCTTAGGAGGGAGAAACACTTACTTGGATTAATCGAATTTTTGACTCTAATCAACCCCAAAGCACGCCCTAATCTGCTTACTCCCGAATCCCAGCCGCATTCTTGCAAAACGTAGGCGTTATCCCCTGTAGGTGTGGCGTTTTTGGTAGGTTTTAGCGGTTTTTGGCTCAAATTCGGTCCCCAATTTATAGAGGGGACCGAGGGAGGTGTGGGTCGCCGGTTTCCAGCACGTGGGTGGCCGGTTTCCGGGCGGTGGATGCGTGTTTGGGTTGATTTTTGGTCGTGAGAAGTGGAGGACGATGGGTGGTGGAGTTTGGGCGGTGGTTGGCATGGCTGAGGGGACTGGCCGTCCCTTTCTCTCGCCGGCGATAGGTGGGGGTCGGCGATGATGCCAGCCGACGACCGTGGCCCCAGAGAGAGAGAGAGAGAGAGAGAGAGAGAGAGAGAGAGAGAGTGCGTGAGAGGGTCGGGGGGATTTCGGGGTCCTCAGGCCCCTCCCCTTTTGACATTTCTTTTTCCTTTTTTTTTGGTTGTTCAACTAGCTAACATAAGCAAGTTCTAGCCCTAAACTCGTTAGCGATATGGCTAATTCTAGCCAAAAACGTCCTACAGCTAAAACTTCAATCTAGGTTTCGGGAGTCAACTAATGAAAACAAAAACGATTTTAAAAACTTAGGTTAGCGTCGATTCAATAAATTTATAAATAAGTAACGTCAATAATAACATAAATCATATAGTTAATAAAAATACGATTTATGACGTAAAACGTAGAACAGCCAGGTTAACTTAAAAATAAGGGAGGCGGGTCTTACACTCTTTCCCCCTTAAAAGAAGTTCATCCTCGAAATTCTAAATCTAAGCTCGGTCTTTTCTAGAATGCATGCACATAAATAGGATCTACGCGATAGGTTTTCAAAAGGTTTCATTTTGCAGACACTACTTCTTTTAAATCGAAGGAAATGGCTTATGGTATCCAGTTTCCTCCTCGCCAATCCTCTTCAAGCATCTACTCACTCTATTTAGGCACCGAGGGCAAATCGCATCGAAGAAGGGCAAATGAGTTGGCGTGGAAAACCTTATCAAACTTGCTTTTTTTAAAAAAAAATAGTCAAAGCTGTATGTTAGAATGTAAACCCTTTTAGTTTATTGTCCTTAAATCATGAACTACTAGGATGATGAGATCTCCTATGACTCCTAAGTCACGCTATCAGTGTTCAACGAAATAAGTGCAGTTAGTGGTGACCAAGCATTATAGACTCACTAGTTGTGTAAGCATGCATGTGTATTTCCTGATGTGATATGCGCGTATGACTATATGAAGGTTGAACTGAACCAGACCTAGGGCTATCCATAACAACTCTCGCCTTTTGCGAATCATTTCATTAACCAAGGAAGTTCATCCTAGTTGAAATTAGAACTAAGTGATTCCTTGTGTAATTGTGTGATAGATGCCTCCTCGACGCGAACTCATACCAGAACCAACTGCCATGGAGATGATATATCAATTTAATAAACTTAAGCCTCCCAAGTTTGAAGGTGGAACTGACCCTATGGTATATGAGGAGTGGCTTCGGAGAATGGAAAACTTATTTGAGATCATGGAGTGCCCTGAGAGGTTCAAGGTGCACCAGCCGCTTACCAATTTGAAAAAGAAGCTGAATTCTGGTGGGGAACAGTGAAACCTAGGGTAGGTGAACCGGTGCTAACCTGGAACCAACTGAAAGCCTTAATGGATGCTCAATATTACCCTCGAGATGTAAGAAGGGTTAAAAAATGGGAGTTTTTATGCTTGAAACAATGAGAAATGAGCGTGATGGAATATGCGGCGAAGTTCAATGAGCTGAGCCGATTTGCTCCAAATCAGGTGGCCACTGAAGAAATGAGAATGAACCACTTCAAACAGGGATTAAAAGGCGAAATAAAGCAGATAATAGCAGGGTATGCATATACCAACTTTCAAGAAATGTACTAGAGGGCTGTAAAGGTAGCCCGTATCATAGATGAGACCAAGGTTGAAAACAAAGAAAAAGGCCGAGCAAAGAAAGAAATTGGCCCTGGAGAACCCAATTCCCAAGGAAGCAGAAACTTTAGGAAGTTTAAATCTGAGATAAAACAGGATAAGGGAAAGCAAGCCACCTAATGGAAACCAAGGAAAACCTGTGGCCATTGTGGACGTCAGCCCCCTGGCCCATATAGAAGCTTCACAGGCTCATGTTTTGAATGTGGTGATATGGGCCACAAAGCCACTAATTGCCCAAGGGTCACATGGAATAGTCGGGGTCACACTCAGAGATCCGAAACGGGAATCAAGCCAGTGACACAACGAGATCGCCTAACCATTGGCACTCCCTCAAGGGACAGTAAAAGCAACCAGAAGCCACAAACTAGCAGTCGGATGCTTAGCTAGAAGGGAAAAGAGATTTGGGAACCTACCAACACAAGTCAGGTATACTCTTGATAACCAATTTTATGCCCCCATCCCGCCATTCTAGTAGTGCTTGTCCGCTTGTCATCCTTGAATTGCAAAGAAACATGTTAGTAAACCTCATGAGATGCGTATGCAACATTTCATGACTTCTTCCTTAAAAACTATCTGCTATACCGATCATACTTGTTGAGATCGAGTTGTTATAATGTAAGGAAGAGCGCTCCCTGATGATTTGGTTCGAGTAGGAATCCAAGGATGGGATGCTATGGTGAAGGCTGAATGAATAACTGAGCGTAAAGTGATTTGGATTGTGAATGAGATGCGAAGGAAGTACACCCATTAATTCCTCCAAGTAAGCAATTTCAAGGACGAAATTCTTTTAAGGGGGGAGACTGTAAAGCCCGCGTACTTTATAATCCGTCGAGCTGTTCCTGATGCCTTTTTATGTTATAAAAACCGTATTTTATTAGCAATATGAACTAAAATTATTTTCTAAGTGCCTACGTGAGCGTTGATTTTATTAAAAAGAATATTTTTGTCACCAGCAATAATATTATTATTATTAGTTTTGAAAATCTTTCGATGATTTTTAATAAGCGTTATTAACGGTCATTAACGAGTACTAAATCGATTAGGAACCCGAATACGATCAGGTTTTCACCCTTAGAAGTAGTTTGATGTTATTAAATAGAACCTAGATAAGTTTGGGAACAAATAGTTGATGAAGGATTATATTATCGATTTAGATTTAGAATTCGGGTTACGAGTTAGACTAGCGGTGTTAGATATGAACTAGCTTGGGACGAATAAATAAAAGAGACTAGGAAGGGACAAATTGGTAATTTGTGCGTGCCCCTCCTTTCTCCCTCACTTGCCCACGAGACTCCCCCCTAATTCACGACATCTCTTCTCTCTCTCTACTTTATCTTCTTCCTCCTCTGCTCACCATTCGCACGTCACCAAAGCTCGGAGCCCAGAAGATTTTCGCCATTTTTCGCTACAAAATCATCCCATTCAGCCTCCCTCACGAGCTAGCTCCTATTTGGTGCGAAATCTGGGTCGAAATTCGAAGCCCTTGCCGCGGTTGTGAAGGGTTTAGGACGCCAAATTGAAGTTCGAACGCGTGCCCAGGTAAGGCTATGCTATTCCACTCTTAGTTGCTTCAATCTTCTATAAATTGGAGTTAGAATTCGTACTTCAAACACCCAATTCGATCTCTTGTTAAACCCAATTCCCAAGGAAGAGGAAACTTTAAAAGGTCTGAATCTGAGATAAAACAGGATAAGGGAAAGCAAGTCGTCCAAGGGAAACTAACGGAAACCTGTGGCCAGTGTGGACGATCAGCACCCTAGCCCATGCAGAAGCTTTACGGGCTCATGTTTTGAATGTGGTGATAGGGGTCACAAAGCCACTAATTGCCCAAGGGTCACATGGAATAGTCGAGGTCACACTCAGAGATCCGGAACGAGAATCAAGCCAGTGGCACAACGAGAGCGCCTAACCATTGGCACTTTTTCAGGAGACAGTAAAAGCAGCCAGAAGCCACAAACTGGCAGTCGGATGCTTAGTTAGAAGGGAAAAGAAACTTGAGAACCTCCAAACACAAGGTCAAGTATTCTCTTGATAACAACTTTATGCCCTCATCCCGTCATTCTGGTACTGTTCGCCTGCTTGTCATCCCTGAATTGCAAATGAACTTGTTAGTAAACCTCATGAGATACGTATGCAACATTTCATAACTTCTTCCTTAAAAACTATCTGCTATACCGATCATACTTGTTGAGACTGAGTTGTTATAGTGTGAGGAAGAGTGCTCCTTGATGATTTGGTTCGAGTAGGAATCCAAGGATGGGATGCTATGATGAAGGCAGAATGAATAACTATGCGTAAGGTGACTTGAAATGTGAAAGAGGTGCGGATGGAGTACACCCATTATATCCTCCAAGTAAGCAATTTTGAGGACAAAATTCTTTTAACGTGGAGAGAGTGTAAGGCTCGCATACCTTATTTTCCGTTAAGTTGTTCGTGACGCCTTTTTGTGTTATAAAAACCGTATTTTTTTAGCGATATAAGCTAAAATTATTTTCTAAGTGCTTATGTGAGCATTGATTGTATTAAAAAGAATATTTTTATCGCCAGTAATAATATTATTGTTGTTAGTTTTGAAAATCATTCAATGATTTTTAATAAGCGCTATTAATGGTTATTAGCGAATACTAATTCAAGTAGGAACCCGAACACAATTAGGCTGTCAACCTTAGAAGTAGTTCGATGTTATTAAATCGACCCTAGATATACTCGAGAATGAGTAATCAATGAAAGGTCGTTTTAGCGTTTTAGAGTTTGGGATGAATTAGGCTATCGACACCGATTCCTGAACAGCTTGGACCAAAATTAATGAAAGAGAGTAGGAAGGGGCAAACTTGTAAATTCACCCATGCCACTCCCTTCCTTCTTCACCTGCCTCGACCCCTCCGATACACTCTCTTTCCTCTCTCCTCTCTACTCTGCTTCGTCTTCCTCCTCTTCCCCGCCATACATGAGACTCTAGTTTCACGAAACCACCTAATTTTCGCCACTCCCAGCTGTAAATATGCTCATTCCACCTTCACCCACAAGCTAGCAAGCATTTGGTGTGAATTTTGGGCGAAAAACCGAGAAGAACCCAACATGCTTTTGGTGGGTTTGAGCGCGATTCGAAGCCCAAACATTTGTTAAAACTCAGTCACGTGATTTTATCTTTTAGCTGCTTCGAAACCACTATAAATTAGGGGTGAATGTTTAGGGTTGAATTAGGGTTCAAATTGTGCAAATTGGGCACGCTCAGGGTCTATTTGCATGGGTTTGGATGCTTGACTGGGGATAGATTTGGGCGTAGTTTGGTCTGGTCGAGCGAGCAACAAGCGAGGATCAAGGAATCGGGTTTCTTCCAGCACTCAAAACCGAGCCCGGCAGCCCTCGAACGAACCTTAAGCTTGGAATCAAGGTGAGGGCTCCTTTCCTCCTAAATTACTATTAATTTCAATGATTTTAGCTAAATTTAGTTGATGCATGTTAATTCCAAGTTTAGAACTCAGTTTGGGTAAATTTAGAATTGAAGTTGAGGAATTACGAACATGGTACTGATTTGAGTCGTTTGAATGTCGAATTGAGGCTAAATGTTAATAACCAGACAGTAGAGAAATGTTTAATGAACAGAATGTTAGCATAGCGTTGATGATTCTAATAATTTATAAGTTCAAACTCCATTTGAAGCCTGAGGAGGCTAATCGAATTAATTGTAGAATGAACTGAATTATGTCTAAAAGTTATGGTTACATCAGTTTAGGCATGCTAATAGTCTATTCGTAGTTATCTCAATGAAGTATTATGCTTATGACTATCGGTTAGCGAACTCAAAGGGGCAAAGTGTAGTTTTAAAGTTTCGATTACATCAATTGGTTCACCTAAACACTACGTTGTTATTAAGCATGAATGTAATGCCTATATATGATCGTTCTATGTACTGTTGGTTTATATATGTCAACATTGAACCGAGCTTGATAGTTGGATGGTTTGAGGTAGAACTATTGAGTGGTTTGAGGCTCTTATGGTCGGTGCTGTGTGAGGAGGGAGATAGGGTTGTGAATTACCATAATCGTGTGGATTGCGAGGCCATGTGTGGCTTAATGAATGGTGATTTGAAGTATATGAATGTGCTATGTGTGAGTCCCCTTTTCCCTCAATGTGTTAAGTGACATTAAGTGAATAGTTTTCGAAATGCAGACATGTTTAAGAAAGATTGTTAAATGCATGTTTTCATAATTTCGAATGCTTCTAAGTACTTACCAATTGTCTAGTAGTTTATGAAAATGTTTGTAGCCTATAAGAGATCCTAAATCGTCGAACTAGTAGTGACTCGACTGAATAGTCGATAGGTTTAGGAAATTTAAAAGTGAACTAAAAGTGGATTTAAACATGCTTAAGGCCTTGGTCTGTATACGACTTCTCCTTAAGTTTTAAAGGATTTAAACGACCCAAAAAAGAGTACCTTAAGGTGCTAATTATGAAGCTTAGCTTATTTGCATGCATTCTGCTTACTTGTCTCTATTGAGTTTCGATCTACGATTTAGCAAATGTATTACATTTGAAAGAAGCTTTTAAGCTAAAAGGTGAAGTCGTTTTTATGAGTTAGCAATCGTTTTACATTTATAAGAAGCTTTTTAGTTAAAAACGAAGTCGTTTTTATGATTTAGCAACCCTATTATGCTTATACAAAGCTTTCAAGTCAGAAACAAAGTCGTATTATGATTAGGCAACCTTATTACGTTTATAAAAAGCCTTTTAGTTAAAAACGAAGTCGTTTTACGATTTGGTAAACGTGTTATATTTATACGAAACTTTTAAGTTAGAAATAAAGTCGTTTTACAAACTTGCAAACGTTTTTACGTCTATAAAAAGTGTCTTAAGTTAAAAACTAAGTCATTTTGCGAGTTAGTAGTCGTATTACGTCTACACGAAGCTTTTAAGTTGAAAACGAAGTCGTTTTACGATTTAGCAAACCTAATACGTTTAAACGAAGCTTTCAAGATGAAAACGAAGTCATTTTATGATTTAGCAAACCTAACATGTTTAAACGAAGCTTTCGAGATGAAAACGAAATCGTTTTATGATTTAGCAAACTAATTACATTTATACGAAGCTTTACGTTTATACGAAGCTTTTGAGCTAGAAACGGAGTCGTTTTACAATTTAGCCAACTTATTATGTTTGTATGAGGCATTCAACTTAGAAACTAAGTCGTTTTACGATTCAGTAAACGTATTCTGTTTATAAGAAGCTTTTAAGTTTAAAGCGAAGTTGGTTTACATATTTAAAAGCTTAAGAAGCTCTTAAGTTTAAAAGAGTGTCGATTTACGTGTTAATAAACTTATGACGTCGATAAGAAGCTTTTACGTTATTTACGAAGTTGGTTTACGTGTTAGCAAACTTATTACGATTCTGAAAAGCTTGTAAGCTATTTACGAAGTCGATTTTTGAATTGGCAACCTTATTTCATTTATAAGAAGTTTTAAGCCAAAAACGAGTAAACTACGAACATTCAAAAGGATATGACCGTTTTATTTAAAAAGTAAGTTTTCAGCCAAGTAAGCATTTAAAAAAGAGAAATGAAATACAATCTTAAAGGCTAAGAAAGTGATAGGCAATTGGCCAGAGGGTAAGAACTGGACTCAAGATATAAATTATCTTGGTGTGAGCTGTTCTGGGAAACTGGACGCAAAGATGGCGTGAGCTGTTTCCCCCTAAGATAAGTTAGGAACTGGACTCAAGATAGGAGTTATCTAAGTGTGAGCTATTCCTAAGAGCTGGACTCAAGATATGAATTATCTTCGTGTGAGTTGTTCCCTAAATAAGTTATGATGTGTGACGCGTAAGAAAACCTTAAGGGGGACTGGACTCAAGATATGATTATCTTGTTATGAGCTGTTACCCCACAGAGGACAATATCGAAGTTTGAGTTTATCTGCTGAGAAGCGTTTTGGCCAAAAGATAAGTACGTATACCCCGGGGATAACGTAGATTAAGAGTGACGATCTCACTTAAGGGCGGTGTTGACCTCCCTAGCCAGCACAGTAAGATATTTTTAGAGGAGATCTGGCTTTTTGCTATTCTAAACAGTTCAGGAAAGAAAAGAAGTTCTTTTAAAGTAACACGAGCCTCAAGAGGCCAAGTAAGGTGTTTTTAAGAAAATAAGAAAGCTTTTAAATGCATGTAACTTGCATATATTTTACGAATGTATTCTGAATATAATTTACATGAATTTCAAGTGTGGTTGGTTACATCCTAGCAATGCAATGAATGTTTAAGTTTTTAATGGTGCATTTCTTAAGAAAGAATGTTTCTTGCAAAGCTCTTCTTACCAATTTGGGTGTCTCATGAGTTTTTAGAAAAGTTATAAGTTTTAAAGAAGTTTGCATTACTTATAAGTTCTTGGCATATAACGTAAGTCACTATGTTTTTCACAAGTGTGTTTGAAAGCATCATATTCATTCTTATGCTACTCGATTAAGTGTCTGAATGATTGTTAGAAAGGAAGATTGGCCATTAAGGACCTAGGAACGGGTTGAGGGGTCAGAATGAAGTTTTAAGGGCGGTGATCTTTCCTTGGAGATTTTGATTACCTAATATGATAGTAAAGTATGAATACGTGCTATGTGGCTATTATTAGTATTATTGCCTGCAATTGCTTTGGGTTTTAGGGAGTAGGGGAATTCTCACTGAGCGTGTGGTTGCTCATTCCATTACTTTTTCCCCCTTTTCCCAAGGCTTTTGTTATAACAGGTGGAAGTCAAGCTACTTACGCGAGTTGGAGTCTACCCCTACTTGAAAACGAGTCATGTATGCCTCATGGAAATAGATTCATCCGTTTAACGAAGTGATGTAATGTATTCCTAGTTTGTAATTGTTGTAAACTAAGTTTTCTAGCTCAGATAATGCATATTGTTTGTGAGTCGCTCTGTATGGCCGTGTGAGCCAACCATCTGTCTAGTTAGATGTCTTTAATCGGAATTAGCTGTGTTTTGGGATGTAAACCCTAGTACTCCGGTTGTGTAGACCGTTAAGCTGTATCTTTCACTTTTCATATATTAAAGAACTATTCTGTTTGGTGTACTCCGAGCGGGTGGCTCGTTGAGTTATGGACTCCGGCGTGTGGCCGTTGAGATTGTTTTAAATATTATGCGCTTCTGTTGATTTATAGGGGATTATTGTAAGGTTTTTAGCCTGGGAACGGTCAGTTTTTAAGGGAAACTCTGTTCGTTTCGTCCCAAGAATTGAGTAATACGTAAGAAAACGTAACGCTCTTGACCCTACGCGATTGGGGGTGTTACATCTCTGATACCATCAATGTAACACCCCCAGCCCCTAGAGCCGGAAGCGTTACGTTTTCTTACGTCTTACTTAATTCCTGGGACGAAACGGACAGAGTTTTCTCTAAAAACTGACCGTTTCCAGGCTAAAAGCCTTACAAAAATCTCTTGCAAATCAATGGAAGCACATAACATTTAAAAGAAGCTCAACGGCCACACGCCGGAGTTCATAACTCAACGAGCCACCCGCTCGGAGTACACCAAACATAATAGTTCTTTAATATATGAAAAGTAATAGATACAACTCAACGGTCTACACAACCGGAGTGCTGGGTTTACATCCCAAAACACAGCTAATTTCGAATAAAGACATCTAACTAATCAGATGGTTGGCTCATACGGCCATACAGAGTGACTCATAAATAGTATGCATTATATGAGCTAGAAAACTCAGTTTACAACAATTACAAACTAGGAAAACGTTACATCACATCGTTAAACACATGAATCTACTTCTATATGGCACACGTGACTCTTTTTCAAGTAGGAGTAGACTCCAGCTCGCGTAAGTAGCTTGACTTCCACCTGTTATAACAAAAGCCTGGGAAAAAGGGGGAAAAAGTAATGGGATGAGCAACCACACGCTCAGTGAGAATTCCCCTACTCCCTAAAACCCAAAGCAGTTGTAGGTAATAATACTGATAATAATCACATATCACGTATTCATACTTTACTATCATATTAGGCAATCAAGTCCCCAAGGAGGGATTACCGCTCATGTACTTTACGCTAGCCCCTCAACTCATTCCTAGGCCCTTAATGACCATCCTACCGTTCTAACTAGCATTCAAGCACATAATTATGTAACATAAGAGCGAATATTATGCTTTCAAACACATTTGGGAAAAGCATAGTGACTCACGTTATATGCCAAGAACTTATAAGTCATACAAACTTCCTTAGCAATTACAACTTTTCTAAAAACTCATGAGACGCCCAAATTGGTAAGAAGAGCTTTGCAAGAAACATTCTTTCTTTAGAAATGCACCATTAAAAACTTAAACGTTCATTGCATTGCTAGGATGTAACCAACTACACTTGAAATTCATGTGAATTATATTCAGAATACATTAATAAAATATATGTAAGTTACGTGCATTTGAAAGCCTTCTTATTTTCTTAAAAATGCCTTACTTGGCCTCTTGAGGCTCGTATTCCTTTTAAAAATAACTTCTTTTCCTTTCTGAACTGTTTAGAATGGCAAATTGCCAAATTTCCTATTTATTAGGAGCATACTTATAACATAAAAACATCTTATTATGCTAGCTAAGGGAGGTCAACATCGCCCTTAAGTGAGATCATCACTCTTAATCTACGTTATCCCCGGGGTATACGTACTTATGTTTTGGCCAAAACGCATCTTAACAGAGCAACTCTAACCTCGATACTGTCCTCTATGGGGCAACAGCTCACACCAGGACAATCATATCCTGAGTCCAGTCCCCCTCAAGGTTTTCTTACGTGTCACACATCATAACTTATCTGGGGAACAGCTCACACCAAGATAGTTCACACCTTGAGTCCAGTTCTCAGGAACAGCTCACACCAAGATAATTCATATCTTGAGTCCAGTTCCTAACTTTTCTTTAGGGGGAAACAGCTCATGCCATCTTTGTGTCCAGTTTCCAGGAACAGCTCACACCAAGATAACTCATATCTTGAGTCCAGTTCCTACCCTCTGGCCAATTGCCTAGCACTTTCTTAGCCTTTAAGATCATATTTCATATCTCTTTTTTAAATGCTTACTTTGTTGAAACTTACTTTTTAAATAAAACGATCATAACCTTTTGAATGTTTGTAGTTTACTCGTTTTTGGCTTAAAACTTCTTATAGACGACATAAGTTTGCCAATTCATAAATCGACTTCGTAAATAGCTTAAAAACTTTTCAGAATCGTAATAAGTTTGCTAACATGTAAACCAACTTCGCTTTAAACTTAAAAGTTTCTTATAAACGTCATACGTTCATTGAATCGTAAAACGACTTAGTTTCTAACTTGAATACCTCGTACGAACATAATAAGTTGGCTAAATCGTAAAACAACTTTGTTTCTAGCTTAAAAGCTTTGTATAAACGTATTAGGTTTGCTAAATCATAAAACGACATCATTTTCATCTCGAAAGCTTCGTTTAAACGTGTTAGGTTTGCTAAATCGTAAAACGACTTTGTTTTTAACTTAAAAGCTTCGCATAGATGTAACACGGCTACTAACTCGCAAAACAACTTCGTTTTTAACTTAAGAAACTTCTTATAGATGTAAAACGTTTACTAGTTTGTAAAACGACTCCATTTCTCACTTAAAAGCTTTGTATAAATGTAATGCATTTATCAACTCGTAAAACGACTTCCTTTTAAACTTAAAAGCTTCTTACAAAGGAAATAAGTTGGTTAATACTTAAAACGACTTCACTTTAAACTTAAAAGTTTCTTATAAACGTAACACGTTTACTAAATCGTAAAACGACTTAATTTCTAACTTGAATGGTTCGTATAAACGTAATGAATTTACTAAGTCGCGAAACGACTACGTTTTTAACTAAAAGGCTTTTTACAAATGTAATAAAGTTGCCTAATCATAAAACGAATTTGTTTCTAATTGAAAGCTTCGAATAAGTGTAATAGGTTTGCTCAATCACAAAAATGACTTCGCTTTTTAGCTTAATAGCTTCTTTTGAACGTAATACGTTTGCTAAATCGTAGATCGAAACTCAATAGAGACTTAAGCAAGCAAAACATATGCAAATAAGCTAAGCTTCATAATTAGCACCTTGAGGTGCTCCTCTTCGGGTCGTTTAAATCCTTTCAAACTTAAGGAGAAGTTGTACACAAACGAAAGCCTTAAGCATGTTCAAATCCACTTTTAGTTCACTTTTTAAACTTCCTAAACCTATCGACTATTCGGTCGAGTCACTAACTGAGTAGTTCGACGATTTAGGATTTCTTATAGGCTACAAACATTTTCATAAACTACCAGACAATTGGTAAGTACTTAGAAGCATTCGAAATCACGAAAACATGCATTTAACAGTCTTTCTTAAACATGTCTGCATTTCGAAAACTATTCACTTAATGTCACTTAGCACATTGAGGGAAGAGGGGATTCACACATAGCACATTCATACACTTCATATCACCATTCATTAAGCCACACATGGCCTCGCAATGCACACGATTGCGGCAATTCACAACCCTATCTCCCTCCTCACACAACACCGACCACAAGAGCCTCAAACCACTCAATAGTTCCACCTCAAACCATCCAACTGCCAAGCTCGGTTCAATGTTGACATATACAAACCAACAGTCCATAGAACGATTATATATGGGCATTACATTCATGCTTAATAACAACGTAGTGTTTAGGTGAACCAATTGATGTAATCGAAACTTTAAAACTACACTTTGCCCCTTTCAGTTCGCTAACCGATAGCCATAAGCATAATACTTCCTTGAGATAACTACGAATAGACTATTAACATGCCTAAACTGATGTAACCATGACCTTTAGACATAATTCAGTTCATTCTGCAATTACTTCGATTAGCCTCCTCAAGTTTCAAAACGGAGTTTGAACTTATAAATTATTAGAATCACAGCGTTGTGCTAACATTCTGCTCATTAAACATTTCTCTACTGTCTGGTTATTAACATTCAGCCTCAATTCGACATTCAAATGACCCAAATCAGTACCATGTTCGTAATTCCTCAACTGTAATTCTAAATTTGCCCAAACTGATTTCTAAACTTGGAATTAACATGCATCAACTAAATTCAGCTAAAATCATTGAAATTAATAGTAATTTAGGAGGAAAGGAACCCTCACCTTGATTTCAAGCTAGAGATTCGAATCCAAGGCTGCTGGGTCAACTTTAGGTGTTCGGACAACTCCAAACCGTCGACTCTTGCCCACCCAGGCTCGAACCAGACCCAAATCATGCCCAATTCGTGCCAACCAAACCCTAAAATCGACCCAAATGCTCACTTACTGAATTGAGGTTGAATTGGGGTTTGAAAACAACGATTTCTACTCTAATTTATAGGAAATTGAAGCAACTAAGAGTGGAATAGCACAGCCTTACCTGGGCACACGTTCGAACTTCAATTTGGCGTCCTAAACCCTCCACAACCGCGGCAAGAGCTTCGAATTTCAACCCAGATTTTGCACCAAACAGGAGCTAGCTCGTGGGGGAGAGAGGCCGAATGGGATGATTTTGTCGCGAAAAAATGGCAAAAATCTCCTGGGCTTTGAGCTTTGGTGGCGTGTGTATGGTGAACAGAGGAGGAAGAAGATAAAGTAGAGAGAGAGAAGAGATGTCGTGAATTAGGGGGGGGAGTCTCGTGGGCAGGTGAGGGAGAAAGGAGGGGCACGCACAAATTACCAATTTGTCCCTCCCTAGTCTCTTTTATTTATTCGTCCCAAGCTAGTTCATATCTAACACCGCTAGTCTAACTCGTAACCCGAATTCTAAATCTAAATCGATAATATAATCCTTCATCAACTATTTGTTCCCAAACTTATCTAGGTTCGATTTAATAACATCAAACTACTTCTAAGGGTGAAAACCTGATCGTATTCGGGTTCCTAATCAATTTAGTACTCGTTAATGACCGTTAATAACGCTTATTAAAAATTATCGAAAGATTTTCAAAACTAATAATAATAATAATAATAATCAGTGACAATAACATTCTTTCTTAATAAAATTAACATTCACATAGGCACTTAGAAAATAATTTTCGCCCATATCGCTAATAAAATACGATTTTTATACGTAAAAAGACATCACGAACAACTCGACGGAATATAAAGTAGGCGGGCCTTACACTCTCCCCCCTTAAAAGAATTTCGTCCTCGAAATTGCTTATTTGGAGGAATTAATGGGTGTACTTCATCCGCATCTCTTTCACATTTCAAGTCACTTTATGCTTAGTTATTCATTCGGCCTTTACCAGCATCCCATCCTTGGATTCCTACTCAAATCAAATCATCAGGGAGCGCTCTTCCTCGCACTATAGCAACTCGATCTCAACAAGTATGATTGGTATAGCAGATAGTTTTTAAGGAAGAAGTCATGAAATGTTGCATACGCATCTCATGAGGTTTATTAACAGGTTTCTTTGCAATTCAAGAATGACAAGCGGATGAGCAGTACTAGAATGACGGGATGAGGGCATAAAGTGGGTTATCAAGAGTGTATTTCCTATGG
The DNA here is from genome assembly GCA_029747015.1 of Carnegiea gigantea. Taxonomy (NCBI): domain Eukaryota; kingdom Viridiplantae; phylum Streptophyta; class Magnoliopsida; order Caryophyllales; family Cactaceae; genus Carnegiea; species Carnegiea gigantea. Next base: position 267,358 of record JAKOGI010000379.1, read on the forward strand.
AAGAGATATGATATGCGTGTATGACTATATGAAGGCTGAACTGAACTAGACTTGGGGTTGTTCATAACAACCCGCGCCATTTGCGAATCATTTCATTAACCAAGGAGGTTCATCCTAGTTGAAATTAGAACTAAGTGTTTTCTTGTGTAATTGTGTGATAGATGCCTCCTCGACGCGAACTTATACCAGAACCAACTGCCATGGAGATGATACGTCAATTTGATAAGCTTAAGCCTCTCAAGTTTGAAGATGGAACCGACCCTATGGTATATGAGGAGTGGCTTCGGAGAATGGAAAACTTATTTGAGATCATGGAGTGCCCTGAGAGGTTCAAGGTGCACCTAGCCGCTTACCAATTTGAAAAAGAAGCTGAATTCTGGTGGGGAACAGTGAAACCTAGGGTAGGTGAACCGTTGTAAACCTGTAATCAGTTGAGGGCCTTAATGGACGCTCAATATTACCCTCGAGACGTAAGGAAGGTTAAAGAACGGGAGTTTTTATGCTTGAAACAAGGAGAAATGAGCGTGATGGAATATGCGGCGAAGTTCAATGAGCTGAGCCGATTTGCCCCAAATCAGATGGCCACTGAAGAAATGAGAATGAACCACTTCGAACAGGGGTTAAAAGGAGAAATAAAGCACATAATAGAAGGACACGCATATACTAACTTTCAAGAAATGTACCAGAGGACTGTGAAGGTAGCCCGCATCATAGATGAGACCAAGATTGAAAACAAGGAAAGAGGCCCAGCGAAGAGAAAAATTGACCCTGGAAAACCCAATTCCCAAGGAAGAAGAAACTTTAAAAGGTCTGAATCTGAGATAAAATAGGACAAGGGAAAGCAAGCCGTCCAAGGGAAACCAATGGAAACCTATGGCCAGTGTGGACGTCAGCACCTTGGCCCATGTAGAAGCTTTACGGGCTCATGTTTTGAATGTGGTGATAGGGGTCACAAAGCCACTAATTGCCCAAGGGTCACATGGAATAGTTGGGGTTACACCCAGAGATCCAGAACAGGAATCAAGCCAGTGGCACAACGAGAGCACCTAACCATTGGCACTTCCTCAGGGGACAGTAAAAGCAGCCAGAAGCCACAAACTGGCAGTCGGATGCTTAGCTAGAAGGGAAAAGAAACTTGAGAACCTCCAAACACAAGGTCAGGTATTCTCTTGATAACCAACTTTATGCACCCATCCCGTCATTCTAGTACTGTTCGCCCGCTTGTCATCCCTGAATTGCAAATGAACTTGTTAGTAAACCTCATGAGATGCGTATGCAACATTTCATAACTTTTTCCTTAAAAACTATCTTATATGCCGATCATACTTGTTGAGACCGAGTTGTTATAGTGTGAGGATGAGCGCTCCCTGATGATTTGGTTCGAGTAGGAATCCAAGAATGGGATGTTATGATGAAGGCAGAATGAATAACTATGCGTAAGGTGACTTGAAATGTGAAAGAGGTGCGGATGGAGTACACCCATTATGTCCTCTAAGTAAGCAATTTCGAGGACGAAATTCTTTTAAGGGGTGGAGAGTGTAAGTCCCGCGTACTTTATTTTCCGTCGAGTGGTTCGTGATGCCTTTTACGTTATAAAAACCGTATTTTATTAGCGATATGAGCTAAAATTATTTTCTAAGTACCTATATGAGCATTGATTTTATTAAAAAGAATAGTTTTGCTGCCAGTAATAATGTTATTGTTATTAGTTTTGAAAATCTTACGATAATTTTAATTAGCGTTATTAACGGTTATTAACGAGTACTAAATCGATTAGGAACCCGAATACGATTAGGTTGTCAACCTTGGAAGCAGCTCGACAATTATTAAATCGAGCCTAGACATGCTTGGGAAGGAATAATCGATGAATGGTCGGGTCATCGATTATTGAATTTAGAGTTTGGGAAGTGAATTAGGCTAGCGACACCGATTCCTGAACAGCTTGGACCAAATAAATAAAAGAAATTGGTAATTTGCGCGTGCCCCTCCTTTCTCCCTCACCTGCTTGCAAGCCCCCCCCCCCAATTCACGAAATCTCTCCTCTCTCTCTGCTCCATCTTCTTCCTCCTCTGCCCCACCATATACACGCCACCAAAGCTCGAAGCCCAGGAGATTTTCACCATTTTTCGCTACAAAATCATCCCATTCAGCCTCCCCCACGAGCTAGCTCCTATTTGGTGCAAAGTCTAGGTCGAAATTCGAAGCCTTTGCCGCAGTTATGGAGGGTTTAGGATGCCAAATTGAAGCTCGAACGCGTGCCTAGGTAAGGCTGTGCTATTCCACTCTTGGTTACTTCAATCTTCTATAAATTGGAGTTAGAATTCGTACTTTAAACACCCAATTCGATCTCTTGTTACAATATGTATGAAACTGGGTTGATTTAGGGTTCGAATTTTGAGCGTTGGGGCGTGAATTAGGCACGAGTGGTATCTGTCCGTGCGTGGGTGTGCAAAAGCCAAAGAAATTGGAGTCGTTCGAACCCTAAAGCCAAGTCCGTCAAGCCTTCGATCGAACGCCTACCTTGGAATCGAGGTGAGGGTTCCTTTCCTCCTAAATTACTAATAATTTCAACGTCTTTATCTTAATTAGCTAGAATATGTTGAGGTTGAGCGTAGAAATCATGTTGGATGAATTAGTATTCATATTGACAATTTATAAGTTCGGAATTGATTTGGGCTAAATGCATATCGGATTGATGCTGAATATTGATAACCTGGCATATTCGAGGAGTGCTTGGTAAAAAGAGTGTTCTTTTAGCGTAATTCAATTATTGGTCATTAGTTAAATTATGTTTGGAACGGGGATGCTAGCCGAGTGATTGAAATAATTATGGAATAAGCCGGACATTGTTTAAAGGTTAAGGGTATTAGGTTTGGGCTTATTTAGAATTTATTCGTAATAACTATAATGGAATAAGGTGGCTATGGATGTTGGTTTGTGAATCGGGAAACAAACTGTCGTTTTAAAGTTTCGATTGCATCAGTTGGTTCACTTAAACACTATGTTGTTATTAAGCATGAATGTAATGCCTATATATGATCATTTTATGTACTGTTGGTTTGTATATGTCAATATTGAACCGAGCTTGGTAGTTGGATGGTTTGAGGTGGAACTATTGAGTGGTTTGAGGCTCTTGTGATCGGTGCTGTGTGAGGAGGGAGATAGGGTTGTGAATTGCCACAATCGTGTGGATTGCGAGGCCATGTGTAGCTTAATGAACGGTGATATGAAGTGTATGAATGTTCTATGTGTGAATCCCCTTTTCCCTCAATGTGCTAAGTGACATTAAGTGAATAGTTTTCAAAATGTAGACATGTTTAAGAAAGATTACTAAATGCATGCTTTCATGATTTCGAATGCTTCAAAGTACTTACCAATTGATTGGTAGTTTATGAAAATGTTTGTAGCCTATAAGAAATCCTAAATCGTTGAACAACTCAGTTAGTGATTCGACTGAATAGTTGATAGGTTTAGGAAATTTAAAAGTGAACTAAAAGTGGATTTGAACATGCTTAAGGCCTTGGTTTGTATAAGACTTCTCCTTAGGTTTAAGGGGATTTGAACGACCTGAAAAAGAGCACCTTAAGGTGCTAATTACGAAGCTTAGCTTATTTGCATGCGTTTTGCTTACTTAAGTCTCTATTGAGTTTCGATCTACGATTTAGCAAACGTATTACGTTTAAAAGAAGCTTTTAAGCTAAAAAGTGAAGTCGTTTTTATGAGTTAGCGACCGTTTTACTATTATAAAAAGCCTTTTAGTTAAAAACGAAGTCGTTTTACGATTTGGTAAGCTTATTACGTTTATATGAAGCATTCAAGTTAGCAACAAAGTCGTTTTACGATTTAGTAAACGTGTTACGTTTATGAGAAACTTTTAAGTTTAAAGTGAAGTCGTTTTAAGTATTAACCAACTTATTGCCTTTATAAGAAGTTTTCAAGTCCAAAAGGAAGTCGTTTTACGAGTTAATAAATGTGTTACATTTATACAAAGCTTTTAAGTTAGAAATGAAGTCGTTTTACAAACTAGCAAACGTTTTATGTCTATAAGAAGTTTCTTAAGTTAAAAATGAAGTCATTTTGCAACTTAGTAGCCGTGTTGCGTCTATACGAAGCTTTTAAGTTAAAAACAAAGTCGTTTTACGATTTAGCAAACCTAATATGTTTAAACGAAGCTTTCAAGATGAAAACGAAGTCATTATTACGATTAGCAAGCCTAACACATTTAAACGAAGCTTTCGAGATGAAAACGAAGTCGTTTTACGATTTAGCAAACCTAATTCGTTTATACGAAGCTTTTAAGCTATAAACGGAGTCGTTTTACGATTTAGCCAACTTATAATGTTTGTACGAGGCATTCAAGTTAGAAATTAAGTCTTTTACGATTCAGTAAACGTATTTCGTTTATAAGAAGCCTTTAAGTTTAAAGCGACGTTGGTTTATGTGTTAGCAAACTTATTACGATTCTGAAAAACTTTTAAGCTATTTACGAAGTTGATTTATAAATTGGCAAACTTATTTCATTTATAAGAAGTTTTAAGCCAAAAACGAGTAAATTACAGACATTCAAAAGGTTATGATCGTTTTATTTAAAAAGTAAGTTTTCAGCCAAGTAAGCATTTAAAAAAGAGAAATGAAATACGATCTTAAAGGCTAAGAAAGTGCTAGGCAATTGGCCAGAGGATAGGAACTGGACTCAAGATATAAGTTATATTGGTGTGAGCTGTTCCTGGAAAATGAACGCAAAAATGGCGTGAGCTGTTTCCACCTAAAGAAAAGTTAGGAACTGGACTCAAGATATAAATTATCTTGGTGTGAGCTGTTCCTAGGAACTGGACTCAAGATATTAATTATCTTGGTGTGAGCTGTTCCCCAGATAAGTTATGATGTGTGACGCGTAAGAAAACCTTGAGGGGGACTGGACTCAGGATAATCATATCCTGGTGTGAGCTGTTACCCCACAAAGGACAGTATGGAGGTTAGAATTGCTCTACTAAGACGCGTTTTGGCCAAAAGTTAAGTACACATATCCTGGGGATAACGTAGATTCAGAGTGACGATCTCACTTAAGGGCCGTGTTGACCTCCCTAGCCAGCACAGTAAGATGTTTTTAAAGGAGATCTGGCTTTTTCCCTTTCTAAACAGTTCAGGAAAGAAAAGAAGTTCTTTTAAAGTAACACGAGCCTCAAGAGGCCAAGTAAAGCGTTCTTAAGAAAAGAAGAAAGCTTTCAAATGTACGAAACCTGCATATCTTTTGTGAATATGTTCTGAATATAGTTCAAATGAAGTTTCAAATGAAGTATAGCTACATCCTGGTAATGCATCATACATTTAAGCTTTTCAAGGTGCTTAACTTATGAAAGAATGTTCTTGCAAAGTCTTTTTTTTACCAATTTGGGTGTTTCAAGAGCTCTTAGAAAGAGTTATAAGCATTACAGGAGTTAGCAAGATTTATAAACTGTTATTTGAATATAACGAGAGTCACTGTGTTTTCACAAGTGTATTTGAAAGCATCATATTCATCCTTGTGCTACTTGATTAAGTGTCTGAATGCTTGTTAGAAAATAAGATTGGTCATTAAGGACCTAGGAATGAGTTGAGATATTAGGATGAAGTTTTAGGAATGGTGATCTCTCCTCAGGGATTTTGATTGCTTAATATGATAGTAATAGTATGAATACGTGAAATATGGCTATTATTAGTATTATTGCCTGAAACTGTTTTGGGTTTTAGGGAGTAGGGGAATTCTCACTGAGCATGTGGTTGCTCATTCCATTACTTTTTGCCGCTTTTCCCCGGGCTTTTGTTATGACAGGTAGAAGTCAAGTTACTTACGCGAGCTGGAGTCTACCCCTACTTGAAAAAGAGACATGTATGCCTTATGGAAATAGATTCATGTGTTTAATGAAGTGATGTAATGTATTCCTAGTTTGTAATTGTTGTAAACTAAGTTTTCTAGCTCAGATAATGCATATTGTTTATGAGTCGCTCTGTATGGCCGTGTGAGCCAACCATCTGTCTAGTTAGATGTCTCTATTCGGAATTAGCTGTGTTTTCGGATGTAAACCCCAGTACTCCGGTTGTGTAGACCGTTGAGCTGTACCTTTTACTTTTCCTGTATTAAAGAACTATTCTATTTGGTATACTCCGAGCGGGTGGCTCGTTGAGTTATGGACTCCGGCGTGTAGCCGTTGAGTTTGTTTTGAATATTATGTGCTTCTGTTGATTTGCAGGGGATTATTGTGAGGCTTTTAGCCTGTGAACGGTTAGTTTTTAGGGAAAACTCTGTCCGTTTCGTCCCAAGAATTAAGTAATACGTAAGAAAACGTAACGCTACATTTTCTTAACTTCTTACGCAAATTTCTAGGGCGAAACGGACAGAGTTTTCCCTAAAAACTAACCGTTTTCAAGCTAAAAGCCTTACAATAAGTCCCTGTAATCAACGGAAGCGTAATACATTAAAAGAAACTCAACGGCCACACGCCGGAGTTCATAACTCAACGAGCCACCCGCTCGGAGTACACCAAACAGAGTAGTTCATTAATAAGGAATAAATGAAAGATACAACTCAACGGTTCACACAAACGGAGTATTGGGGTTTACATCCCAAAACATAACTAACTTTAAAAGGGAAGACATCTAACTATTTAGATGGTTGGCTCATACGACCATACAGAGCGACCTTTATACCATATGCATTACATGAACTAGCATAATTGCTTACAGACATTTATAAACTAAGAATACTGTACATGGCTTCATTAAGAACATAAGTAGGCACATATGACTCTTTTTCAACCAAGGGTAAACTTTAACTCCGCATAAGAGGCTTGACTTTCACCTGTCGCAAGGAAAACCTGGGGAAAAGGGGAAAGAGTAGTGGGATGAGCAACCACACACTCAGTGAGTGTCCCCCAACCCCCTTAAAAGCAAATCCGTTGCAGGCAGTAATATCTTTACTAATCACATATCACGTATTCATACTTTACTATCATATTAGACAATGAAAATACTCAAGGAAAGATCACCATCCTTAAAACTTCATTTTAATCCCCTTAACTCATTTCTAGGCCCAAAAAGGGCAAGCTTTCCCGCTAACAAACAGTTGGCACGTAATCAAACAAGCAACAAGGATTGAGTATGAAGCTTCCAAACATACTTTTGAAACCACAGCGACTCCTCATATATTCTAATAATGGTTTATAAATCGCGCCAACATCTTTGAAGCTTATAATTCTTGCTAAAAGTTCTCAAAACATCCAAATTAGTAAGGAAGACTTGGCAAGAAACATTCTTTCATGGGATATGCATTTTGAAAAGCTTAAAAGCCCGATGCATTACTGGGATATAACGTTACATCATTTGAAACTTCATTTAAACCATACTTGGGAGCTTATTCATAAGATATGGAAAGAATATGGCCTCGTAATGGCCCTTATAAATCTTTCTTTTTTGAAATACTTAAAATGGTGAAATGCCAACTTCTTTTCTTACTTATTAGAAACTTACTCATAGCATAAAAACATCTTATTGTGCTGGCTAAATGAGATTATACTCACAACTTACGTTATCTTCGGGGTATACGTACTTAACTTTCGGCCAAAATGCGTCTTAGTAGAGCAACTCTAACCTCGATACTATCCTCTGCGGGGCAACAGCTCACACCAGGATAATCATATCCTGAGTCCAGTTCACCTCAAGGTTTTCTTATGCGTCACACATCACAACTTATCTGGGGAACAGCTCACACTGAGATAATTCATATCTTGAGTCCAGTTCCCAGGGACAGCTCGAATACCTCGTATCTCGAGTCCAGTTCCTAACTTTTGTTTAGGGGAAACAGCTCACGCCAAGATAATTCATATCTTTCGTCCAGTTTTCAGGAACAGCTCACACCAAGATACCTCGTATCTTGAGTCCAGTTCCTAACTTACTTATCGCTGGGGGAATCAGCTCACGCCCTTTTGCGTCCAGTTTCCGCCCTCTGGCCAACTTCTCAGCACATTTTTAGTCTTTAAGGACATATTTCATTTCTCTGTTTCAAATGCTTACTGGTCGAAAACTCGTTTTTTAAACAAAACGACCATAATCTTTCTAAATGCTTATAGCTCATTTCATTTTGAGCTTAAAAACTTCTTATAAACGTGCCACTCATGATACGACTTTACTTTTAACTTTAAAAGCTTCTGATAAACGTAATACGTTTACTGGTTCGTAAAACGACTTCGTTTCTAACTTAAAAGCTTCGTATAAACGTACTAAGTTTGCTATTTCATGAAAAGAAACCCATTTAGAACTTAAACACTTACTTAGTGCGTAACTCAACTTAGATTCGTATTAAAACTTCAGTTGTCATTCCATAATTCCTTTCAATCCCTTTTTAAAACTCAAGAAGTGGGAATAAATAAGCTAAAGGTTTAAAACGTTCCCAAACTTGCTATTTTCCAAAAACTTAAAGTTCTTGACTAGTTTATAAGGCAAATAAGGTTCCTTTGTAAACTTTTGACGTAAACGTTTCTTAAAAACATAATGGATTTACTAGCTCTCAACTCGAAAACCCAATGGAGACTGAAGTAAGCAATTAGCATACAAGTCAGCTAAATTTCATAATTAGTCTTGAAATGGCCCCTCTTTAAGTCATTTAAATTCCGTTAAACATAAAGAGAGGTTATAAACAAATCGATGTTTTAAAATCATTTTTGAACTCACTTTTACCTTGCTTTTAAACTCCCTAAACCTATTGACTATTCAATCGAGTCACTAACTAAGTAGTTCGATGATTTAGGACGTCTTATAGGCTACAAACATTTTCGTAAGCTACTAGACATTTGGTAAGTACTTGAAAGCATTCGAAATCATGAAAACATACATTTAGAAATTCTTCTTAAACATGTCTGAATTTCGAAAACTATTCACTTAATAGCACGTAGCACATAGAGAGAAAAAGGGGGGTTTACATGTATCACATTCAAGCACTTCATAATCATTTCAACAACACAATGAGCCACACATGGCCTCGCAATCCACACGATTGCGGTTAATTCACAACCCAGGCTCCCTCCTCACAAGCACCGTACCATAAGGACCTCGAGCCACTCTTAGTTCTTCCTCAAGCCATCCAACTACCATCTCGGTTTCAATTCACAATCTAACATCCTAATCATGATGATATACTGTAAAGGGATACATAAACTTACCAATGCTGAACTTTACCGATCAATTAACTAACAGTTAGTCGAGTGCTGCAACCAACGGTCATATCCATGCACATATGTATATACATGTAAGCATTCATACGGGCTAAACTTAATAAAAAGCATGGGGTGTGATTTGCATTCATGTGGGTTAGTTAGGAGTCGTAAGCATGCCATTCTAAAGCTAAGCATTACTCACTAAATGGACAAGCTAAGTGTTGGCTTCATGTTACATTTAACCTATTACGTCATTTACATTTTCACGGCGAACATAAAACGACTCACTTATTACATGACTATTTATACCATTGAAGTCTAGCAAGAATCGAATATCTAGTTAGACATAAAATGAATCACTTAGTTAGGCTAACATAGTCCATTAGGCATATTACGACCCTAAGCTTCCGTTTGTCATATCATTGTCGCTAAGCAAACCCATTTAGGTCACTGAGACATAATGCGAATCTACACATTCATTACTTGTAATGACATTACTACTTGAACCTATTTAGACCTTTTTAGCATAATGCGTCTCAGGATGTTCGTTTCCTATATTAAGACTATCTTGCAACCCTTTTCATGTCATTAAAGAATAATACAACCTTGGGCAATTATTTTTAGTGTCGCAGTTACTTATTCACGTCAACCCTTCAAGCACGCGTTAACTGGGTTACTAGAGTTGATATTAAACATGCCTGACTCAGTTCGAATTAGACTTACAAGCATGTAATAACGGAATATACTAAACTTGGTTCTAAACATGTATAGCTCACTTCAATCTAAATCTTCAGGCATGGATTACTATATGCATTCGAATTAACGCTAAACATGTATAATTCGTTTCGAATTAAAAACTTAGGCATAATTTAACTAAATTAATTCGAATCGAAGGTAAGCATATATAATTCACTTCGAATTATAATCTCAGGCATAAATTAACCAAATGAATCGAACCTAAACATGTATAGCTCACTTCTTGACATTTCTAACGAATTTAGCGAACCCTAACATGACATGTAACATCAATCTGCTGAAAAACATTTTCAAAAATAGTAATAGCTTGGGAGGGAGAAACACTTACTTGGATTAATCGAATTTTCGACTCTAATCATCCCCAAAGCACGCCCTAATCTGCTTACTCTCGAATCCCAGCCGCGTTCTTGCAAAACGTAGGCGTTATCCCCCATAGGTGTGGCGTTTTTGGTGGTTTTTAACTCAAATTCGGTCCCCAATTTATAGAGGGGACCGAGGGAGGTGTGGGTCGTCGGTTTTTGGCACGTGGGTGGCCGGTTTTCGGGTGGTGGACGCGTGTTTGGGTTGATTTTTGGCCGTGAGAAGTGGAGGACGATGGGTGGTGGAGTTTGGGCGGTGGTTGGCGTGGCTGAGGGGATCGGTCGTCCCTTTCTCTCGCCGGCGACAGGTGGCGGTCAGCGGTGACGCCAGCCGGCGAGCGTGGCCCCAGAGAGAGAGAGAGAGAGTGAGTGAGGTTTAGAGAGAGAGAGAGTGCGTGAGAGGGTCGGGGGGGTTTCGGGGTCCTCAGACCCGAACTCAGGGTGTGGCTCAAATACATCTAATCAACGACGGATATATCGACGGGAAAAGGTCTACTTTCCAACGAGAAAAACGATTTCCGACGGAAATTGCGACGGAAAGTTGACCGTCGGGATTCGGCTCGTCGCAAAACCTGGTCCGACGTACTCCGACGGAATACGACGGAATCTCCAACGGAAAACATCCATCGGAAATACCGTCAGACACTGTATGGGTTGCAGGGGAAAATTGCAGGTGCTGGAATTTCCGACGAAAATTCCGACGGGAAATTCCGGCCCGTGCAAAAAAAAAAAGTTTTTTCATAAATTTTAGTTGCTGCGTAAAATATTTTAGTTGCTGCGTAAAATTCAAAAGAAAATCTTAAATCATCCCCAAAATTTAAACCAGCACATAAAATAAAATTAATAATTACCAAATATATAGTTTGACATCTGAAATAAAAAATGTGCTACAAACATTCACCACAATATCCATCAAACACAATTGTCATGCAAGTCATATACATTAATTAGAATCTGACAAATTTGTGGGATTATCGTCATTGTCATCTTCGGAGTCTTCTTCATCATCAGGGTTCAGGTTGATTTGGCTAGAAGAACCTGCACTTTGTCCTTTAAGAAATCTTAAAACTTTTTTCATAATCCGCTCGGTCTTTCCTTGTTTCTTGGCTATTTGACTTATAACCTCTGCTTGTTTGGTAATGCTCTGATTGAGGAGTTGCGCTTACTCTCTTGGATCAAAATGCTCAGCAGATGAGTGACGTGCAGCTGCAATTGTAGCTGATTTCTTCAACTTAAGCCCCTCCGTGCCGAAACCGTATACACGGCCTTTTTTGTCTAGATTTTCTTTAACCCAAAGTTCTTCTGGAGTGATAGGGGGCAGTTGAGAGCTACCTTGACTTGCAGATTGAGTGTACTCCTCCCATTTATTGTGATAATCCTCCTAAAAGTTGTCAAAAAGAAAACTATTAATTTCACAGTAAACAAACAATTAATATTATAACTTATGAATAATCTCTGAAAAAAATGAGTTAAACTTACAAATTTTTTTGCAGATTTTTTATCAATGAAAGTTTTGTCTTTGACCTTGCAGTGAGTGTCCTTAAATAGTTCCTCACATGTTGGTTCCCTACCTAATGCTTTGGCCTAAAAAAAGTATGTAATGAGCAATTCAATGTAAACAAGGATCAAATAAAACTGTAATTCATACCGTACATTATAAATGAAAAATATGCTTATTAATAATCACATAACTTACCAAGCGCTTTTCCTTTCACTAATCGGAATTAAGCCACATGTGTGCAATGAAGGACCAAAACCTTCTGCATCACTCAATCTATTATTTTTATTTTGTTGACTCAATTTCTTGAAATTGTCATCCTCACTCCAATGTTTGACCATCTCATTCCAAACACTAGGTAGTAACCATTTTGGCTTTTTGTTGTACTTCCTGGCATATCCAAGAATGTCCCTAAGTCGAGTTGCACCCCTGTACTCAAAGTTACGCCGTGTATGAGTTTCATTATCTGGATGCCAGTAGTAGTATTTCTGTGACAAAGTTAAAGTATATTAGTAAACATCTCCAAAAATCCAATGACAACTTTTAAATTCGTTGTACAGAAAACTAACCTTGAACTCATTAAACCATATGTCTCTCTGAGATTGTGGAACTTCCCCCCACCTGGTCCAAGGACGTGGGTACTTACCTGCAAAGCTTTCAATAATTTTTTGAACCACGCCCTCGTATGGAACAAAACTAAGGAAAAAAAAGTCAAAAGTAATTGCTGTAGGCATTCAACCAAAGAATATGATTACTGAAGAAACTAGAAAATTTGCAAGATACTTACGTATCACTATCAAGTTGTAAATATATCTTATTATTTGTGCTTGTAGTGTCACTATCAAATGCAGGACTTTGTCTATCTCTTCCTACCCCTTCATGTTGGACCCCTTCATTGTGGACTGAGTGGCTTGGCATTCTAGATTGACCCATAATCTGATTACTGTTGAAATGTGGACTAACAGTACTAAATTGTTAATATAGAAATGGAGTAACTGAAGTACCACCGACATACGGAACATTGGGTTGGATTGGTGGCTGCACACCCGCACCAAAAAAAGGTTGTTGCATATGAGGTTGCTCATTCATACTCCCAAAATAATTTCCGAATGATTGAGTTAGATCAAGAAAACCTTCAAACATTCCAGTAACGGTGTTTGTGTCATAGTTTTGATCAGCAGGATCAAACTGTGGGGTCGGTTGTGATACTCGTCTACCCGCATCATTCCCAAAAGTTCGACCACAACCACGTCCACCATTGAATCCAGACATCTAACAAATAAGAACAAAATACAAAAATATAAGCGCGCAAATATTCATACTATTGTCAGTGAAAACATTACAATACGTATATACAATTGTTTTTCTGGGTTTACAATTAAGAAAAACTACATATACATGCATAAATATCTATACAACGAAAAGATTAAATCAATCATTATGAGACGCATCGTCATCGGCATCATCACCGCTTTGGAATGTCATATTTTCGTCATCATCATCATCAGTGTCTTCAGCTTCATCATCCCATTTACCTTCTTCATCCTCTTCATCACCATCATCATGTTCACCATTCCCATCATGATCATCACAACAATCATGTGCATCAACATCATCAGCTTGTGCAGTTTCATCAACTAATGTTGTGGCTATTACATTATCCACATTCATGGTTGTCATTCCTAACTGTTGATAAGCAAGTTCTAGGTTATCCTTATCTTTAGGAGCACCGCGAGGTTTGTTTGGTATAGCTACCCACCAATTTGCTTTTCCTGATATCCCCTCAGGGTACTTAACATATACCACTTGGGTTGCAGTATCAGCAAATATGAATGGGTCAAACTTTCTGTAACGTCTAATATGATTAACCTCGGGATATGGGGTAAATTTAGGATAATTTAGCCCCCGAGGAACATCCGGGTCAAACCACTCACAATTAAAAAGTACACATTTTTTAATTGGCTCACCCGTAAATTCAACATGAATAATTTTGTGAAGTATGCCATAATAATCCCCTGGTACTTCATCACCTTCGCCAACTCCTTTGACACACACGCCACAATTATATGTTGCTTTACCTTCATTTCTAGCCTTGGTATGAAACCGGTAACCATTAACTTTATACCCAGAGAAACATTCCACCACCATAATCAGTCCATGAGATAAGTTCACCAAAAAATCTTGCCTCTCATCATTAAACACCAGATAAGAATTGACCTATGAAGAGAAAAAGAAGGTAATTCTTTTAAGAGTAATAAAAATGTGTTTTAGGAGTTCAAGATTACTTAAGAAAAACTACTTACATTACACTCAAACCATTGTGCAAAATTTACCTCGATAAACAAGTCAACTTCCACATCACTCGCGTTTGGATTATGACCGCGAAATAGATATCTGAACCAACTGTAATGTTTAACGAATGAAATTAATTAATTATTATTCGACAATTATTAAGTATTCAAATGAAACTTTCAGTAACTGATATACTTACTCTAAATATGGTTGCACTTCAGCACAATTCAGTAAAATGTGAAGGCGTGCAACACGGTATTCCGCCTCAGTAAGATATCTTTTTCCTCGATTCCCAAATGGAGTACCCTTACGGTTGAACACCGATAGAGTTGGCATTTGTGGTTCAGGTTGTTGCATACCCTCATTACGCCCAATACTTGGGCTATCCAAGCTTGATTGAAAATAGTACCCAGCGAAATGTTTTATCTCAAATGCCAAGTATGCGTGAACCGTAGATGCCTCTACATGAGCTTTCTTCTTTACCGTAGGCTTCAACCAGCCAAAGTACCTCTCAAAAGGATACATCCATCGATATTGAACAGGACCACCACTACTAAAAACTAGTCTTCTAACGACGAAAAAGTTGGTCGTTAAATCCATTATTTTTCATCATTAAAAGCTTTAACGACAAAAAAAAAAGTTGGTCATTGTCCGTTATTATTGGTTCCGTCATTAATAGTTTTAACGACGAAATGAAAATTTTCATCGTCGTTCTTAGAACGACGAAAAGAGAAATCGTCGTTATTAGTTAACTAATTAACGACGGACGAAATAATAGTAACGATCAAATTGTTCATCATTTGCTTATTAAATCAAAAATAAAAAATGTAAAATTATTATCATTAATGACAACTTTTGTTCCTCGTTATTCATTGAATAATGGTTAACGACGAAATTTTTTATTGTTGAAAATCGCAATCACCTGACAACGAGCAATTATTTTTCTCGTTACTAATTATGTGGAGCTAATGTCAATTGTATAATCAATATAATAGTACAATGGATTAAATAACTCAAGGGAATACTATGTATGAAATAACTCAAGGGAATATTAGTAATACTGAATTTGCATATATATTTATATATATGCATATCAATTGAATTGAAAATCATTAGTTTGCAAATATACGCTACAATGCAATATAATACCAACAGCGTCTCAACTCTAAAAAAACAACTCTCTAAACTAGAAGTTAAAGTTGTTCTTAAATTTGATGTTCAAATAAATAAACTATTAGCTATAAATATAGGAGAAAACCAAATGATCTCGCATCTTCAAAGAAAACTGTGGAAAAGCGCCATAACTTGGAATAAGAATCTAGCATCTTCAAGTACCTACAAAGCAGGAAAAAGTATTAAAGATGTATTCATAGAGAGCGATTACAAAAAATATATACACAAAAGACATGCACTCATAAACCATACAAATCTCATACTTTTGGTTCCAGACATTAACATTTCCTTGACATAAATCCGACTTTCTCTAAATGCATGATGCCAACACTACCACCACCATTCACAAGACATAATTTGGAGTGTTAATAGCTGTAACGCCCCCAACCCTATGGCTAGGAGTGTTAGCGTTTTTCTTTAAAAATCCTGGGACGAAACGGACAGAGTTTCCCCTGAAAATTGGCCGTTTTCCAGGCTTAAAGCCTTACATTAAATTCCCTGCAATTAAACACAATAATAAAACCAACTCAACGGCTACCCGACGGAGTTCACAGCTCTATGGGCCACCCGCCCGGAGCATATCAACCAGCACAGTTCAATACTAAAATTCAACATTCAAAGTCGGCAATTGCCATTTTGAATTCCTAGGAGAAAGACTAAATAACACGACACAGCTATATGAAATAAGTCCCCAAAAATCCATGCACAATAAGAACTAAGAAATAGCTAAAATACAATAACATGGCAACAACATAGGCCTAGGAAATAGTAGCAAAAAGATAAACATGGCAATAAATTGGCTGAAGCCTAGAACAAGGTACTATCAGCATTCAACGTCATGCAGATCTTCTCATTTTGTGGATTTTGATCATCTTGCGAATTACGCCCCCTTCCTTCTGGACCTCAGCCCTAACATTACAAGCCCAGCGAGCAACAAAAGCAATGCAATCACTTATCTGAAATTATTTGCAAAAAATAAGCTAAAGACGACAAGACCTTACTCTGAAAGCTAGATGCCCCAGTGTCAAGCCCAGCTGTAGCTCCCGTCACTAGGTAGTAAAGCTTGCCACTAGCTCATCAATTAGAATTACTAATTATTGAGATATATTAGCAAATCAGGAGCATCACCAAAATCCAACTAAGACGCTTGCATCAAATACGCTCACAAACAGCAAATGTAGAGTACGATCCCCTTACATCTTTTGGCTTTACTCCTCCCCCAAGGCCAAGTACCTGACTTCAGGATTTTGACTTGAAGACCTTTTCAGCAACCTGCCAATTGGAACAAAGTTATGCATAATCAATTAAGCAGAGATGACTTATTTATCATCCAAGTATGCTACATGATTGTTTGTTTCAAAAAACAAAATGAGTAAGCTGTAATTACTGGCCCAAACTAGACAATGCATAGCAAAGGACTTATATGTGTCTAATCATGCTTCCTTTAAGTAGCACCCATGTAACTTCACCAAGAACTCACAATGCGGTAACATCTCTTAGAAAATGCACATCTAAAACATAGATGTTCATGATATTAATTCTCAACAACACATAAACACAATCTTTCAATTCAGCGCATCTTCTTAAGCACCACACTTTCTTAAAGGATGAGCTAAAAAAGAGATGCTGATGATATTCATTTCCCAAGGTGCACAACACATAAACATAATCTAGATAATCCAGTAGAAACAACCTAACCTCTCTTAGAGAAACCACAACAAAAATACAAAAGCTCATAAGAACACCCACCTCCATTTATGAAAGTGAAGGATCTTTTTCCATAACATCTCGAATTTCATCCTAAAAAAAAAAAAACAAAGAACATTAACAATTTGTACTTTCCAAAGAAAGTTGTGGAGCTTCAATTAACTATACGTACATATTTTTGAGCTATTTCCCGAGTTGCAAACTCAGTACCCTTTTTGTGAGTTTCACGAAACATTTGTAGAAAAGATGGCTCATTTCCAGCCTTTGCACCCTTTTCCAATACCAAATTGGCAGTCAAATATAACAATCACGTGCATGAAATTGCAAGGAAAAAAAAAAACCTTAAGTTTCATAAATACATTACCAGCTCCCAAGCAACTTGTCGATAAGGCTTACTTCCTGTTCTATAGAGTATATCTTTCTTATAGTATGATCTATTTGCAGAGTTCCGAGCACTTGCTTTCTAAATTTTAGAAATGACAACAAAGTAAGATGAAATTTGTTTGTAATAAAAATGATTATTAGTTATAAAACAAGAAAGTAATACGTAATGAAAAAGAAACCATGTTACTATGAAACCTTGTGGGGATCCTTTGAATAGATCTCTTTCACAAGCCACTCCCACTCGTACTTATCGAGTCCACTAGGCACGTGATCTAAAGCTTGTCGTAAGCTCCTTACAGGCTTTGTGATATTATACCTCTTTAAGTCAGCCCTCCAATTAGTCCACAAGGCATGCATATGTTCCAAAACGTGTTCACGATACACTTCCATATCATCATTGTAGAAAACAGTCTACAACAAAATAAAAAATAAATAGCAGTACCATCAACATAAGCATCAATCATCATTGATATATATTAAAGAATCACGCATACCGTTACCGCTTGTCACACATGTTCCAATTGTCTATCACTAATATCTTTCCATCTATACACCCTTAGGGGGCAAATGTTAGTATCACGAACTATAATATCCCAAGTGTCTCACAAAAACATCATAATTCTCTCCAACAGCACGATTACGGTAGAATTCTATTAGAAGTTTCTCTACAGGTTTGAGCTTTGCAATCTCTTTACATTTGTTTTTACCTTGTGTTTTTCCACTTCTTTTATCTGGCTTCCTCTTTTTAGAAACACCTCCTGTGATCAAGTTCAGAGCATACGTAAAACATAAATCACAAAAACAAAATTTAGTGAAAAAAGAAAAGCTAACCATTATTGATTTCTTCCTCATTTTGAATTGCTTCTGTCGCATTATCATGCTCTGCTTGAGCTATCTCAGTAGCAGGTTCAGATTCTCCAAATGCACGATTGAAATTATAAGGACGTTGAGGATTATGCAAATCCTCATCTTCTGAAGATGATATAGCATCATTCTCAGAGAATGATGCATTATCATTATCATCATTGTCAGCATCAAATCCATCGTTCGAAACATCATCATTCTGAGGAGGACAACTAGGATTACGAGAACCAGAGAAATCTCTCATTGGATTGAAGGGATCTCCATCACCAGAATTAGCTCCAATTGAAGAATGTCTCATCAATAAACCATCTGTTGATATACCGATAGTAGCATAACTCTCAACATAAACTTTATTATTAGTCCCCCTCTCCAAAAAACTAGTATTATGGCTTTTGGAGGCATATAGTTCTTGCATCTTCCGTCCGCGACCTCTAGCTAACATACCAGGTGCTACGAACATCTGCCTATCAGACCTTAGCATGGAAGACTTATTTCCTAATCCATTCCCTAAATCAGAAGAAGTTATCTTTCTACAACAAGAAATAAGCAAGGTAAAAGTAGTTATTTTCCATGAAACAAACATATTAACACTAGCTGAAGAATCAATGGACACATTGAGATTTGCCTCTTAAGCTGGAATGAATTGGACGTCATAAGTTCTGTCGCATGTACTATCGGTGTCTTACGAGTCTTGTCATGGTAGTTACCATTGCCCTGTGTCCTTTCTTGCACTTGTTGTAAGTGTCTAGTGGTTGTCGTGACCGGTGTTGTGGTGGCAGCATTATCTGTTGTAGAGCACTGTTGAACCATTTGAAGAAAACTGAAAACAGAAAAGTAACACGTCCTTGAAGAAAACCAAAAGTTCAAAATTCAATTATATGCACCTATAACCCAAAGGTCAAACATTGATAAGCTAATAATGAAACAAACATTAATAACAAAGAAAAAGAAAAAATTGGGGCAAAACATCAGTTAAAGACATTCTAAAATAAGGAAAAAGAAATGTTTACTTAGCAAATGTCAAGAGAACATCATTAATATAATCATTAAAGAAAGTACAATTATATATCTCCCTTCCCCTTCTTTCTCGATCTTTGTTGACCATCTTGATGTGCTTCACTTTGATAACTAACAGCATTTGTATCATCTGATGATGGCATTTCGTAAGAGGAATGTGGTTGTGACTTGAGAACTACATGTCATCCTTTGTTCACATTATCGATTGCATAGAAAGCCTGATTCACTTGGCTAGCCAGGATAAACGGCTCATTAGTATTTAATTGTCATTTGCAATTAATACTAACAAAGCGATATTCATCCATTTTAATCCCTCTAATCTTGTCATATACATTGAACCACTTACAACGAAATAGCACCACTCGTTTTCCCCCAAGGTATTGTAGTTGAAGCACATTAGTCAGGACCCCATAATAATCTATGTTTTCATCTCCTTAGCCTGTATTTCCAATTACGACCACACCACTATTTTGGGTTATAAAATTCTTTTCCCGCTCTTCTGTATGAAATCTATATCCATTAACAATATACCCACTAAAACAGGTGACATATTGTGTCGGACCCCGTGCCAATGAAAGCAAATCTTCCATTTTTTCAGTCTTCTCAACTTCATATAATCGCGTTACCTAAAAAGATTATTTACAATGTATTAAGACAAGCATGTGCTAACGTGTATATATATGGGATAATTGATATAGTATTATGTACTTACTTCACACTTAAACCATTCTCTAAAGTTTTTAAACCATTCCTCCTCAGAAAGTGTAGCATTAGATGGTTGGCTCGTACAATATTGTCTGAATAAAAAAAAAATTTAGCTCACACAAATTAAATTGGAATACAAATTGTTTAAAAATAAAGAAAAATATTTTCAATGTAAGACTTACTCTAGAAAAGGTTGTACCTCATCATAATTCTTCAAAATATAGAAATGAGCTTTGTGTAACTCATGTTTCTCAACATTAGTACGAACTCTTTGGGGACCTAATCCACGGCCAGGGTGATTAAAGATGGATAAGCCTCCATCATTCTCAACTTGATTTTCATAATTTCGATGAGGACGGCTAAACTTGGTCTCTATATTGTGTAGATACCTTGAACAAAGGGTCATACATTCATCAGCTAAATAGCCCTCTGCGATTGATGCCTCTGGCCTAGTCCTATTGTGGATGTAAGACTTCAATATATATATAACTTGTTCGATAGGATACATCCATCTAAATTGGACAGGACCCCTAATTTTAGCTTCATGAACCAAGTGGATCGATAAATGCAACCTAATATCGAAAAATGCTGGAGGGAAAACCTTTTCCAGCTTACATAAAGTAAGGGGGATTTAAGCTTCAATTTGCTCTAAGTCATCCACCTTTAGTTCTTTAGCACCTAATATATCAAAAAACATTGATAGCTCAATGAGTGCCTCTCGTACTGGTGGTGCAAGAAGACCACGCAAAGCTAGTGGTAATAGATGTTTGAGAATAACATGGCAATCATGACTCTTGAGACCAGATATCTTAGTTTCCTTCATGTTCACACAATAAGATATGTTGGAAGAAAATCCATCGGGCACTTTTAACTCTTTCAAGACTTTGCAAAACATGCACTTTTTAGGAAGAGATAAACTGTACGAAGCAGGAGGCATCTTAAACTTGTCACCATCTTTCAACAAGTGCAAATCGGATCTTAAACCCATTTTCTCTAGATCAAGAAGCGTCTTGATAGTATCCTTGGTTTTTCCCTTGATGTTCATGATTGTTCCAAGGATATTATCTCATATATTCTTCTCAATATGCATCACATCCAGATTGTGGCGTAATAAAAGGTCCTTCCAATATAGAAGGTGAAAGAATATACTTTTCTTGTTCCAATTATCACCTCTCTTCTCATGAGATATTTTGGCCTTCATATGTAGAGCCTTAGTTAATACAAGGTTCTCAAGGTCTTTCAATTGATGAAGAATTTCATCAATTGAACAAGGATTTGGAGGTACACCGCGTTCAATGGTTCCATCAAATAGATCTTTCTGTTTTCGAAATTTATGGTTCATAGGTAAATAGCGTCGATGGCCCATATAGCATTGCTTACCACCATGAGACAACCTCATTGAGTGAGTCTCCTTCATGCAAATGGGGCATGCTAACTTCCCCTTAGTACTCCATCCAGATAACATGCCATATGCAGGAAAATCATTAATTGTCCATAATAAACTTGCATAGAGTTGAAAATGAGAGCTAGAAAATGCATCATAGGTTTCAATACCCATTTCCCATAACTCCTTCAACTCCTCAATTAAGGGTTGCAAATATATATCAATTGCATCACCGGGACAATCAGGACCGGGAATGAGCATTGAAAGAATCATATTCAATTGTCTCATGCACAACTCAGGAGGCAAGTTATATGGAATCAAAATAACAGGACAAATGCTATATGAAGTTTTGGAATTTGCGAAAGGTTGGAAACCATCACTGGCAAGGCCAAGTCTAACATTACGAGGGTCAGAAGCAAATCCTTTATGCACCTCATCAAATGATTTCCATGCAAGGGAATCAGCCGGATGCCTCATTATTCCATCTTTCTTTCTTTTATCATGATGCCATCTCATCAAGGAAGCTGTCTTGGAGGACATATATAACCTTTGTAACCTTTGCCTCAATGGAAAGTAATGCAAAGTCTTTTGCGCTATTCTTTTACCATTTGAACTATATTTGTCCTCACCATTACACTTGTCAATCTTCCATCTAGATGCACCACATACCTTACATGCATCTAACTTCTCATCCTCCTTCCAATATAACATGCAATCATTTACACATGAATCGATTTTCTCATAAGAAAGTCCAAGATCTTTGATCCTCTTTTTTGCCTCATAATAGGAATCTGGCAAGTTCAATCCATTTGGCAACAACTCTTCTTTCATGAATTTCAACAGCATAGTAAACGACTCATTACTCCATCGTCCTAGAGTTTTAATATGAAGGAGTTTTACTAAAGCAGACATTTTTGAAGACTTACAGCCATGATAAACAGGATCTTGTGAATCCTTCAGTAACCTAAAAAATCTCTTAGCCTCATTATTTGGCTCCTCATCTGCTTTGTCATGATTGAAGGATCTTATATCATTAAAATCATGATACAAATCATTTAAAATACCCTGCATTTCATCTATATCATCATCATCATCATCATCATTCATCTCATCACCAGGCTCACTAAATGTCTCCCCATGATGATACCAAAATGTATACCTTTTGATCATTCTATAAGCTAAGAGATGGCCATGAACTAGCTCCCGATTCCCAAACTCTATGTTAACACATTTCGTGCATGGACACCGAATGGACTCTGTCCCTAATTTAGTAAATGCATAGTCCAAGAAACTTTCCACTCCCTTTTCATAGTCTTCACTAAGATGGTCTTCGAGGTTCATCCAATCCTTGTTAGATGTCATTACCTCGAAATAATAGTTGGCTTCACAAAAAAAAAGTAACTAGTATTTGGAAAGGAGGAAAATGCATGTTAACCTAACTCAATTCTCACATCCATATAAAAAGTAATGCAATTTCATAGACACTACTCATTTTTAGGTGTCATTTCTGAAGCACATAAGTGATTTTCTTATCTTGGCAATCGTTTTACAACGCACTACTTGCAAGTATTAGATTCTTTCACTTTCTAGGTATTTAGTTTGATTAGGAATGAGATTCTCAAACTTTCTTGTGATTCCTAAGACAAAAATAAAGTAAATATTTTCCCGTTATAATTTGGATAATCAAAAGTAAATATAATCAAAGTCTAAAACCACAAGGCATCAAGATCGTTCACAGCATTTCATAAAAATTGGTCAATGTAAATAATATATATTAGCAAATGTAATAGATACATATAATCTAAAATGTCAAGTAATACCTTCTGCAACATATTTTTCCCAGATTTTAGAATTGATGTTATAATCTAAAATGTCAAATAATATGTAATAGCAAACACATAGATAATAGTTTTAGAGGCATGTTGCTTATATGCTGAACATATTTTCCCAGATTTCAGAATTGATGTTATAAAATCATTCCACCCATTGAGACAACAATATAGCAAATGCAATTGGTGTAAATTTTTACCCAATTTGCAACAGCATAACCAAACCTTGAGATTTCACCAAAATGATTGCGTTAACATCAAAGAAAGAGAACGTTCCAATAACAAGAATGATATTTGTGGGTTATTAAAATTGATACTGAAGGTAGAAAAACCAGAAGTCAAATGAGTAAGCTCAGCTGTGAACTTGCGCTGTCACTGAACATTGAAGCTCAGAAGCCACTAGCAACTACGGACGTATACACTCGCATGGACTTAACAAAGCAAACCAATTATGTACCTTGTTCAATGATGGTTAGTAATGATATGGTTTAGTTATAAAGATTTATTCCTATGTTATATAGATGATAGATTCAAGTGCATTCTATCAGCATCATGAAATGAATCAATGGCGTATCCATTTGAAATTGTTAATTCTGCTCTTGCTTGTTTCCCTGGCATAATGAATGACCTTAGTGTCTACTTTTAGTGTATAGTTTGTGATATTTTGCTTTGAGTCCTATTTGCATTTGAAACTGAGTGGTTTGGAATACTATTTTGCTTCAGAATGTCTTTGGTTTCACATTACTAAACCTAATAGGAGTGTTTCCAACGACACTTTCATCTCTTGCTACTTAGTGGGACACTATCATATACATGAGCTGAAAGCCTGAAACATGAATTGCATAGACCCCCCCTCACAGACACATAAAAAAGGCAGCGCTGGTGGCAATCGTTTTCTCACCCCCCTTCCTCGCTATTTCCATTTTCCCCCTTTCTTCACCATTCAGCCAACAAGAATCAAGTTCCCAGATGAAGAGAATACAGACATAGAATCAAGGTTCTTGATTTTGACCAATTCACACCACGAGAACAGGAGAGGGACACAACAGATACAGAGATTACAGACAAAGAGATTGAACAACGCACCTGGAGCTGCGAAATTCCAGCAATTTTCGGCCAAACGCGTTCGACAGTGGGCACGTTGGTGAATTTACTATCAATTTTCGACAAAAAACCAAGAAATTCGATTACCAATGGCGTTGGGAGAAACAGAATACCCCTCCATAATTTCCAGCAAGAATTGCAAATTATGGGCAAGAAGAAGACATGGAGAACACACCTGAAGCAATGGAGAAGAAATCGAAGGACTGTGATTGGAACTGGGATTGTCTCGGCAGCTAGGGTTTCCGACCTTCGGTGATGAAGTGAACGAGATGCTTGAGGATGGTTATGGCGTTTTGCGCTGATAAGAGCAGCCGGGCAGGGCTTTTTCAAAACTGGGATTTAATTCTTATTTTGGCGTTTAGCAATATTTTGGTTTGATGGTAATATAAGTCTACATTTATTATCTCGTATTTTAATGTTAATTTTTCAATTCTTATTTTGGTTTTCCCTTCTAAATTTATATGCATTCCCTCCTCCCAATTGACAATAACGATGAACGTCATGAAATAATAACGACCAACTTTTTTGTTCGTTGTCTACTAATAGTTTTTTTGATGAAATTAAACAACAAAAAAGCACTTTTATCGTTATTAATAGCATTTAACGACAAATTTTATCATTAGTCGTTAAAAAGTGGTCGTTAAAAATGCAGTTTCTAGTAGTGCACCCAACAAAGCTTCTTCGGCTAAATGAATAGGCAAATGCTCCATGACATTCCAAAAACCAGGAGGGAACACTGTCTCCAATTTACAAAGAATTATAGCAATGTTCTTGTTCATCTCTTCCAGCATGCTAACATGTAACTCACTGGAGCATAGGTTTCTAAAAAATTCACTCAATTCGATCAAGGGTCCCAACACATCTTTCGGAAGAGCAGCAAAAGCTACTGGAAGAAGATTCTCCAAAAACCCATAATGATCATGACTTTTTATATTTTGCAATTTCGTGTTAGATGGATCCACCCAATTTCCCACATTAGAACAATAACCATCAGGCACATGAACCTCCCGCAACCATTGACAGACAGCCCTTTTTTGAGGTAACGACAGTGCAAACTTAGCTTTTGGCTTACACAATCTATCAGTTGACCCTCTTGTAGTCAAGCTCAACTCTTGCCTACTACATAGAATAGACATATCCATCCTTGCTTTGATATCATCCTTTATTTTTCCAGGAACATCCATCACTGTGTTTAGAATATTTTCACTGAAGTTTTTTTCAATATGCATAACATCAAGGTTATGCCTAAGAAGTTGATGCTTCCAATACGGTAACTCCCGAAAGATATTTTGCTTTGTCCAATTATGTTCATTTTCCTCAAATCCTGGAATTTGAAAATGGATATCTGTAGTCACTTTAGGCAACGTCGATATTGTATCAGACAACATCTCACCAGAAATCTGTCGGGGAGGGCCAATGTGTACGCTCCTCCCTTTACGAAAAGCAACTTTATTAGCTCTAAAACAATGATTACGAGGCAAGAACCAACGATGGCAATCGAACCAAGATGGCTTTCGGCCATGCTGCAACTGAAATGCACAATTCCGATGCATACAAACCGGACATGCTAACAACCCATGAGTACTCCAACCAGATAACATACCATATGCGGGAAAATCATTAATAGTCCACATCAACGCAGCATGCAATTTAAAAGTTCCGCCGCTTGAAACATCAAATGTATCCACCCCAACATCCCATAGCATTTTCAACTCATCAATTAAGGGTTGCAAGTACACATCAATCCTGTTCTTCGGATTTATTGGACCCGAAATAATACAACTTAAAAACATGTATGGAGTAGTTATACACATATCCGAAGGCAAGTTATAAGGTGTAACAACAATTGACCACACAGAATACGATCTTCAAGATATGAAAAATGGTGTGAAACCATCAGCACAAAGACCTAACCTTACATTCCGAGGTTCTGCTGCAAAATTTGGATACTTTTGGTCGAAATGCTTCCAAGCTAATCCATCCGACGGATGCCGGAGAACACCTGATTCTTGGCGGTGCTCATGATGCCATCTCATATAGATGGCAGTCTTTTTTGAGGCATACAGTCGTTGTAATCTCGGGATTAAAGGCAAGTAATGCATTTTAGCATATGGAACATCCTTATGACCTCGTTGGTTGGATTTCTTTGGTAATTGTCTTGCATGTCCACAAAATTTGCATGCAGATAAACCCTCATCTTGTTTATAATAAAGCATGCAACTATTCGGACAACAATCAATTTCTTGAACATCCATACCTAAATCTCTCACTTTTCTGGGCTGCTGATGATAATTTTTTGGAATGCCACTTTCAGAAGGGCACATATCTTTCATCAGGCCAACAACTTCATTGAAACAACGTTGAGACATGTTGTGCCCCGATTTAATACTAAGTAGCCTCACAGATGTTTCAAGTTCAGTTATATTGCACCCCTCATACAACGGTCTTTGAGCAGATTCAAGCATAGTGTAAAATATCTCAGGATTTACATCATGATAGCTACTCATGTTCATTTCATTAGCTTGGAATGCAGCATGAACCATGTTCTCCATATGATTATGATCGTTGTGATCGTAATCAAAATTCATAGAATGTGAACTACTTGTACCCCCTACTTCCGAATTATTTTGTTCCCCATGACTTGTCCAATACCAATAATTCTTCACAAACCCCTTTCTATACAAATGAGACTTTACAACGTCAGGCGTAAAATATTGCATATTATTGCACTTCACACATGGACATCTATAAACTCCATTAATTCTATACTCCTCCTGATTTCGTGCAAATTCATCAAACATATTAACTCCCATCAACCACTCATCCCTAGGTCCATGCCCATTAGGATTTCTTCTCCTATACATCCATTGACGCTGCAACGGCCCATCCATATTGCTAATATAATTTCCTTAATTGTTGTGTAAACTACTAGCAATTGCAATCAAAATCTTTTAGAAATCTATTTAACCAGTTGAACATATATATATGAATTACATCAAAATATATTTAATACAACTATTAAATATATCATAACACACCTAATTAAGCGTCAAACATAAATTACATAATTTATTTCACACTCAACAAACTTAAACAAAAAATAAACATACTTAACATACTTAAACAATTCAACCAAAATTTCACATCACTATATTGTTTGTAAAAATAAATGTAATCAAATATCAAACACAAATAAAATTATTACATCGTACTTCATTCCAATAAATAAATCCAAACTAAATTAATAACATATAATACAATTAACATAATGAGCAAACTTCAATTAATATATACTTAACACACCTCAATATATACTTAACATGCCTAAAAAATACATACACTTTGCATACTTACAAAACATTAATATATATCACAAATCAAAGAAAATACAAATATACTTAGGAAATTTAAAGTATTCCCTAGAACAAAACACATTACACATGTCTAATACACTTCAACATTTCATAATAATTATATAATTATTACAAATGTACATACTTATCGTACTTGACTCCACCTATTCAAATAAATACACTTCACAAAAAAAATTAAAATTTAACGTAACTCACATCCATATTTAACGAAAAAAAATTTGATATTAAACCAACCAAATCATTTGAAAAATTAACCATATCTGAAAAAAAAATATTATTCACATATTTACCAAAAATTAATATACACAACAAATCCAAAAAATAAACATTCTTAACATTCTTAAACCATTTACCAAAACTAAACATATACTACACATGCTTACGTACTCAAAACAATTTCAATTATTCAAATCAACATACATTACATATTAAATTATAGTTACATTATACTTTTTCACTATCAAAATAAATTCCCACAAAACCTAAAATACAACAATTAATGTCATTAAACATATATGCTAAAAATAATAAATTTCACATAACAATATTATTTTTCCACATAAGCCTCATTAAACATCAACCACAAATTCAACTACTTACTTAACATTTCATCTAATCAAACAAACTCAAAAAAAAAATAACAAAATACTATTAACATACTTAGCAAACTTAATTAATATTTACTTAACATACATACATATTGCAAAAGAATAAAAAAAATTCTAAACATATCAAACAAATCATACAAAAATTAAACATACTTCATAAAACATATATGCTTAACATATTTAACATTTTATAATAAACAAACTTGTTTTACTTAAATTATTCATATCAACAAAACATATTATACATGCTTAACATATTAACATTTTAGATGTACATTCTTAATATGTTTTACTCCACTTATTCTAATAAACATATTTTACAAATTAAATAAAAAATAAATGCAATTCACTTTAATATTGTACAGAAAAAATAAATACATCAAACTAAACAAACATGCTTCAAGATTAAAATTAACACAATTTTAAAGTGCAATAATTCTACTAACCTTTAAAACCCGAAAAATCAAAGGTATTACTGGCGGCGGCGGCACGGCGGCGGTAGTCAAACTTGAAAAATTAAAACCGTACAAAACATCAATTAACTTAATTATTTCAACCTTAAACAACAAATTAAACAAAATAATCACTTATCGTACACTTTCTGACCACTAAAACCTTCAAACCTCTCTTTCTCTCGTCCTTCTCCTCTCTCTCTCTCTTTTTGAACCTCACTTCCCTCTCTACGCTTTGCAAATGCCGGATAAAATCAACCCCTCTCCAAATTAAAAACCGAGAAGCGAAGGGGGTGCTCGAGATCTGCACCGTTGTCCGACGAAAACACCGACGGAATCCGACGAATTTCCGTCGGAATTTCCGTCGGGGTTTCCGACGGAACATAATTCCATCAGAAATCCCGTCAGAAACTGGGATATCCGTCGGGTCCCGTCTGTTTTCCCGTCGGCCCCTCTAATATTTCCCGACGTCTGTCCAATGCGTCGCTTTTCCCGTCGGAGTTTGGCAGCGTTTTTGTAGTATTTTTTTTTTTTTTGTTGTTCAACAAGCTAACGTAACTAAGTTCTGGCCCTAAACTCGTTAGCAATTAGGCTAATTCCAGCCAAAAACGTCCCACAGCTAAAACTTCAATCTAGGTTTCAGGAGTCAACTAATTAAAACGAAAACGATTTTAAAAACTCAGGTTAGCGTCGATTCAATAAATTTATAAATAAGTAACGTCAATAATAACATAAATCATATAGTTAATAAAAATACGATTTATGACGTAAAACGTAGAACAACCAGGTTAACTTAAAAATAAGGGAGGCGGGTCTTACACTCTTCCCCCCTTAAAAGAATTTCGTCCTCGAAATTCTAAATCTAAGCTCGGTCTTTTCTAGAATGCATGCACATAACTAGGATCTACGTGGTAGGTTTTCAAAAGGTTTCATTTTGCAGACACTACTTCTTTTAAATCGAAGGAAATGGCTTACGGCATCCAGTTTCCTCCTCGCCAATCCTCTTCAAGCGTCTACTCACTCTATTTAGCCTTATAAGCGTGGAAAAACATCAACCCATCGAGGCGCCTTTTGAGGACAAAACTGTGAGGGGTGCACTAGACTCAGGGTGAGCGTGCCCTGGTGTGAGCTGTGTAGCCCCAAAGCGGACAATACCTCGATGGCGGGTGGTCGTGGGCTATTACAGTGGTATCAAAGGTATGGACCCGACCCGATGTGCCAGTGAGGACGCTGGGCCCCTGAGAGGGGGGTGGATGAAGGTATCCCACATCAGGAGTTGAGGAGAATGAACCACGCCTTATAAGCGTGGGGAAACCTCAACCCATCGAGGCGCCTTTTGAGGACAAAACCGTGAGGGGTGCACTGGACTCAGGGTGAGCGTGCCCTGGTGTGAGCTGTGTAGCCCCAAAGCGGGCAATACCTCGATGGCGGGTGGTCGTGAACTGTTACAGATCAATGTAACACCCCCAGCCCTTAGAGCCGGAAGCGTTACATTTTCTTACGTCTTACTTAATTCTTGGGACGAAACGGACAGAGTTTCCCCTAAAAACTGACCGTTTCCAGGCTAAAAGCCTTACAAAAATCCCCTACAAATCAACTGAAGCACATAACATTTAAAAGAAGCTCAACTGCCACACGCTGGAGTTCATAACCCCGCAGGCCACCCGCTCGGAGTACACCAAACAGAATAGTTCTTTAATACATGAAAAGTAAAAGAGACAACTCAATGGTCTACACAACCGTAGTACTAGGGTTTACATCCCAAAACACAGCTAATTTCAAATAAAGACATCTAACTAATCAGATGGTTGGCTCACACGGCCATACAGAGCGACTCATTAACAGTATGCATTATATGAGCTAGAAAACTTAGTCTACAACAATTACAAATTAAGAAAACGTTACATCACATCGTTAAACACATGAATCTACTTCTATATGGCACACGTGACTCTTTTTCAAGTAGGAGTAGACTCCAACTCGTGTAAGTAGCTTGACTTCCACCTGTCATAACAAAAGCCTAGGGAAAAGAGGGAAAAAGTAATAGGATGAGCAACCACATACTCAGTGAGAATTCCCCTACTCCCTAAAACCCAAAGCAGTTGCAGGTAATAATACTGATAATAATCACATATCACGTATGATGGGGACCATCCAACCAAACCTTCCAAAACCATTGCCAATGATCCCTCCCCTACTAAGGAGTCCAAGGAGGCCAAAGAAGTTCATGCCTTAGTCAGAAATCACATGCACAAAGAAGAAATCGAACTGCCCAGTTCATACCGTTTCTGGCCAGGTTTTGTTTCCTTGTTGGAGCAAAATGTGGAAGGGAAAATTTCCTGCACGCACCACCCCCTTGAAGCTTAAGATCTTAGCTTTCCAACAAGACCTTTTGCAAGGCATTTGGAGTCCATTTGGTCAGTCAACCAAGCCAAAACCGAAGACAGCGCACTGCAGGGCGCAATCCAGCACAGCCTGAATTAAGGGGACGATTGGCTGACCTATTCAACTCCAACTTTTGTCAAACTTTAGGGCATGAAACGGCACCTAAATATTTATCAAATCATGGCCCTAAAGTTGAGCTAAGGGACCAACTTGTGCTTCTTTTATCCAGCTAAAAAAGGAAGGAAATTTTTTTTAACCGGTTACAAGGGAGGGCCGGCTGCAACCTTGGTTTTGGAGTGTACTCTTGTCCCCTTGACAGATTCAAGGCCCCAAGCTGCTGCACATTGGCTTTTGGATGCTTGACACCTCAATCTTGAGATTAATTAAGCTAGTGAGGTGTCAAGGTTAGGCTAGATCACTTGTATAATCAACTTGTACTTGTAATCTAGCTTAGGCTTAGTCATTTAGTCACTTTTCAGCTGGTTTTTGCAGCCCTTGGCCGAGTGAGGGAGGTTGTGGCCTATAAATACCCCCTCTCTTCCTTTTGTAAGGGTCTTTTGTCAAATTGAATACAAGCTTGAGCATTGTCTCTCCCAAATCCTAGTTCTATATCTTAAGTGTGGCAACTTAAGTGGTGTCTAGGTCTCTTTATCTCAATTAGGTGGTGTTTCTGTATCCTAATTGATCTAAAGAGATTGCCCAAGTGTTCAACAAGAGTGGCTCCTCTCGGATTATCTCTTAAAGGCACTTGTTCTATCAACTTGTTCTTCTCCCATCTTCACACGCCTACCTTTCTTTGGCTTCCATGTCTTTGGCAAGTGTAAGGAGAGATACATCAATTGG
The DNA here is from genome assembly GCA_029747015.1 of Carnegiea gigantea. NCBI lineage: Eukaryota > Viridiplantae > Streptophyta > Magnoliopsida > Caryophyllales > Cactaceae > Carnegiea > Carnegiea gigantea. The sequence goes on from JAKOGI010000379.1 coordinate 299,280, forward strand.
TATCAGAGCCTTGGCTACCCTCCTGAGCTTGCTTCCACCTACAAACACAGCCCCAAACACTTAGCCACAAACACCCTTAAACACATCTCCCTTCCTCTCCTTTGCACGTTCTTGCCGTGCCCGGGGACAGAACTTAAGCACGGGTACCCCGTGCCGCTCGACACGACCGTGCCTTCTGCCCAACACTCCCATTCGATTCCAGCAGCCTAGCACGGGTAGGCTGTGCCCTACAGCACGACCGTGCCGTTTGCTAACCGACCCAAAACATCACATCTCCCTCCCTACTACCACCATGTCTTCAAGCCTCACCCCGGAACAAGTGGCCGAGGCTGCCCTTAAGGAGAAGGCCGAGTTGGAGGCTAGGGTCAAGTATCTCCAAACTCAATTAGGCCAACTCCTAGAAGAAAAGAGGAGAAGTTTGAGGGACTCTAGGAGCCCCACGGAGCAAGGACCTCGGATTGGTCCCGAGGAAGAAGGAAGTTACCCTCATGAGTCATCTAGTGAAGAGGACGAGGGAGGAAGACCATTCCAACCTAGTGGAGGTGGCAACCTTGACTTCAAAGTTGACATACCCGAGTATGAAGGCCACCTAAACCCCGATGAGTTCTTAGATTGGCTTCGAACTGTTGAGAGGGTGTTCGACTACAAGGACATCCCGGATGAGAAAAAGGTAAAACTTGTAGCCCTTAAGCTTCGCAAATATGCTTCAATTTGGTGGGCTAACTTAGTGGCCAAAAGGGCAAGGAAGGGAAAGGGAAAAATCCGAACTTGGGCACAAATGAGGGATAAACTAAGGGCCAAATTTCTACCCACCCATTACCTTTATGACAACTACCTCAAACTCCATAACCTCAAACAAGGTGCCAAGAGTGTGGAAGAGTATACTAGGGAGTTCGAACAACTCCTCTTGAAATGTGATTTAAGGGAAGATGAGAGTCAAACCCTTGTGAGGTATTTGAGTGGATTGGATGAACAAATTGCCCATGTCATTGAGCTACACCTGTACTCTTCTCTTGATGAGCTTAGTTCCCTAGCACACAGAGTGGAACAACACCATAAGGCTAAAGGGAAGGGGATCATGTCCAAACCCCCTCCCCTTACTCGGTCTTACCCCTTCCAAAGACCCCCAAACACAAATCCCAAACCTCAAGCTCCACCACCCCCACGGCCAAACCCCTTAAATGCCCAAAATACACCTCAACGAAACCCCCCCAAGCCGGAAGAGAGAAGGAGGTGTTTTCGGTGTCAAGGGTTAGGGCACATTACCTCCGAGTGCCCAAATAAGAGAGTTGTCACCTTGGCCGAATTTCAAGCTTCCTTTGAGGAGTTTAATGAGGAGAATGAAGAAGAGGGGGAGCAAGTACCGAATGAATCCCTAGAAGAAGTGGAAGAGGGTCCGGATGAAGGAGAACTCTTTGTTATTCGAAGGGCCTTAAGTGGTCTAGCTTCCCAAGATGAGCTTGAACAAAGAGAGTCCATCTTCCATACAAGGTGCACCATAGGAGGCAAGGTGTGCTCCCTTATCATTGATGGGGGAAGTTGTGCAAATGTGGCTTCGCAATCTATGGTGGACAAACTCAAGCTCTCGGTGACTCCCCACCCAAAGCCATATACCATCCAATGGCTAAATCAAAGTAAAGGTTTGCAAATCTCTTCCCGGTGCCTCTTGTCCTTAAGCATTGGGAAAGCTTACAAAGATGAGATTTGGTGTGACATTATTCCCATGGATGCGTGTCATGTCTTGTTGGGTCGCCCTTGGCTCTTTGATAGGAGGGTCATGCATGATGGCTGTATGAATACCTACACCTTCACCAAGAACCACAAAAAGATCACCCTCACTCCCCTCAAATCAACCACCCCCTCCAAGCCCAAGGAAAACCCACAAAGAGATGTCTTTCTCACTACCCTCCCCAAATCCCAACTGCATGAGTTTGCACCTACAAAGAGTGGATATTGCTAGGCCATGAACCAGCCTTAACCTCGGTCACCCACCACCCCATGCTTGTACCCCTCCTACACACCTTTCAACATGTCTTCCCTCAAGAGATACCTTATGGCTTGCCACCCAAGCGGTCCATCCAACACAAAATTGACCTTGTGCCCGGTTCCACTCTCCCAAATAAACCGGCCTATAGGATGAACCCTCGAGAAACTCAAGAAGTCCAACGTCAAGTTGATGATCTCCTAGCTAAGGGTCTAATCCGTGAGAGCTTAAGCCCCTGTGCCGTCCCGGCCCTACTTGTGCCAAAGAAGGATGGAAGTATGAGGATGTGTGTTGATAGTAGAGCTATCAACAAGATCACCATCAAGTACCGGTACCCTATTCCAAGGTTGGAGGATTTGCTTGATGAGCTTCATGGGGCCACTATCTTCTCCAAAATCGACCTTAGAAGTGGCTACTACCAAATCCGGATTTTTGAAGGGGATGAGTGCAAAACGGCCTTCAAAACCAAAGGAGGCCTATATGAGTGGTTGGTCATGCCATTCGGCTTGACTAATGCACCAAGCACCTTCATGAGACTTATAAATGAGGTGCTTAGGCCGGTCATAGGCAAGTTTGTTGTCGTCTATTTCGATGACATTCTTGTGTATAGCCGGGATGAGCAAGAGCATGCAAGCCACCTTCACCAAGTCTTGAGCATTTTGGCTCAAGAAAAGCTCTATGGTAATCTTGAGAAATGTCATTTCTTCACTCCCCAAGTTATCTTCTTGGGTTATGTGGTTTCGGCTCAAGGCATCCATGTTGATGAAGACAAGGTCAAGGCCATCCGTGAGTGGCCTACTCCCGCCTCGATACAACAAGTCCGAAGTTTCCATGGTTTGGCTTCCTTTTATAGGAGATTTGTGAAGGATTTTAGCTCTATTGTCGCTCCCATGACCGAGGTCATCAAGGGAAAGACCTTTGAGTGGAATGAACAAGCTCAATTGGCCTTTGAGGAAATCAAGAGGAGGCTCACAAGTGCTCCTATCCTAGCACTACCAAGCTTCTCCAAGGTCTTTGAGGTGGAGTGTGATGCCTCCGGAGTGGGCATCGGGGCTGTTTTATCTCAAGAAAAACGACCCATTGCATTCTTTAGTGAAAAGTTGAATGACGCCAAGAGGAAGTACTCCACCTACGATAAAGAGTTCTATGCAATAGTTCGAGCTTTGGAACATTGGAGGCATTATCTAGTGGGGGCCGAATTCATCTTACATTCGGACCATGAAGCCCTCAAGTTCATTCAAGGGCAACATAAACTCAATCCCCGCCATGCTAAGTGGGTTGAGTACCTCCAAGCATTCAACTTCATGATACACCACAAGGCCGGCAAGCTAAACAAGGGAGCGGATGCACTCTCTAGGAGATACTTTCTCCTTTCGGTCCTAGAATCCAAGGTACTTGGGTTTGAAATCGTCAAAGGGATGTACACTAATGATGAGGACTTCAAAGAGATCTATGTCAAATGTGCCAACCATCCCCACGGTCTCTTCCATGTCCTAGAGGGTTCCTCTTCAAGGGGTCACGGCTTTGCATTCCCAAATGCGGGTTTCGAGAGCTATTAATTCAAGAGCTTCATAGTGGTGCTCTAGCCGGTCACTTTGGGGTAGAGAAGACTTGTTCAATGCTCAAAGAGCATTATTATTGGCCGAAGATGACTAAAGATGTGGAACACCTCATCAAAAGGTGCTCAATTTGTCACATGGCTAAGAGCCATGTCCTCCCCCACGACCTCTACTCTCCTTTGCCCGTACCTTTAGCCCCATGGAAAGATATTAGCTTGGACTTCATCATGGGTTTGCCTCGCACTCAAAGAAGCAAGGACTCCATCATGGTGGTGGTGGACCGATTCTCCAAAATGGCCCACTTTGTTCCTTGTCACACCGCCCATGATGCCTCCCATATAGCCAAGCTCTACTTCAAGGAGATTGTGAGACTTCATGGCATCCCCAAGAGCATGGTTTCGGATAGGGACACTAAGTTCCTTAGTCACTTTTGGCTCACACTTTGGAGAAAGATGGGGACACACTCAAGTTTAGTACCACTTATCACCCCCAAACCGATGGCCAAACCGAGGTGACTAACCGGACTTTGGGAACCTTGCTTAGGGTACTTGTGAAGAAGAACCTCAAGGCTTGGGATGAACTTTTGCCCCATGCGGAGTTTGCTTTCAATCGGGCACCAAGCAAAGCCACCCACCTCTCCCCTTTTCAAGTGGTCTATGGATACAACCCAAAAACACCCTTGGACCTCACTCCCATTCCCACACCTGGCAAGTTTAGTTGGGAGGCCGAGAAAAGAGCCAAAGAGATCAAAGACCTTCATGCTCAAGTTCGGGAGAGGATTGAGAAGGCTAATGCCCAGGCCATGCACCAAGCCAACAAGCACAAGAGGGAGGCCTATTTCCAACCAGGAGACTTAGTGTGGATCCACTTGAGGAAGGAAAGGTTTCCAAGCAAACGCAAGTCCAAAATCATGCCGAGATCGGATGGCCCCTTTGAGATATTGGAGAAGGTCGGGCCTAATGCCTACAAGGTCGACTTACCCGGTGAGTATGGGGTCTCTGCCACCTTCAATGTAGCTGACCTCAGTCCATACTTTGAAGAGAATGAAGAAATTCCAAGTTTAAGGCCAAACTCCAACTCACCTGGGGGGGATGATGGGGACCATCCAACCAAACCTTCCAAAACCATTTCCAATGATCCCTCCCCTGCTAAGGAGTCCAAGGAGGCCAAAGAAGTTCATGCCTTAGTCAGAAATCACATGCACAAAGAAGAAATCGAACTGCCCAGTTCATACCGTTTCTGGCCCGATTTTGTTTCCTTGTTGGAGCAAAATGTGGAAGGGGAAATTTCCTGCACGCACCACCCCCTTGAAGCTTAAGATCTTAGCTTTCCAACAAGACCTTTTGCAAGGCATTTGGAGTCCATTTGGTCAGTCAACCAAGCCAAAACCGAAGACAGCGCACTGCAGGGCGCAATCCAGCACAGCCTGAATTAAGGGGACGATTGGCTGACCTATTCAACTCCAACTTTTGTCAAACTTTAGGGCATGAAACGGCACCTAAATATTTATCAAATCATGGCCCTAAAGTTGAGCTAAGGGACCAACTTGTGCTTCTTTTATCCAGCTAAAGAAGGAAGGAAATTCCTTTTAACCGGTTACAAGGGAGGGCCGGCTGCAACCTTGGTTTTGGAGTGTCCTCTTGTCCCCTTGACAGATTCAAGGCCCCAAGCTGCTGCACATTGGCTTTTGGATGCTTGACACCTCAATCTTGAGATTAATTAAGCTAGTGAGGTGTCAAGGTTAGGCTAGATCACTTGTATAATCAACTTGTACTTGTAATCTAGCTTAGGCTTAGTCATTTAGTCACTTTTTAGCTGGTTTTTGCAGCCCTTGGCCGAGTGAGGGAGGTTGTGGCCTATAAATACCCCCTCTCTTCCTTTTGTAAGGGTCTTTTGTCAAATTGAATACAAGTTTGAGCATTGTCTCTTCCAAATCCTAGTTCTATATCTTAAGTGTGGCAACTTAAGTGGTGTCTAGGTCTCTTTATCTCAATTAGGTGGTGTTTCTGTATCCTAATTGATCTAAAGAGATTGCCCAAGTGTTCAACAAGAGTGGCTCCTCTCGGATTATCTCTTGAAGGCACTTGTTCTATCAACTTGTTCTTCTCTCATCTTCACACGCCTACCTTTCTTTGGTTTCCATTTCTTTGGCAAGTGTAAGGAGAGATACATCAACGTATTCATACTTTATTATCATATTAGGCAATCAAGTCCCCAAGGAGGGATTACCGCTCATGTACTTTACGCTAGCCCCTCAACTCATTCCTAGGCCCAGAATGATCATCCTGTCGTTCTAACTAGCATTCAAGCACATAATTATGTAACATAAGAGTGAATATTATGCTTTCAAACACATTTGGGAAAAGCATAGTGACTCACATTATATGCCAAGAACTTATAAGTCATGCAAACTTCCTTAGCAATTACAACTTTTCTAAAAACTCATGAGACGCCCAAATTGGCAAGAAGAGCTTTGCAAGAAACATTCTTTCTTTAGAAATGCACCATTAAAAACTTCAACGTTCATTGCGTTGCTATGATGTAACTAACTACGCTTGAAATTTAAGTGAATTATATTCAGAATACATTAATAAAATATATGTAAGTTACGTGCATTTGAAAGTCTTCTTCTTTTCTTAAAAACGCCTTACTTGGCCTCTTGAGGCTCGTATTCCTTTTAAAAATAACTTCTTTTCCTTTCTGAACTGCTTAGAATGGCAAATTGCCAAATTTTCTATTTATTAGGAACATACTTATAACATAAAAACATCTTATTGTGCTTGCCAAGGGAGGTCAACACCGCCCTTAAGTGAGATCATCACTCTTAATCCGCGTTATCCTCGGGGTATACGTGCCTATCTTTTGGCCAAAATGCGTCTTAGCAGAGCAACTCTAACCTCAATACTGTCCTCTGTGGGGCAACAACTCACATCAGGATGATCATATCCTGACTCCAGTCCCCCTCAAGGTTCTCTTACGCGTCACACATCATAGCTTATCTGGGGAGCAGCTCACACCAAGATAGTTCATACCTTGAGTCTAGTTCCAAGGAACAGCTCACACTAAGATAATTCATATCTTGAGTCCAATTCCTAACTGTTCTTTAGGGGGAAACAGCTCACGTCATCTTTGCGTCCAGTTTCCAGGAACAGCTCACACCAAGATAACTCATATCTTGAGCCCAGTTCCTACCCTCTGGCCAATTGCCTAGCACTTTCTTAGCCTTTAAGATCGTATTTCATTTCTCTTTTTCAAATGCTTACTTTGCTGAAAACTTACTTTTTAAATAAAACGATCATAACCTTTTGAATGTTTGTAGTTTACTCGTTTTTGGCTTAAAACTTCTTATAAACGACATAAGTTTGCCATTTCATAAATCGACTTCGTAAATAGCTTAAAAACTTTTCAGAATCGTAATAAGTTTGCTAACATGTAAACCAACTTCGCTTTAAACTTAAAAGCTTCTTATAAACGTCATACGTTTACTGAATGGTAAAACGACTTAGTTTCTAACTTGAATGGTTCGTATAAACGTAATGAATTTACTAAGTCGCAAAACGACTATGTTTTTAACTAAAAGGCTTTTTACAAACGTAATAAGGTTGTCTAATCGTAAAACGAATTTATTTCTAATTGAAAGTTTCGAATAAGTGTAATAGGGTTGCTAAATCATAAAAACGACTTCGCTTTTTAGCTTAATAGCTTCTTTTAAACGTAATTCGATTGCTAAATCGTAGATCGAAACCCAATAGAGACCTAAGCAAGCAAAACACATGCAAATAAGCTAAGCTTTATAATTAGCACCTTAAGGTGCTCCTCTTCGGGTCGTTTAAATCCTTTTAAACTTAAGGAGAAGTCGTATACAAACGAAAGCCTTAAGCATATTCAAATCCACTTTTAGTTCACTTTTTAAACTTCCTAAACCTATCGACTATTCAGTCGAGTCACTAACTAAGTAGTTCGACGATTTAGGATTTCTTATAGGCTACAAACATTTTCATAAACTACCAGACAATTGGTAAGTACTTAGAAGCATTCGAAATCATGAAAATATGCATTTAACAATCTTTCTTAAACATGTCTGCATTTCAAAAACTATTCACTTAATGTCACTTAGCACATTAAGGGAAGAGGGGATTCACACATAGCACATTCATACACTTCATATCACCATTCATTAAGCCACACATGGCCTCGCAATCCACACGATTGCGGCAATTCACAACCCTATCTCCCTCCTCACACAGCACTGACCACAAGAGCCTCAAACCACTCAATAGTTCTACCGCAAACCATCCAACTACCAAGCTCTGTTCAATGTTGACATATACAAACCAACAGTACATAGAACGATCATATATATGCATTACATTCATGCTTAATAACAACGTAGTGTTTAGGTGAACCAATTGATGTAATCGAAACTTTAAAACTACACTTTGCCCCTTGTAGTTCGCTAACCGATAGCCATAAGCATAATAGTTCATTGAGATAGCTACTAATAGACTATTAACATGCCTAAACTGATGTAACCATAACCTTTAGACATAATTCAGTTCATTCCACAATTACTTCGATTAGCCTCCGCAAGCTTCAAAACAGAGTTCGAACTTATAGATTATTAGAATCACTGTGTTGTGCTAACATTCTGCTCATTAAACATTTCTCTACTGTCTGGTTGTTAACATTCAGCCTCAATTCGACATTCAAATGACCCAAATCAGTACCATGTTCGTAATTCCTCAACTTCAATTCTAAATTTACCCAAACTGATTTCTAAACTTGGAATTAACATGCATCAACTAAATTTAGCTAAAATCATTGAAATTAATAGTAATTTAGGAGGAAAGGAACTCTCACCTCGATTTCAAGCAAGAGATTCGAATCCAAGGCTGCTGGGTCAACTTTAGGTGTTCGGACAACTCCAAACCTTCGACTCTTGCCCACCCAAGCTCGAACCAGACCCAAATCGTGCCCAATTCGTGCCAACCAAACCCTAAATTTGACCCAAATGCTCACTTACTGAATTGAGGTTGAATTAGGGTTTGAAAGCAACGATTTCTACTCTAATTTATAGGAAATTGAAGCAATTAAGAGTGGAATAGCACAGCCTTACCTGGGCACACGTTCGAACTTCAATTTGGCATCCTAAACCCTCCACAACTGTGGTAAGGGCTTCGAATTTCAACCCAGATTTCGCACCAAACAGGAGCTAGCTCGTGGGGGAGGCCGAATGGGATGATTTTATAGCCAAAAAAATAGCGAAAATCTCCTGGGCTTCGAGCTTTGGTGGCGTGCGTATGGTGAGCAGAGGAGGAAGAAGATGACGTAGAGAGAGAGAAGAGATGTCGTGAATTGGGGGGGAGGCTCGCGGGCAGGTAAGGGAGAAAGGAGGGGCACGCACAAATTACTAATTTGTCCCTCCCTACTCTCTTTTATTTATTCGTCCCAAACTAGTTCATATCTAACACCGCTAGTCTAACTCGTAACCCGAATTCTAAATTCAAATCGATAATATAATCCTTCATCGATTACTCGATCCCAAATACAACCAGGTTCGATTTAATAACATCGAACTACTTCTAAGGTTGACAACCTAATCGTATCTGGGTTCCTAATCGATTTAGTACCCGTTAATAACCGTTAATATCGTTTATTAAAAATTGTCGAAAGATTTTCAAAACTAATAACAATAATAATAATAATCAGTGACAATAACATTCTTTCTTAATAAAATTAACGTTCACATAGGCACTTAGAAAATAATTTTCGCCCATATCGCTAATAAAATACGATTTTTATACGTAAAAAGGCATCACGAACAACTCGACGGAATATAAAGTAGGCGGGCCTTACACTCTCCCCCCTTAAACGAATTTCGTCCTCGAAATTGCTTATTTGGAGGAATTAATGGGTGTACTTCATCCGCATCTCTTTCACAATTCAAGTCACTTTATGCTTAGTTATTCATTCGGCCTTTACCAGCATCCCATCCTTGGATTCCTACTCGAATCAAATCATCAGGGAGCGCTCTTCCTCGCACTATAGCAACTCGATCTCAACAAGTATGATCGATATAGCAGATAGTTTTTTAAGGAAGAAGTCATGAAATGTTGCATATGCATCTCATGAGGTTTACTAACAGGTTTCTTTGCAATTCAAGAATGACAAGCGGACGAGCAGTACTAGAATGGCGGGATGGGAGCATAAAGTTGGTTATCAAGAGTATACCTGACTTGTGTTGGTAGGTTCCCAAGTCTCTTTTCCCTTCTAGCTAAGCATCCGACTGCTAGTTTGTGGCTTCTGGTTGCTTTTACTGTCCCCTGAGGGAGTGCCAATGGTTAGGTGATCTCGTTGTGTCACTGGTTTGATTCCCGTTCCGGATCTCTGAGTGTGACCCCGACTATTCCATGTGACCCTTGGGCAATTAGTAGCCTTGTGACCCCTATCACGACATTCAAAACATGAGCCCGTGAAGCTTCTGCATGGGCCAGGGTACTGATGTCCGCATTGGCCATAGGTTTTCCTTGGTTTCCATTGGGTGTCTTGCTTTCCCTTATCCTGTTTTACCACAGATTTAAACTTCCTAAAGTTTCTGCTTCCTTGGGAATTGGGTTCTCCAGGGCCAATTTCCTTCTTTGCTCGGCCTTCTTATTTGTTTTCAACCTTGGTCTCATCTATGATACGGGCTACCTTCACAGCCCTCTGGTACATTTCTTGAAAGTTAGTATATGTGTACCCTGCTATTATCTACTTTATTTCTCCTTTTAATCCCTATTCGAAGTGGTTCATTCTCATTTCTTCAGTGGCCACCTGATTTGGAGCAAATCGGCTCAGCTCATTGAACTTCGCCGCATATTCCATCACGCTCATTTCTCCTTATTTCAAGCATAAAAACTCCCGTTCTTTAACCCTTCTTACGTCTCGAGGGTAATATTGAGCGTCCATTAAGGCTTTCAGTTGATGTCAGGTTAACACCGGTTCACCTGCCCTAGGTTTCACTGTTCCCCACCAGAATTCAGCTTCCTTTTCAAATTGGTAAACGGCTAGGCGCACCTTGAACCTCTTAGGGTACTCCATGATCTCAAATAAGTTTTCCATTCTCTGAAGCCACTCCTCATATACCATAAGGTCAGTTCCACCTTCAAACTTGGGAGGCTTAAGCTTATTAAATTGACATATCATCTCCATGGTGGTTGGTTCTGGTATGAGTTCGCATCGAGGAGGCATCTATCACACAATTACACAAGGAATCACTTAGTTCTGATTTCAACTAGGATGAACTTTCTTGGTTAATGAAATGATTCGCAAAAGGCAAGAGACATAAGCGATAACTCTGCCTTTTTGCATTAATATACATCCCAGTCCCTTCTTGGACGCATTGCTGTAGATTACAAACCCTTCATTACCCTCAGGCATAGCTAGTATTGGGGCAGACATCATTCGGTTCTTTAGTTCCTGAAAGGCATCTTCGCACTCTGTAGTCCATTCAAATTTGTTGGTCTTCCGAAGTAATCTAGTAATAAGTAAGGCTAGTTAGGTGCGACCTGAGCTAGCGAAGATTAAGGATTAGGATGTTAGAAAGAGACCTCAGGGACTTTCTTATTGATATTAGGTTATATCAAGGATTGGCTTTAAGGTCTTTTAGTTTATTTTCTTAAATTGTGAAGTCCTAGGATGATGGATCTCCCGTGACTCCCAAGTCATACTAGCAGTGTTCAAGGAAATAAGTGCAGTCGGTGCTGACCAAGCGTTATAGACTCACCAGTTTGTGTAAGTATGCAAGTGTATTTCCTATGGAAGAGATGTGATATGCGCGCATGACTATATGAAGGCTGAACTGAACTAGACTTGGGGCTATTCATAACAACCCGCGCCATTTGCGAATCATTTCATTAACCAAGGAGGTTCATCCTAGTTGAAATTAGAACTAAGTGTTTTCTTGTGTAATTGTGTGATAGATGCCTCCTCGATACGAACTCATACCAGAACCAACTGCCATGGAGATGATATGTCAATTTAATAAGCTTAAGCCTCTCAAGTTTGAAAGTGGAACCGACCCTATGGTATATGAGGAGTGGCTTTGGAGAACGGAAAACTTATTTGAGATCATGGAGTGCCCTGAGAGGTTCAAGGTGCACCTAGCCGCTTACCAATTTGAAAAAGAAGGTGAATTCTGGTGGGGAACAGTGAAACCTACGATAGGTGAACCGGTGTTAACCTGGAATCAACTGAAGGCCTTAATGGACACTCAATATTACCCTCGAGACTTAAGGAAGGTTAAAGAACGGGAGTTTTTATGCTTGAAACGAGGAGAAATGAACGTGATGGAATATACGGCGAAGGTCAATGAGCTGAACCGATTTGCCCCAAATCAGGTGGCCACCGAAGAAATGAGAATGAACCACTTCGAACAGGGGTTAAAAGGACAAATAAAGCAGATAATAGCAGGATACGCATATACTAACTTTCAAGAAATGTACCAGAGGGCTGTGAAGGTAGCCTGCATCATAGATGAGACCAAGATTGAAAACAAAGAAAGAGGCCCAGCAAAGAGAGAAATTGGCCCTGGAAAACCCAATTCCTAAGGAAGAAGAAACTTTAAAAGGTCTGAATCTGAGATAAAACAGGATAAGGGAAAGCAAGCCGTCCAAGGGAAACCAATGGAAACCTGTGGCCAGTGTGGACGTCAGCACCCTGGCCCATGCAGAACCTTTACGGGCTCATGTTTTGAATGTGGTGATAGGGGTCACAAAGCCACTAATTGCCCAAGGGTCACATAGAATAGTCGGGGTCACACTCAGAGATCCGGAACGGGAATCAAGCCAGTGGCACAACGAGAGCGCCTAACCATTGGCACTTCCTCAGGGGACAGTAAAAGCAGCCAGAAGCCACAAACTGGCAGTCGGATGCTTAGCTAGAAGGGAAAAGAAACTTAAGAACCTCCAAACACAAGGTCAGGTATTATCTTGATAACCAACTTTATGCCCCCATCCCGTCATTCAAGTACTGTTCGCCCGCTTGTCATCCCTGAATTGCAAATGAACTTGTTAGTAAACCTCATGAGATACGTATGCAACATTTCATAACTTTTTCCTTAAAAACTATCTGCTATATCGATCATACTTGTTGAGACCGAGTTGTCATAGTGTGAGGATGAGCGCTCCCTGATGATTTGGTTCGAGTAGGAATCCAAGGATGGAATGTTATGATGAAGGCAAAATGAATAACTATACATAAGGTGACTTGAAATGTGAAAGAGGCGCGGATGGAGTACACCCATTATGTTCTCCAAGTAAGCAATTTCGAGGACGAAATTCTTTTAAGGGGGGAGAGTGTAAGGCCTGCGTACTTTATTTTCCGTCGAGTTGTTCGTGATGCCTTTTACGTTATAAAAACCGTATTTTATTAGCGATATGAGCTAAAATTATTTTCTAAGTGCCTATGTGAGCGTTGATTTTATTAAAAAGAATAGTTTTATCGCCAGTAATAATGTTATTGTTATTAGTTTTGAAAATCTTTCGATAATTTTAATTAGCGTTATTAACGGTTATTAACGAATATTAAATCGATTAGGAACCCGAATACGATTAGGTTGTCAACATTAGAAGCAGCTCGACAATTATTAAATCGAGCCTAGACATGCTTGGGAAGGAATAATCGATGAATGGCCGGGTCATTGACTATTGAATTTAGAGTTTGGGAAGTGAATTAGGCTAGCGACACCGATTCCTGAACAGCTTGGACCAAATAAATAAAAGAGAGTAGGGAGGAGCAAATTGGTAATTTGCGCATGCCCCTCCTTTCTCCCTCACCTGCCCGCGAGCCCCCCCCAATTCACGAAATCTCTTCTCTCTCTCTACTCCATCTTCTTCCTCTCTGCCCCACCATACGCACGCCACCAAAGCTCGAAGCCCAGGAGATTTTCACCATTTTTCGCTACAAAATCATCCCATTCAGCCTCCCCTACGAGCTAGCTCCTATTTTGTGCGAAATCTGGGTCGAAATTCGAAGCCCTTGCCGTGGTTGTGGAGGGTTTAGGACACCAAATTGAAGCTCGAACTCTTGCCCAGGTAAGGCTATGCTATTCCAGTCTTAGTTACTTCAATCTTCTATAAATTGGAGTTAGAATTCGTACTTCAAACACCTAATTCGATCTCTTATTACAATATGTATGAAACTGGGTTGATTTAGGGTTCGACTTTTGGGTGTTGGGGTGCGAATTAGGCACGAGGGGTATCTGTCCCTGCGTGGGTGAGCAAAAGCCAAAGAAATTAGAGTCGTTCGAACCCCAAAGCCACGTCGGTCAAGCCTTCGATCGAACGCCTAACTTGGAATCGAGGTGAGGGTTCCTTTCCTCCTAAATTACTAATAATTTCAACGTTTTTATCGCAATTAACTAGAATATGTTGAAGTTGAGCGTGGAAATCATGTTGGGTGAATTAGTATTCATATTGACAATTTATAAGTTCGGAATTGATTTGGGTTAAATGCATGTCGGATTGATGCTGAATATTGATAACCTGGCAGATTGGAGGAGTGTTTGGTAAAAAGAGTGTTTTTTTAGCGTAATTCAATTATTGGTCATTAGTTAAATTATGTTTGGAACCTAAGGATGCTAGCCGAGTGATTGAAATAATTATGGAATAAGTCGGACATTGTTTAAAGGTTAAGTGTATCAGGCTTGGGCTTGTTTAGAATTTATTTGTAATAACTATAATAGAATAAGGTGCCTATGGATGTTGGTTTGTGAATCGGGAAACAAACTGTCGTTTTAAAGTTTCGATTGCATCAGTTGGTTCACTTAAACACTATGTTGTTATTAAGCATGAATGTAATGCCTATATATGATCGTTTTATGTACTGTTGGTTTGTATATGTCAATATTGAACCGAGCTTGATAGTTGGATGGTTTGAGGTGGAACTATTGAGTGGTTTGAGGCTCTTGTGGTTGGTGCTATGTGAGGAGGGAGATAGGGTTGTGAATTGCCACAATCGCGTGGATTGCGAGGCCATGTGTGGCTTAATGAATGGTGATATAAAGTGTATGAATGTGCTATGTGTGAATCCCCTTTTCCCTCAATGTGCTAAGTGACATTACGTGAATAGTTTTCGGAATGCAGATATGTTTAAGAAAGATTATTAAATGCATGCTTTCATGATTTCGAATGCTTCAAAGTACTTACCAATTGTTTGGTAGTTTATGAAAATGTTTGTAGCCTATAAGAAATCCTAAATCGTCAAACTACTCAGTTAGTGACTCGACTGAATAGTCTATAGGTTTAGGAAATTTAAAAGTGAACTAAAAATGGATTTGAACATGCTTAAGTCCTTGGTTTGTATACGACTTCTCCTTAAGTTTAAAGGGATTTAAACGACCTGAAAAAGAGTACCTTAAGGTGCTGATTATGAAGCTTAGCTTATTTGCATGCGTTTTGCTTACTTAAGTCTCTATTGAGTTTCGATCTACGATTTAGCAAACGTATTACGTTTAAAAGAAGCTTTTAAGCTAAAAAGTGACGTCGTTTTTATGAGTTAGCAATTGTTTTACGTTTAGAAAAAGCCTTTTAGTTAAAAACAAAGTCGTTTTACGATTTGGTAAGCTTACTACGTTTATACGAAGCATTCAAGTTAGCAACTAAGTCGTTTTACGATTTAGTAAACGTGTTACGTTTATAAGAAACCTTTAAGTTTAAAGTGAAGTCGTTTTAAGTATTAACCAACTTATTGCCTTTATAAGAAGTTTTTAACTCTAAAAGGAAGTCGTTTTACGAGTTAATAAACGTATTACATTTATACGAAGCTTTTAAGTTAGAAATGAAGTTGTTTTACAAACTAGCAAAAGTTTTACGTCTATAAGAAGTTTCTTAAGTTAAAAACGAAGTCATTTTGCGACTTGGTAGCCGTGTTACGTCTATATGAAGCTTTTAAGTTAAAAACGAAGTCGTTTTATGATTTAACAAACCTAATACGTTTAAACGAAGCTTTCAAGATGAAAACGAAGTCATTATTATGATTTAGCAAACCTAACACGTTTAAACGAAGCTTTCGAGATGAAAACGAAGTCGTTTTACGATTTAGCAAACCTAATACGTTTATACGAAGCTTTGAAGCTATAAACGGAGTCGTTTTACGATTTAGCCAACTTATTATGTTTGTAAGAGGCATTCAAGTTAGAAATTAAGTCTTTTACGATTCAGTAAACGTATTTCGTTTATAAAAAGCCTTTAAGTTTAAAGCGAAGTTGGTTTATGTGTTAGCAAACTTATTACGATTCTGAAAAACTTTTAAGCTATTTACGAAGTTGACTTATAAATTGGCAAACTTATTTCATTTATAAGAAGTTTAAGCCAAAAACGAGTAAACTACAGACATTCAAAAGGTTATGATCGTTTTATTTAAAAAGTAAGTTTTCAGCCAAGTAAGCATTTTAAAAAGGGAAATGAAATACGATCTTAAAGGCTAAGAAAGTACGAGGCAATTGGCCAGAGGGTAGGAACTGGACTCAAGATATAAGTTATCTTAGTGTGAGCTGTTCCTGGAAACTGGACGCAAAAATGGCGTGAGCTGTTTCCCCCTAAAGAAAAGTTAGGAACTGGACTCAAGATATAAATTATCTTGATGTGAGTTGTTCCTGGGAACTGGACTCAAGATATTAATTATCTTGGTGTGAGCTGTTCCCCAAATAAGTTATGATGTGTGACGTGTAAGAAAACCTTGAGGGGGACTGGACTCAGGATAATCATATCCTGGTGTGAGCTGTTACCCCACAAAGGACAGTATGGAGGTTAGAATTGCTCTACTAAGACGCATTTTGGCCAAAAGTTAAGTACGCATACCCCGGGGATAACGTAGATTAAAAGTGACAATCTCACTTAAGGGCGGTGTTGACCTCCCTAGCTAGCACAGTAAGATGTTTTTAAAGGAGATCTAGCTTTTTGCCTTTCTAAACAGTTCAGGAAAGAAAAGAAGTTCTTTAAAGTAACACGAGCCTCAAGAGGCCGAGTGAAGCATTCTTAAGAAAAGAAGAAAGCTTTCAAATGTACGAAACCTACATATCTTTTATGAATATGTTCTGAATATAGTTCAAATGAAGTTTCAAATGAAGTATAGCTACATCCTAGTAATGCATCATACATTTAAGCTTTTCAAGGTGCTTAACTTATGAAAGAATGTTCTTGCAACGTCTTTTTTTTACCAATTTGGGTGTTTCAAGAGCTCTTAGAAAGAGTTATAAGCATTAGAGGAGTTAGCATGATTTATAAACTGTTATTTGAATATAACGAGAGTCACTGTGTTTTCACAAGTGTATTTGAAAGCATCATATTCATCCTTGTGCTACTTGATTAAGTGTCTGAATGCTTGTTAGAAAAGAAGATTGGTCATTAAGGACCTAGGAATGAGTTGAGGGATTAGAATGAAGTTTTAGGAGTGGTGATCTTTCCTTGGGGATTTTGATTGCCTAATATTATAGTAATAGTATGAATGCGTGATATATGGCTATTATTAGTATTATTGCCTGCAACTGTTTTGGGTTTTGGGGAGTAGTGGAATTCTCACTGAGCATGTGGTTACTCATTCCATTACTTTTTTCCCCTTTTCCCCAGGCTTTTGTTATGACAGGTGGAAGTCAAGTTACTTATGCGAGCTGGAGCCTACCCCTACTTGAAAAAGAGTCATGTATGCCATATGGAAATAGATTCATGTGTTTAACGAAGTGATGTAATATATTCCTAATTTGTAATTGTTGTAAACTAAGTTTTCTAGCTCAGATAATGCATATTGTTCATGAGTTGCTCTGTATGGCCGTGTGAGCCAACCATCTGTCTAGTTAGATGTCTTTATTCGGAATTAGCTGTGTTTTGGGATGTAAACCCCAGTACTCCGGTTGTATAGACCGTTGAGCTGTGCCTTTTACTTTTCCTGTATTAAAGAACTATTCTGTTTGGTATACTCCGAGCGGATGGCTCGTTGAGTTATGGACTCTGACGTGTGGCCGCTGAGTTTGTTTTAAATATTATGCGCTTCTGTTGATTTGCAGGGGATTATTGTCGAGCTTTTAGCCTAGGAACGGTCAGTTTTTAGGGGAAACTCTGTCTGTTTCGTCCCGAGAATTAAGTAATACGTAAGAAAACGTAACGCTACATTTTCTTAACTTCTTATGCAAATTTCTAGGGTGAAACGGACAGAGTTTTCCCTAAAAACTGACCGTTTCCAGGCTAAAAGCCTTACAATAACTCCCTGTAATCAACGGAAGCGCAATACATTAAAAGAAACTCAACGGCCACACACCGGAGTTCATAACTCAACGAGCCACCCGCTCGAAGTACACCAAACAGAGTAGTTCATTAATAAGGAATAAATGTAAGATACAACTCAACGGTTCACACAACCGGAGTATTGGGGTTTACATCCCAAAACATAACTAACTTTAAAAGAGAAGACAGCTAACTATTTAGATGGTTGGCTCATACGGCCATACAGAGCAACCTTTATACCATATGCATGACATGAACTAGCATAATTGCTTGCAGACATTTATAAACTAAGAATACTGTACATGGCTTCATTAAGAACATAAGTAGGCACATATGACTCTTTTTCAACCAAGGGCAAACTTCAACTCCGCATAAGAGGCTTGACTTTCACTTGTCGCAAAGAAAACCTGGGGAAAAGGGGAAAGAGTAGTGGGATGAGCAACCACACGCTCAGTGAGTGTCCCCCAACCCCCTTAAAAGTAAATCCGTTGTAGGCAGTAATATCTTTACTAATCGCATATCACGTATTCATACTTTATTATCATATTAGACAATGAAAATACTCAAGGAAAGATCACCATCCTTAAAACTTCATTCTGATCCCCTTAACTCATTTCTAGGCCCAAAAAGGGCAAGCTTTCCCGCTAACAAACAGTAGGCACGTAATCAAACAAGCAACAAGGATTGAGTATGAAGCTTCCAAACATACTTTTGAAACCACAGTGACTCCTCATATATTCTAATAATGGTTTATAAATCACGCCAACATCTTTAAAGCTTATAATTCTTGCTAAAAGTTCTCAAAACATCCAAATTAGCAAGGAAGACTTAGCAAGAAACATTCTTTCATGGGATATGCATTTTGAAAAGCTTAAAAGCCCAATGCATTACTGGGATATAACGTTACGTCATTTGAAACTTCATTTAAACCATACTTGGGAGCTTATTCATAAGATATGGAAAGAATATGGCCTCGTAATGGCCCTTATAAATCTTTCTTTTCTGAAATACTTAAAATAGCGAAATGCTAACTTCTTTTCTTGCTTATTAGAAACTTACTCATAGCATAAAAACATCTTATTGTGCTGGCTAAATGAGATTATACTCACAACTTACGTTATCCCCAGGGTATACGTACTTAACTTTTGGCCAAAACGCGTCTTAGTAGAGCAACTCTAACCTCGATATTATCCTCTGCGGGGCAACAGCTCACACCAGGATAATCATATCCTGAGTCCAGTTCCCCTCAAGGTTTTCTTACGCGTCACACATCACAACTTATCTGGGAAACAGCTCACACCAAGATAAGTCATATCTTGAGTCCAGTTCCCAGGAACAGCTCGAACCAAGATACCTCGTATCTTGAGTCCAGTTCCTAACTTTTCTTTAGGGAAAAGAGCTCACGCCAAGATAATTCATATCTTGCGTCCTGTTTCCAGGAACAGCTCACACCAAGATACCTCGTATCTTGAGTCCAGTTCCTAACTTACTTATCTCAGGGGGAATCAGCTCACGCCCTTTTGCGTCCAGTTTCCGCCCTCTGGCCAACTTCTCAGCACATTTTTAGTCTTTAAGGACATATTTCATTTCTCTGTTTCAAATGCTTACTTGTTGAAAACTCGCTTTTTAAATAAAACGACCATAATCTTTCTAAATGCTTATAGCTCATTTCATTTTGAGCTTAAAAACTTCTTATAAACGTGCCACTCGTGATACGACTTTACTTTTAACTTTAAAAGCTTCTAATAAACGTAATACGTTTACTGGTTCATAAAACGACTTCGTTTCTAACTTAAAAGCTTCGTATAAACGTACTAAGTTTGCTATTTCATGAAAAGAAACCCATTTAGAACTTAAACACTTAGTTAGCGCGTAACTCAACTTAGATTCGTATAAAACTTCAGTTGTCATTCTATAACTCCTTTCAATCCCTTTTTAAAACTCAAGAAGGGGGAATAAATAAGCTAAAGGTTTAAAACATTCCCAAACTTGCTATTTTCCAAAAATTTAAAGTTCATGACTCGTCTATAAGGCAAATAATGTTCCTTTGTAAACTTTCAACGTAAACGTTTCTTAAAAACATAATGGATTTACTAGCTCTCAACTCGAAAACCCAATGGAGACTGAAGTAAGCAATTAGCATACAAGTTAGCTAAATTTCATAGCTAGCCTTGAAATGGCCCCTTTTAAGTCGTTTAAATTCCGTTAAATATAAAGAGAGGTCATAAATAAATCGGTCTTAAAATCATTTTCGAACTCACTTTTACCTTGCTTTTAAACTCCCTAAACCTATTGACTATTCAATCGAGTCACTATTGAGTAGTTCGATGATTTAGGATTTCTTATAAGCTACAAACATTTTCATAAGCTACTAGACATTTAGTAAGTACTTGAAAGCATTCGAAATCATGAAAACATACATTTAGAAATTCTTCTTAAACATGTCTGAATTTCGAAAACTATTCACTTAATGGCACGTAGCACATAGAGAGAAAAAGGGGGGTTCACATGTATCACATTCAAGCACTTCATAATCATTTCAACAACACAATGAGCTACACATGACCTCGCAATCCACACGATTGCGGTTAATTCACAACTCAGGCTCCCTCCTCACAAGCACCGTACCACAAGGACCTCGAGCCACTCTTAGTTCTTCCTTAAGCCATCCAACTACGATCTCGGTTTCAATTCACAATCTAGCATCCTAATTATGATGATATACTGTAAGGGGATACATAAACTTACCAATGTTGAACTTTACCGATCAATTAACTAACAGTTAGTTGAGCGCTGCAACCAACGGTCATATCCAAGCACATATGTATATATATACATGTAAGCATTCATACGGGCTAAACTTAATAAGAAGCATGGGGTGTGATTTGCATTCATGTGGGTTAGTTAGGAGTCGTAAGCATGCCATTCTAAAGCTAAGCATAACTCACTAAATGGACAAGCTAAGTGTTGGCTTCATGTTACATTTAGCCTATTACGTCATTTACATTTTCACGGTGAACATAAAACGACTCACTTATTACATGACTATTTATACCATTGAAGTCTAGCAAGAATCGAATATCTAGTTAGACATAGAATGAAAAACTTAGTTAGGCTAACATGGTCCATCAGGCATATTACAACCCTAAGCTTCCGTTTGTCATATCACTGTCGCTAAGCAAACCCATTTAGGTCACTTAGACATAATCGAATCTACACATTCATTACTTGTAACGACATTACTACTCGAACCTATTTAGACCTTTTTAGCATAATACGTCTCAGGATGTTCGTTTCCTATATTAAGACTATCTTGCAACCCTTTTCATGTCATTAAAGAATAATACAACCTTGGGCAATTATTTTTAGTGTCGCAGTTACTTATTCACGTCAACCCTTCAAGCGCGCGTTAATTGGGTTACCAGAGTTGATATTAAACATGCCTGACTCGGTTCGAATTAGACTTACAAGCATGTAATAATGGAATATACTAAACTTGGTTCTAAACATGTATAGCTCACTTCAATCTAAATCTTCAGGCATGGATTACTATATGCATTCAAATTAACGCTAAACATGTATAATTCATTTCGAATTAAAAACTTAGGCATAATTTAACTAAATTAATTCGAATCGAAGCTAAGCACATATAATTCACTTCAAATTACAATCTCAGGCATAAATTAACCAAATAAATCGAACCTAAACATGTATAGCTCACTTCTTGACATTTCTAACGAATTTAGCGAACCCTAACATGACATGCAACATCAATCTGCTGAAAAACATTTTTGAAAATAGTAATAGCTTAGGAGGGAGAAACACTTACTTGGATTAATCGAATTTTCGACTCTAATCAACCCCAAAGCACGCCCTAATCTGCTTACTCCCGAATCCCAGCAGCGTTCTTGCAAAACCTAGGCGTTATCCCCCGTAGGTGTGGCATTTTTGGTGGTTTTTGGGTCAAATTCGGTCCCTAATTTATAGAGGGGACCGAGGGAGGTGTGTGTCGCCGGTTTCCGGCACGTGGGTCGCCGGTTTCCGGCACGTGGGTGGCCGGTTTCCAGGTGGTGGACGGGTGTTTGGGTTGATTTTTGGCCGTGAGAAGTGGAGGACGATGGGTGGTGGAGTTTGGGCGGTGGCTGGCGTGGCTGAAGGGACCAGTCGTCCCTTTCTTTCGCCGGCGACAGGTGGCGGTCGGCGGTGATGCCAGCCGGCGACCGTGGCCCCAGAGAGAGAGAGAGAGAGAGAGAGAGAGAGTGAGGTTTAGAGAGAGAGAGTGCGTGAGAGGGTCGGGGGGGTTTCGGGGTCCTCAGACCCGAACTCAGGCCCCTCCCCTTTTGACATTTCTTTTTCCTTTTTTTTTTGTTGTTCAACTAGCTAACGTAACCAAGTTCTGGCCCTAAACTCGCTAGCGATTAGGCTAATTCCAGCCAAAAACGTCCCACAACTAAAACTTCAATCTAGGTTTCGGGAGTCAACTAATTAAAACGAAAACGATTTTAAAAACTCAGGTTAGTGTCGTTTCAATAAATTTATAAATAAGTAACGTCAATAATAACATAAATCATATAGTTAATAAAAAGACGATTTATGACGTAAAACGTAGAACATCCAGGTTAACTTAAAAATAAGGGAGGCGGGTCTTACACTCTTCCCCCCTTAAAAGAATTTCGTCCTCGAAATTCTAAATCTAAGCTCGGTCTTTTCTAGAATGCATGCACATAACTAGGATTTATGCGGTAGGTTTTCAAAAGGTTTCATTTTGCAGACACTACTTCTTTTAAATCGAAGGAAATGGCCTATGGTATCCAGTTTCCTCCTCGCCAATCCTCTTCAAGTGTCTACTCACTCTATTTAGCCTTATAAGCGTGGGGAAACCTCAACCCATCGAGGTGCCTTTTGAGAACAAAACCGTGAGGGGTGCACTGGACTCAGGGTGAGCGTGCCCTGGTGTGAGCTATACAACCCCAAAGCGGACAATACCTCGATGGCGGGTGGTCGTGGGCTGTTACAGTGGTATCAGAGCCATGGACCCGACCCGATGTGCCAGCGAGGACGCTGGGCCCCTGAGAGGGGGGTGGATGAAGGTATCCCACATGGGGAGTTGAGGAGAACGAACCACGCCTTATAAGCGTGGGGAAACCTCAACCCATCGAGGCGCCTTTTGAGGACAAAACCGTGAGGGGTGCACTGGACTCAGGGTGAGCGTGCACTGGTATGAGCTGTGTAGCCCCAAGGCGGACAATACCTCGATGGCGGGTGGTCGTGGGCTGTTACAGATCAATATAACACCCCCACCCCCTAGAGCCGGAAGCGTTACGTTGTCTTACGTCTTACTTAATTTCTGGGACGAAATGGACAGAGTTTCCTCTAAAAACTTACCGTTTCCAGGCTTAAAGCCTTACAAAAATCCCCTGTAAATCAACCGAAGCACATAACATTTAAAAGAAGCTCAACAGCCACACGCTGGAGTTCATAACTCAATGAGCCACCCGCTCGGAGCACACCAAACAGAATAGTTCTTTAATACATGAAAAGTAAAAGATACAACTCAACGGTCTACACAACCGGAGTACTGGAATTTACATCCTAAAACACAGCTAATTTCGAATAAAGACATCTAACTAATCAAATGGTTGGTTCACACGGCCATACAGAGCGACTCATAAATAGTATGCATTATATGAGCTAGAAAACTTAGTTTACAACAATTACAAACTAGGAAAACGTTACATCACATCGTTAAACACATGAATCTACTTCTATATGGCACACGTGACTCTTTTTCAAGTAGGAGTAGACTCCAGCTCGTGTAAGTAGCTTGACTTCCACCTATCATAACAAAAGCCTGGGGAAAAAGGGGAAAAAGTAATGGGATGAGCAACCACACGCTCAGTGAGAATTCCCCTACTCTCTAAAACCCAAAGCAATTGCAGGTAATAATACTGATAATAATCACATATCACGTATTTATACTTTACTATCATATTAGGCAATCAAGTCCCCAAGGAGGGATTACCGCTCATGTACTTTACGCTAGGCCCTCAACACATTCCTGGGCCCTTAATGACTATCCTGCCGTTCTAACTAGCATTCAAGCACATAATTATGTAACATAAGAGCGAATATTATGCTTTCAAACACATTTGGGAAAAGCATAGTGACTCATGTTATATGCCAAGAACTTATAAGTCATGCAAACTTCCTTAGCAATTACAACTTTTCTAAAAACTCATGAGACGCCCAAATTGGTAAGAAGAGCTTTGCAAGAAACATTCTTTCTTTAGAAATGCACCATTAAAAACTTAAACATTCATTGCGTTGCTAGGATGTAACCAACTACACATGAAATTCATGTGAATTATATTCAGAATACATTAATAAAATATATGTAAGTTACGTGCATTTGAAAGCCTTCTTACTTTCTTAAAAATGCCTTACTTGGCCTCTTGAGGCTCGTATTCCTTTTAAAAATAACTTCTTTTCCTTTCTGAACTTCTTAAAATGGCAAATTGCCAAATTTCCTATTTATTAGGAACATACTTATAACATAAAAACATCTTATTATGCTGACTAAGGGAGGTCAACACTGCCCTTAAGTGAGATCATCACTCTTAATCTACGCTATCCCCGGGGTATACGTACTTATCTTTTGGTCAAAACGCATCTTAGCAGAGCAACTCTAACCTCGATACTGTCCTCTGTGGAGCAACAGCTCACACCAGGATAATCATATCCTGAGTCCAGTCCCCCTCAAGGTTTTCTTATGCATCACACATCATAACTTATCTGGGGAATAGCTCACACCAAGATACTTCATACCTTGAGTCCAGTTCCCGGGAACAGCTCACACCAAGATAATTCATATCTTGTATTCAGTTCCTAACTTTTCTTTAGGGGGAAACAGCTCACGCCATCTTTGCGTCCAGTTTCCAGGAGCAGCTCACACAAAGATAACTCATATCTTGAGTCCAGTTCCTACCCTCTGGCAAATTGCCTAGCACTTTCTTAGCCTTTAAGATCATATTTCATATCTCTTTTTTAAATGCTTACCTTGTTGCAACTTACTTTTTAAATAAAACGATCATAACCTTTTGAATGTTTGTAGTTTACTCGTTTTTGGTTTAAAACTTCTTATAGACGACATAAGTTTGCCAATTCATAAATCGACTTTGTAAATAGCTTAAAAACTTTTCAGAATCGTAATAAGTTTGCTAACATGTAAACCAACTTCGCTTTCAACTTAAAAGCTTCTTATAAACGTCATACGTTTACTGAATCATAAAACGACTTAGTTTCTAACTTGAATGGTTCGTATAAACGTAATGAATTTACTAAGTCGCAAAACGACTACGTTTTTAACTAAAAGGCTTTTTACAAACGTAATAAGGTTGCCTAATCATAAAACGAATTTGTTTCTAATTGAAAGTTTCGAATAAGTGTAATAGGGCTGCTAAATCATAAAAACGACTTCGCTTTTTAGCTTAATAGCTTCTTTTGAACGTAATACGTTTGCTAAATCGTAGATCGAAACCCAATAGATACTTAAGCAAGCAAAACACATGCAAATAAGCTAAGCTTCATAATTAGCACCTTGAGGTGCTCCTCTTCGGGTCGTTTAAATCCTTTCAAACTTAAGGAGAAGTCGTATACAAACGAAAGCCTTAAGCATGTTCAAATCCACTTTTAGTTCACTTTTTTAACTTTCTAAACCTATCGACTATTCGGTCGAGTCACTAACTGAGTAGTTCGATGATTTAGGATTTCTTATAGGCTACAAACATTTTCATAAACTACCATACAATTGGTAAGTACTTAGAAGCATTCGAAATCATGAAAACATGCATTTAACAGTCTTTCTTAAACATGTCTGCGTTTCGAAAACTATTCACTTAATGTCACTTAGCACATTGAGGGAAGAGGGGATTCACACATAGCACATTCATACACTTCATATCACCATTCATTAAGCCACACATGGCCTCGCAATCCACACGATTGCGGCAATTCACAACCCTATCTCCCTCCTCACAGAGCACCGACCACAAGAGCCTCAAACCACTCAATAGTTCCACCTCAAACCATCCAATTGCCAAGCTCGGTTTAATGTTGACATATACAAACCAACAGTACATAGAACGATCATATATAGGCATTACATTCATGCTTAATAACAACGTAGTGTTTAGGTGAACCAATTGATGTAATCGAAACTTTGAAAGTACACTTTGCCCCTTTTAGTTCGCTAATTGATAGCCATAAGCATAATACTTCATTGAGATAACTACGAATAGACTATTAACATGCCTAAACTGATGTAACCATGACCTTTAGACATAATTCAGTTCATTCCACAATTACTTCGATTAGCCTCCTCAAGCTTCAAAACGGAGTTCGAACTTATAAATTATTATAATCACAGCACTGTACTAACATTCTGCTCATTAAACATTTCTCTACTCTCTGGTTATTAACATTCAGCCTCAATTCGACATTCAAATGACCCAAATCAGTACCATGTTCGTAATTCCTCAACTTTAATTCTAAATTTACCCAAACTGATTTCTAAACTTGGAATTAACATGCATCAACTAAATTTAGCTAAAATCATTGAAATTAATAGTAATTTAGGAGGAAAGGAACCCTCACCTCGATTTCAAGTTAGAGATTCGAATCCAAGGCTGCTGGGTCAACTTTAGGTGTTCGGACAACTCCAAACCTTCAACTCTTGCCCACCTACGCTCGAACTAGACCCAAATCGTGCCTAATTCGTGCCAACCAAACCTTAAATTCGACCCAAACGCTCGCTTACTGAATTGAGGTTGAATTGGGGTTTGAAAGCAACGATTTCTACTCTAATTTGTAGGAAATTGAAGCAACTAAGAGTGGAATAGCACAGCCTTACCTGGGCACGCATTCGAAGTTCAATTTGGCGTCCTAAACCCTCCACAACTGCAGCAAGGGCTTCGAATTTCAGCCCAAATTTCGCACCAAACAGAAGCTAGCTCGTGGGGGAGGCCGAATGGGATGATTTTGTAGCCAAAAAAATGGCGAAAATCTCCTGGGCTTCGAGCTTTGGTGGCGTGCGTATGGTGAGCAGAGGGGGAAGAAGATGAAGTAGAGAGAGAGAGAAGAGATGCCGTGAATTGGGGGGGAGGCTCGCGGGCAGGTGAGGGAGAAAGGAGGGGCATGCAGAAATTACCAATTTGTCCCTCCCTACTCTCTTTTATTTATCCGTCCCAAGCTAGTTCGTATCTAACACTGCTAGTCTAACTCATAACCCGAATTCTAAACCCAAATCGATAATATAATCCTTCATCGATTACTCGATCCCAAATACAACCAGGTTTGATTTAATATCATCGAACTACTTCTAAGGTCGACAACCTAATCGTATCTGGGTTCCTGATCGATTTAGTACCCGTTAATAACCGTTAATATCGTTTATTAAAAATCGTTGAAAGATTTTCAAAACTAATAATAATAATAATAATAATAATCAGTGACAATAACATTCTTTCTTAATAAAATTAATGTTCACATAGGCACTTAGAAAATAATTTTCGCCCATATCGCTAATAAAATACGATTTTTATACGTAGAAAGGCATCACGAACAACTCGACGGAATATAAAGTAGGCGGGCCTTACACTCTTCCTTCCCTTAAAAGAATTTCGTCCTCGAAATTACTTATTTGTAGGAATTAATGGGTGTACTTCATCCGCATCTCTTTCGCAATTCAAGTCACTTTACGCTTAGTTATTCATTCGGCCTTTACCAGCATCCCATCCTTGGATTCCTACTAGAATTAAATCATCAGGAAGCGCTCTTCCTCACACTATGGCAACTCGATCTCAGCAAGTATGATCGGTATAGCAAATAGTTTTTAAGGAAGAAGTCATGAAATGTTGCATATGCATCTCATGAGGTTTACTAACAGGTTTCTTTGCAATTCAAGAATGACAAGCGGACGAGCAGTACTAGAATGGCGGGATGGGGGCATAAAGTTGGTTATCAAGAGTATACCTGACTTATGTTGGTAGGTTCCCAAGTCTCTTTTCCCTTCTAGCTAAGCATCCGACTGCTAGTTTGTGGCTTCTGGTTGCTTTTACTGTCCCCTGACGGAGTGCCTATGGTTAGGCGATCTCGTTGTGTTACTGGCTTGATTCCCGTTCCGGATCTCTGAGTGTGACCCCGACTATTCCATATGACCCTTGGGCAATTAGTAGCTTTGTGACCCATATCACCACATTCAAAACATGAGCCCGTGAAACTTCTATATGGGCCAGGGTGCTGACGTCCACATTGGCCACGGGTTTTCCTTGGTTTCCATTGGGTGGCTTGTATCCTGTTTTATCACAGATTTAAACTTCCTAAAGTTTCTGCTTCCTTGGGTATTAGGTTCTCCAGGGCCAATTTCCTTCTTTGCTCAGCCTTTTTCTTTGTTTTCAACCTTAGTCTCATCTATGATACGGGCTACCTTCACAGCCCTCTGGTACATTTCTTGAAAGTTGGTATATGCGTACCCTGCTATTATCTGCTTTATTTATCCTTTTAATCCCTGTTCAAAGTGGTTCATTCTCATTTCCTCGGTGGCCACCTGATTTGGAGCGAATCGGCTCAGCTCATTGAACTTCGCCGCATATTCCATCACGCTCATTTCTCCTTGTTTCAAGCATAAAAACTCCCGTTCTTTAACCCTTCTTACGTCTCGAGGGTAATATTGAGCATCCATTAAGGCTTTCAGTTGATGCCAGGTTAACACCGGTTCACCTACCCTAGGTTTCACTGTTCCCCACCAGAATTCAGCTTCCTTTTCAAATTGGTAAGCGGTTAGGTGCACCTTGAACCTCTCAGGGCACTCCATGATCTCAAATAAGTTTTCCATTCTTCGAAGCCACTCCTCATATACCATAGGGTCAGTTCCACCTTCAAACTTGGGAGGCTTAAGCTTATTAAATTGACATATCATCTCCATGGCAGTTGGTTATGGTATGAGTTCGCGTCGAGGAGGCATCTATCACACAATTACACAAGGAATCACTTAGTTCTGATTTTAACTAGGATGAACTTTCTTGGTTAATGAAATGATTTGCTAAAGGCGAGAGTTGTTATGGATAGTCCTAGGTCTGGTTCAGTTCAACCTTCATATAGTCATACGCGCATATCACATCTTATCCAAAGGAGATACATGTGCATGCTTACACAACTAGTGAGTCTATAATGCTTGGTCAGCACTAACTGCACTTATTTCGTTGAACACTGATAGCGTGACTTAGGAGTCACAGGAGATCTTATCATCCTAGTAGTTCATGATTTAAGGACAATAAGCTAAAAGGGTTTACATTCTAACATACAGCTCACATTTATCCGATTGGCTTAAACGGATCACACAAAAGTCAATCAATCAAGTCAACTAGCACCTTAGGAACATATTTGCATCAAGGATGCGCCCATAACGTCACTTCAAGGTGGGGGAAAAGCTACTTAACTCTTATACTTAGTAAGCTTATTACATTTATACGAACCATTCAAGTTAGAAACTAAGTCGTTTTACGATTTAGTAAACGTGTTACGTTTATAAGAAACTTTTAAGTTTGAAGTGAAGTCGTTTTAAGTATTAACCTGCTTATTGCCTTTACAAGAAGCTTTTAAGTTAAAAAGGAAGTCGTTTTACGAGTTAATAAACGTATTACGTTTATACGAAGCTTTTAAGTGAGGAATGGAGTGGTTTTACAAACTAGCAAACATTTTACGTCTATAAGAAGTTTCTTAAGTTAAAAACGAAGTCGTTTTGCGAGTTAGTAGCCGTGTTACGTCTATACGAAGCTTTCAAGTTAAAAACGAAGTCGTTTTACAATTTGGCAAACCTAACACGTTTAAATGAAGCTTTCGAGATTAAAACGAAGTCATTTTACGATTTAGCCAACTTATTATGTTCGTATGAGGTATTCAAGTTAGAAACTAAGTCGTTTTACGATTTAGTAAACATATTACGTTTATAAGAAGCTTTTAAGTTTAAAGCGAAGTTGGTTTACATGTTAGCAAACTTAGTACGATTCTAGAAAGTTCTTAAGCTATTTACGAAGTCGATTTATGAATTGGCAAACTTATTTCGTTTATAAGAAGTTTCAAGCCAAAAAAGAGTAAACTATAAACATTCAAAAGGTTATGATCGCTTTATTTATTCAGAAGGTTATGATCGTTTTATTTAAAAAGTAAGTTTTCAGCAAAGTAAGCATTTGAAAAAGAGAAATGAAAGAAGATCTTAAAGGCTAAGAAAGTGCTAGGCAATTGGCCAGAGGGTAGGAACTAGACTCAAGATATGAGTTATCTTGGTGTGAGCTGTTCCTAGAAACTGGATGCAAAGATGGCGTGAGCTGTTTTTCCCTAAAGAAAAGTTAGGAACTGGGCTCAAGATATGATTATCTTGGTCTGAACTGTTCCTGGGGACTGTACTCAAAATATTAATTATCTTGGTGTGAGCTGTTCCCCAGATAAGTTATGATGTGTGATGCATAAGAAAACCATGAGAGGTGCACTGGACTCAGGGTGAGCGTGCCCTGGCGTGAGCTGTATAGCCCCAAAGCGGACAATACCTCGATGGCGGGTGATCGTGGGCTGTTACAGTGTTATCAGAGCCATGGACCCGACCCGATGTGCCAGCGAGGACGCTGGGCCCCTGAGGGGAGGTGAATGAAGGTATCCCACATCGGGAGTTAAGGAGAACGAACCATGCCTTATAAGCGTGGGGAAACCTCAACCCATCGAGGCGCCTTTTGAGGACAAAACCGTGAGGGGTGCGGCTGTAACAGCCCACGACCACCCGCCATCGACGTATTGTCTGCTTTGGGACTACACAGCTCACACCAAGGCACGCTTACCCTGAGTCCAGTGCACCCCTCACGGTTTTGTCCTCAAAAGGCGCCTCGATGGGTTGAGGTTTCCCCACGCTTATAAGGCGTGGTTCGTTTTCCTCAACTCCCGATGTGGGATACCTTCATCCACCCCCCCTCTCAGGGGCCCAGCGTCCTCGCTGGCACATCGGGTCGGGTCCATGGCTCTGATACCACTGTAACAGCCCACGACCACCCGCCATCGAGGTATTGTCTGCTTTGGGGCTACACAGCTCACACCAGGGTACGTCTACTCTGAGTCCAGTGCACCCCTCACGGTTTTGTCCTCAAAAGGTGCCTCGATGGGTTGAGGTTTCCCCACGCTTATAAGGCGTGGTTCATTCTCCTCAACTCCCGATGTGGGATACCTTCATCCACCCCCTCTTAGGGGCCCAGCGTCCTCGCTGGCACATCGGGTCGGGTCCATGGCTCTGATACCATTGTAACAGCCCACGACCACCCGCCATCGAGGTATTGTCCGCTTTGGGCAGGCGGGACGCTACCACCATCCCTGCCCTCACGGTTTTATCCTCTTGGGGCAGGCGGGACACTACCACCATCCTTGCCCTCAAAAGGCGCCTCGATGGGTTGAGGTTTCCCCACGCTTATAAGGCGTGGTTCGTTCTCCTCAACTCCCGATGTGGGATACCTTCATCCACCCCCCTCTTAGGGGCCCAACATCCTCGCTGGCACGTCGAGTCGGGTCCATGGCTCCTTTTGAGGACAAAACCATAAGCGGTGCACTGGACTCAGGGTGAGCGTGCCCTGGTATGAGCTGTGTAGCCCCAAAGCGGACAATACCTCGATGGCGGGTGGTCGTGGGCTGTTACACTAGCACACACATATCTTCAAATGTAGTGCACCGTTGTAATTGTACAACATGTGAGTACCTAGGGTTTAGACCACTAAGATACTTGACTGTGGTTTGATTTTCTGGCTCTTAAGATCACACTTAATCAAGAGCTTTCCAAACTCCCTGTGTATTTTTCCATAGATATAGAGCCTTGAGGCAAGCTATACAACTGAGCATAGTTATCTTAAAGGTAAAAAGGGGTGAAGAACTGGCTTTCAATTTAGACTTCATCGTGGTATAGTCCTGATCTTTCCCTTTCTTTTCTTGACTCCCTTGGCACATAGATTGGTCCAACGGAGAGAGGCATACTTCCTTTACCTTAAGCCCACTAGTTTGACCATCTTGTCTTTAGAATGTCTTTATAATCAAAGACTCTCTCTACTATATGCAACCAATCAATGAACTCATTTGGATCTGGCCTTCCTCCAAACTCAGGGGCCTCCACCTTGATGTCGTGGCTTTATTGATGATTCCTTCTACTTCTTCTGGCCCTTGGTTCTGAGTCATCTTCACTTAGGCTGCCAAAGGGATTTTCTTGAATTTCTAATTCACCTTGACAGGCTTCAGGTGAGCTAGCAACGTTAGTTTGCAAGGCTCTTCTCTTATTCATGAGGGATTCTCGAAGTTGCTTTCTCAAATACTTATTTAAGTTTTCCAAATATTCATAGTTTTTCATCAAATCCATGAACTTTTCCTCTAAAGACATACTGCCACTCATCTTACCTGTACTGACAATCCAGTTCTTTGTAGGCTATGTATTTGGGTTAAAAGGTTGTGTTTGAACAAGGTTTCATGCTAAGGAGGTTAGCATTAGCTTTAATACCAAATATGATGCATTTCTAGGCAAGATTAGAAGGGAGAAAGTAACTTAATACAAACACCAAGCAACATAAGATACAAACTTAAGTTAGTGAAATGAGTTAAAAAATGAGATATGCTGGACTGAGAAGGATAAGACACACCACCTACTTAGATCCCAGGGCCTTGGCAATAAAAATGTAGACAAGCAACCACTTAAGCTAATCAAGACTCACTACAACACCACTTAATATGGCTAGAGAATGCGATAAACTAGAGAGAGTTTGAGGGGAAAGAGCTTTGTGCTATTTCATTCATATTCAACTGGTTATTGCAATAGCAAAAATAGGCTTGTAAACCATGCCTTACATCCTCTCGCAATGGCTAGCTGAAGTATAAAGCTAGCTTAAAATAGTAAAACAAGAATATGTAAGATAGTACATAAAATACCAAAGTTACTAGAAGAGCTTTAACACCTTTATTGCTTGTTAATCTAAACTAATGAGGTATCGATCCCTAAAGCATCATCTTAAGGTCTTTAATGACGACTAATAAAGCAAGTTGCAACTCATTCTTTAGGGTTAGCCTGACCAAAATGCAAGTGGGCTGTAACTAGGGATCCACTGGTCTAAAGAATTCCTCCCCTTCTGAAGCTGGATAAAAGCAAATGCTAGCTGAGATGACTTTGCCCTTTTAAGGTTAATTGAGATCATATTTAGACACATTTTCATGATCTTAAACTTGCCAAAAGAGAGTTGCATCATAGAGTCAAAGTTGTCTCTCTCAAACTACTCTACTAGACTGGAATCTGGACAGGCTGACTATTCCAACTTAGCATTGATTTATACGGTGACCAAAAGGTGGGAACAACTAACCTCATCTAATGGCTATTATGTTAGCCAAAAAAAAGATGTAAGTTACTTCCTATAATAAGCGCCAAGGGCTTTAGTAAATGAGATGATGGAATGCAAGCTTAAGACTCAAGGTCATGAATTTTGGACTTGGTGCTTAGAGAAAGATCTCCTAAACCATGGCATGGATTGATGGAGCTTATTGGGGTTGACTTGGAAACTTGTGAAATTTTTATTTTCGTACAATATGATGAGAAATAATGCTGATGTTAAATAATGTTTCTTTCATAATATTATAAGCTCCTTCTATACATTGGTTTGGATTAGAACAAAATAGTTGTAGGACTAGCCTAATTCTTTTTCAGCCACCATTCATGTGATGCTTCAATTTTTCATGTAATAGGGTTCCATTGTAGACTAGTTTTTGATATTTTTAATTGCTTCCATAGTCACCAATCATTCCTCATGGAATTATATTTGTGCTTACAACTATTTGCACCAAAATGGCACCCAATTTTCTTTTTGACTTCTAGTTGGATTTTTTTCCAAATAAAAAATTGTGCACACCCATGTTTTGCTATGTATCGGAGGCAACTATTGTATAGAATTATCATTTCCTCATAGGTCCATTGGAAGGTCTCTTTGTTTCCCTTCTTACTAGTTGAGGACGTCATGCTAATACAACCTTTAATTAAAAATACTTCATACAATGATATAAAGTAGATCCAAAGTTATATGTACATCTACTAATATACGCATATTCATATGAACTACAAAGCAGCATAGATATTGGTCTTAATAAATTTCAAAATTACTTTTAAACACTTTATTAACTCACATAATTGACACTCTACTTTTTATACTATGTAGTAAGGAATGCAAACAAGTATATGAAGAAAGAAATAGAAAAGAAAGAAACAAACAGGAAAAGAATAAACAACTTAACATAAAAATGAATAAAGAAATAGAAAATAAGTACTAGAATCAATCAAAATGTAACAAAGAGGAACAAAACCCCAAAATGTAGCCTATAGATATTGATTATATGCTAGTATATGCTTGGAAGTTGTGGACATCTAAAAATGATAAAACATAGGCCAGTGAAGACAAAGGTCCTTTGCTTTTAACGACTAAGGCAAAAGCTTATCTTTATGACTTTGTAAAGGACAATCAAGTACATCATATGAAGGAGAATAATGGGCAGCAATAACAAGGGGAAAACCCTAGGCTTAGTAAGTATAAGATTAACTTTGACGCAACAATAGATATGAATATAGGCACAACTGGCCTTGGAGCTGTTTCCATATATAGTGATTCTCTTAGAAAACAACATATATATATATATATATATATATATATATATATATATGATAATTAGGGATGGTTTATCATGTGTATAGGAATTATATTATGCAACTCTAGGAATTGAATATGATGCTCAATATTATATTTCTACCTATAAAGATACTCTTATGTTGAATGTACTATGGTTTCTTGTGACCATTATTGAGCTATATGTATGTTGTGGTTCTTAGAAGTTGCGATTTTTGAGTTTTTGATATATTTTGCTTTATGTTTCTTCTTTCTTAAATATATCATATTTTGATAGAATTGAGAGTAAGAGCACGAGCAACTAATACATGTTTCCCCTGGCATAAATGATAAATGACATGGTTCATCAAGGAACTAGCAAGAATCTACAGATGTGCAATCCATGAATCTGACTTTCTGTAAAAGTATGACTGGCATTTAGTTGATTTAAATGTTTTCTCCATGTTATATCTGAAGAAAATAGCCATAACCAACAAAATATCCATGCCCCTAGTTCCCTCTCAGCTCCCAGATCCCATCAAAGATGGGGCTCCTACTTGGCTCTGTTAACCACTACAATAAATAAATAAGCAAAGCTACTCAACTGATTTGATGACCCTAGTTCTGATTTGGGTATGTATATCTATAAGAAGGATTGGGAAGTGGCTAAAAAATGAATGCAATGACGAATAACGAATGTAGAAGAAGATGATAAAAAAATGACGGATAATAGTTTATGCCTTTTCTGATATATATATCTAATAGGGATTTTGATTATTTGTAACATACCCTCATTTTTAATTTTCAAAGGCAACAACACCTGTTTTCATAGTGTTAAGTATCCTAAGTTAATATCAAAGTGCAATTTACTTTATATTGCATTCTATCTAGAATTATAAAATAGTCTTTTTTGGGATGATTATGGCCCCAGCAACCCTCCTCGAGGCTTTACCCCTTTCCCTTCTTTAGGATTGTTGCCCCCTTACCCTAGCCCATAATAGAAACACACGGTTCAAATAAGAAGAATGTCAAAGATTTGTTAGGTTACTAAGGGATCTCATGGAGATTTCATCGAACACATAGACTATATGATTCATATCATTCAAGATCAGAAAATAAAAATCATACTAAATAGAAACAAGTTGAAATCTCAACCAATAATTATTATAACAATAAGTTATAAATGCCTAAATATAGAACTCCAAATAAATGTCGATATATTTGGAAATACAAGACAAAGGTTCTAAATTTTTAAAAAAATACAAGACGAAGGTTCTAAATTTAAAAAAAAAAATACAAGACGAAGGTTTGACATTTTAAAAAAATACAACGCAAAAGATCGATAACAAACACATAACAACTACGATTGCGATCCTTGTCGTGTCGTGTGTCGGTTCCATATTTCTAGAACTAAGTTTAATTGGAAACGTGCATGTAGTTCTAGGTCATGAACTTGTGCTACTCTACGAAAATAGGCTGCATAGCACAGATGATGGTCTTATCGGACATTAGGTTGTAGGGTGTTGTCCTCCACATCATCATAGTCATCAGCAAGGTCATACGAATCATGTTCGTCCTCAACGATCATGTTATGGAGTATAGTATATGCCTTCATTATCATACCAAATTCAACCTTATCCATGTTTCGAGTAGGGCCACGGATGATGGCGAAACGAGCATGTAGAAGCCCAAATGCTCTCTCCACATCCTTCCTAATAGAGTCTTAACATTCAGCAAACAATCTTGCCTTTGATTCTTGAGGAAGGGGAATAGTTTTGAAGAAGGTCGCCCATCTTGGATAAATACCATCGGATAAAAAGTATCGAATATTATACTTGTAACCATTGACGACATATTCGCATTTTAGAGACCCACCTGAGTACAGCTATTAGAAAACATCGGAACGATGATGGATATTTAAATTTTTGAGGCTTCCCATGCACCCAAAAAAGACATGGTATATCTAAAGGTCATAGGAAGCAACCGCATTAGGAATTAAGGTTGGGAATCTATATATCCCTTTTGTAAACACTACTTTCCACCCCGATGGACAGTTCTTCCATTCCCAGTGCATACAGTCAATGCTTCCTAATATACCAGGAAAATCATGGGCATCTGCAACTTACAATAGATGATCAACATCAGCTTGTGTTTGTTTTCTTAAGCACTCTTCCTCAAACACTTGAATGATGTTGGCGGCAAAATTTTTCATACACTCTATAGCCATGCTTTCACCAATCTTCAAGTATTCATTGACACAATCTGCTGATATAACATGAACCAACATTCGCATGGCTACGGTGCACTTAGTAAGCAACGACAGCCCAAAACTACTAAGACCACTGTACCTAAATTAGATGTACTTAAAACTACTCACAAGGGCGTCAACTATGTGAAGGAACAAGGGCTTTTCGCATCTATAATCTATGTCGAAGATGGGTTTCATTGTAGATTGAGTCTTCCACGAAGTAGTCTTTGTAGAGGCGATCGTGTGATTCTCGTCGATCTCTCCTTATAAATCTTTTTTTCTTTCTTGGTCTTAGTGATGATGTTGAAGCTGTCTTCTCTTATGTAACTTGTCTAATTTTCATAGCTAACTCTAATGCCATCATGCTAGTTTCATTATTGAGTATAGTTTCCATGATCAGTGAATCATCACTAGAAGAATCTATTCTAAAGCTTAAGTTATATGTACATGATAGCGAAGATAAGGAAGAAAGATCACTCATTGTGCAATACCTATGCCAATAATTAAGTTACAAATGGAAGTAAAATTAGAATTATATAAAAACTTCTAAACAAAAATATAAACTTAACGTTCAACCTATGAAATTAAAAATAAATATTTCATTGGACAACTTAAAGAGGTTCCATTACAATAAATATTTCTTAAAAGAAAAAAAAAACTAAGCATAACATATGAAACATATTCTTTAAACTACAACATGCGTTTCAATCTAAAGAAGTGTCAAAATTAGATGAGAATGATGTTTGGCGATATTGGCTCCTAATTTCTTCTTGAATAGGACCATATCAAGCTTGATCCTTAGCACACATCTTGATAATGTTCATTCTCAAAATCCTATCCTCATACTATATCTCCTGAAGGCGTTGATGCCAATCTCTTAGTTCAATAGCTTTTAGAGCTGCATCCTCCTTCTTTCCTTATGCCAGGATATATATTTCAAATATGGTGTTGTTCTTTACATTTTTTGTCCTTAAGGTTGACGCTCTCTGGTCAGTACATCCAACACTGGGTCTTGTGCTTTCTC
Source organism: Carnegiea gigantea (assembly GCA_029747015.1). Taxonomy (NCBI): domain Eukaryota; kingdom Viridiplantae; phylum Streptophyta; class Magnoliopsida; order Caryophyllales; family Cactaceae; genus Carnegiea; species Carnegiea gigantea. The sequence goes on from JAKOGI010000379.1 coordinate 337,065, forward strand.
TTTCATCTTTCTCTTGGCAACTTTTCTTCCAATGGGGTAGATAAGCCCACCAACTTCTTCAGTTGGTGTGTCTTCACTGGTTGGAGTTGCTGGGGTTCTAGGGGTGCTTGGGGTGTCGGGTCTATCGCTCTCAGAGTATGCCCCTACCTCATTTATCCAGTTATCCTCAATCATTTGGAAGATGCATCTACATATTGATCGCAAAAGGTCTATCATTTAGTTGGTCCTTCAATAGTACCCACCAATGAATGAGACCAAAAGGTTTATCCACCATAACAGTATAAAATCTAGGGCGTTCTGCATAATGTCTTCTTCGTTCGCACCACTTGGGTTCATCAGGTAAACCTGAGCCACACAAGCGCTCCCCTTGGACACAAATGGAGTTGCATGGTTCCAATGGGCATTGCAAACCTTTCTGTTCTCTTTGCATCTCCATTGGGAGCGTGCTGGTTAAAGGCGTAGGCCATCTCATTCCAAAACCCCACTTACTTTTGATCCGCCCCAGTAACAGGGTTCGTGCTTACATTTATCCACGACTTTATCAAGCAGCGATTCTCCTCTAATGTCCATTGGGGGGCACTGCACCACCTTCCTTATGGGTGGGGTCATTACCGACTGGCGGACAAGGAGCTGATGAGGTCGTATGAGGAAATTGGGTTGGGTAACATGGACGGGGCATAGATCCATTGTAACGCCCCAAAAATTCAATTTGGGAATTTGACTCAGTCCTTGACTTGATTAGTGTTGACTACTGACCCACCTGTCAGCGGATAGTCACAGTGGGCGTTACTGTCGTATCTCCTTACTAGAAATACTAGGCTAACAGAATAAACATTTTATTAGAAACTAAACTAAAAGTGAATACCCATAAAAGGGTCCCAAACATTCCGACAAGTTTCAAAGGGTTTCCAAACTTCTGCCCAATCCTCTAAACTTAAATTTTATGTGCGTCGGCCTCACAACTAAGCACAGCTCCCATCCCCATATGCAGAACAATCACCTGAAAACAAAACATTTTCAAACAGTGAGTGGAAACTCAATAACAATCATCCTCAACTATAAATTAATGATTTAAAAGCATTTGAAAGCAATTTGATTAAAACAGAGAACATAACAAAGGATGGGGATTGTTAAAATAGTTACACACCAGTTTTATTCCCAATTCAGTTCTTCTCCCTTGGTCTCAACAGGAATAAGTCGACGAGCGACCCCAGTGGGTCTCATGGCCTGCAACCGGTCTAATTGGAGCCGATCAACTCTTTCATGGTCTATCGTCCACTGACGGTTACCGATAGCCTAGCCCACACCTTCTGCTTCCAGCACGGCGTTACCGATCTACCAGCATGCTTTGCTCGGGGAAGACAATAGCCCTTCTAACACTTGGAGGATCAATCCCCCCATCCCATCATACCCAAAACATATTTAACAGGGGTTCACAACATCTCTTACTTTTCTAATTATTGCAGATCAAAGCAATTATAAACAACTCACCCGACATTCACAACTCACAGTTTTACAGACAAGCATAAACCAATATAACCATTCCACAAGCTTCCCTGCAACCATTAAGGTTGATCCAAGCAGGATAGCTACCATCATTAGAGCACGTAAAGGTTAAGGCATGACTGTTATCTTGCTTTCTGTAACTTGCGGCTCAGTTTCCCTAGCGTAGGTCTACTGATCCACAACTGGACCAAGAAAACATTCGTTCTCAGCCTTTAATCGATGCGAGGCATGTTTTTAGCCCGTTCCATGCTTAGAATAATTTTTCTATGATTTTTAGTCCGTCTTAGGGAATTAATTTTGTGACCCCTTTAATTCCCGGTGCAGGTCAGAAAACAGACTCAACTTCCAGCGACTACAACTCGAGATCCCACATCAAAATTTAGCGATTTTACCCTTCCCAGAAAGGTTAGTTCTTCCTCTACAACCTTTATGTTCGGCATTTTACAAATTTCCTGCATTTACTAAGTCAAAAATCCTAAAATGTACAAACTATCCCTGATCGCCCCTGCTTGAACAGCCTCCAGTAAAGCGACCATAACTGGATCAACTCAATTATGATTCCACTGAATCAAAAATCATAGTGTAGGGGACATTCTAGCCTATCCACTCGAAAACTTTCATAATTTTTAGGCTAGTACAACGACGGGGGTAAATTTTCAAAGTCTATCTACATTCTGATCCAGATCAGTGGCATGCTCTTTCGATTCTCCCCATCAAAACGTGGTCTTTAAGCCCTAACTTTTACAATACGACCCACATGACTCTGAATATACACCCTAACGACTATATTTTCCCCTCCCAAGCCATCCAAGTCGAGAAAAGCAAAAATTTTCAATGAGAGAATTGTAAAACACCGCTATACACTCACCTTGATGCGGTTCCTCAAAGAAGTGTTTGAAACGCCACCCCCCTATGGAAATCAAATCTAAAAATTTGTAAACCCACAACAAAAATCAGTGATTTGAATCCTTGAATCCAAAATTTATAAAGAAAACAAAAAGGAGGTTTCAATCTTGAAGGAGGAAACGATGTATGGCGTTAGGGCTTTTGCATGAGTGTGTATAGTGTATCTAATACTCACCACAAGAGAGGAGGAGGAGTGGGGCGGCGTTGGCACGGTGGCGTGTTGGCAGTGGCCGACTGGGGCGGTGGCGCATAGTAGGGGGGAGAGAGAGAGTGACGGAAGAGAGAGGGAGAGTGTAGGGTTTAGGGTTTCGGGGTTTACGGAGGGAGAGGGGTTTCGGCGTTAAGGGAGGGGGAGCCAAGTGGGGAGAGGCCGAAGAGGGGGAGGGGAGGAGAGAGAGAGAAGTGTCGGGTTTTATCTAGCTTCTCAAAAAGAAATCCTCTAAAATATATTTTTCCCCTCATTCCTAAAATAGCAAGTTTTGAACCAAAAATTTAGTGAAAAAGAAGAAAAAATAACTCCCGCATTGACTTGGATTGACTCGGGGAGAATTCTAGGTCGGTCGATATCGAATATAAATTTCTGGGGTTTCGCATTCTACCCCTCTTACGAAAGTTTCGCCCCCGAAACTTGACACACACCTTTTCACAGGAATAGGTGAGGGTATTTGTCTCGCATCTCCTGTTCCGGTTCCTAGGCTACTTCTGACATCTTGTGATTGGCCCAAAGGACTTTCACCAGGGGTATCACTTTCTTAGAGAGTTGTTTCTCCATCCGGTCTAGGATTTGTAAAGGTCGCTCTTCATAGGACAGATCTTCCTAAAGCTGTACTGGGTTGGGCACAATCATATGAGAGGGGTCCGGGACGTACTTTCGTAGTTGTGACACATGGACACATTGTGCACCCTCGGCAATTTCGGTGGCAGTTCTAGGCAGTACGCCACCTACCTAACTCTCTATATAATCGGGTACGGTGCAGTGTACGCTTCCCGGTCATGCCGAATCTCGCAATCCCCTTAGTCGGCGACACCTTAAGGAAGACTTGATCGCCCACTTAGAACTCTAAAGGCCTGCGCCTCCGATCGGTGTAACTCTTCTGACGACTCTAGGCGGCTCTCATACGTTCCTGATGACACAGACCTTCTCAGTAGTAGCTTGGATCAGGTCAGGCCCAATGGTCAAGGATTCGTCAATCTCTTATCGACACAGCGTGGTCCTGCACTTCCTCCAATACAGTGCCTCATACGGTGCCATTCCGATACTGGAGTGGTGGCTGTTGTTGTAAGAGAACTCGATCAGTGCTAGTTGCTCGTCCTAAGGCTTCTTGAAATCCAAGGCACACGCCCGCAACATATCTTCCAGCGTCTGAATCGTCCGTTCAGTCTGCCCATTTGTAGCCGGGTGGAAGGCAGTACTGAAATGGAGTAGTGTTCCAAATGCTTCCTGCAACTTCTGCCAGAAGCCCGACTGGAACCTAGTGTCCCGATCTGACACTATGGAACTGGGCACCTCGTGTAGCCTGACGATTTCTTCAAGATACGCTCGAGCAAGCTGGTCCAAGGTTCATGTATTCTTCATGGCTATAAAGTGTGCCGTTTTGGTGAGTCTATCCACTATTACCCATATCGCGTTGTTCTTTCGTTGAGTCAGAGGCAGACCGACTACAAAATCCATGGACACCGAATCCCACTTCCACTCAGGGACATCCAACGGTTGCAAGAGCCCCGCGGGCCGTTGGTGTTCAATTTTCATTCATCGACATGTTAAACATCTCGCCATGTAGTCAGCCACTTCTTGCTTCATGTTGCTCCACCAGAACGTCTGCTTCAAATCCTTATATAACTTATTCCCCCCTGGGTGAGCCGAATGTAGAGTATTGTGACCCTCGTCTAGAATTTTCTTCTTTAGCTCTTCCACTGCTGGAACGCACACTCGGTTGTGGAATCGTATGGTGACGTCCTTGTGGATCACGAACCCAGGTGCCTTTCCTACCAATATCTCCTCCCTAATCCGCTCCAGTTGTGAGTCCGTAGTCTGTGCTATGAGAATTTCCTCTATAAGGGTCAGTTGGGCCTCCATTGCATAAAGGATAGGTTTAGCCTCAGGGGTGACTACGTTAAGCTCCATCTTCCAAAATTCCTCGCTTAGGTCCACTGGTAGCCCTAGTAGGCAATTTAGTGCCGGGTATGGTCTGTGACTTAGAGCGTCCGCTACTACATTCGGCTTCCTTGGATGGTACTGGAAGTTTATGTCATAATCCTTCAGGAATTCCAACCAACTTGTCTGCCTCAGGTTGAGATCCTTTTACGTGAAGAGGTACTTTAAACTTCGGTGTTCAGTGAAGACCTCACACTGTACTCGATATAGGTAGTGCCTCCAAATCTTTAATGCGAACACTACTGCCGCCAATTCTAGGTCATGGGTCGGGTAGTTACGCTCGTGCAGCTTCAGTTGTCGAGAGGTGTAAGCCATCACCTTTCCTCCCTACAGCAGCGCACATCCTAACCCGCTCCTTGATCTGTCACTATACACCATGAAGGGTTCTCCTTTCCCAGGTAGTGCCAACACCGATGCGCTGGTCAGTCTCTTCTTGAGCTCCTGGAAAGCTTCCTCATATTTGTCCTTCCACTCGTACTTGGTAGTCTTCTTTGTCAAGTTAGTGAGCGAGGCAGCCACTTTAGAGAAGTTTTGAACGAATTTCCGATAGTAACCGGCTAACCCGAGAAAACTTGTCACTTCCGCCACGTTCTTAGGCCTAGGTGACTTTGTCACAGCAACTATCTTTTGAGGGTCAACAGCAATTCCTTCCTTAGATGCTACATGTCTTAGGAATGCTACCTTTTCTAGCCAGAACTCACATTTAGTTAGCTTCGTGCACAGCTCGTTACTTCTCAGTACCTCCAGAACTTTCCTCAGGTGGTCAGCATGTTCCTCCAGTGTCCTTGAATAGACAAGTATATCGTCTATAAACACTACCATGAACTTGTCTAGGTAACATTTGAAGACCCTATTCATGAGGTCCATGAATGCCGTGGGGGCATTTGTGAATCCAGAAGGCATTACTACAAATTCCTAGTGTCCGTACTGCGTGCGAAACAGCGTCTTGGGTATGTCCTCCTCCTTGATACGAAGTTGGTGGTACCCTGATCGCAGGTCAATCTTAGAGAAGGTCCCTGCGCCCTTCAACTGATCGAATAGGTCCTCTATATGGGGTAACGGGTATTGGTTCTTTAGGGTTATCTTATTGAGCTCCCTGTAGTCGATACATAACCATAGGGTTCCGTCCTTTTTCTTCACGAAGAGTACTGGGGCTCCCCATGGTGATGTGTCAGGCCTAATATAGCCCTTTTCCAACAATTCGTCCAGTTGTGCCTTTAGCTCTTTCAGTTCAACTGGAGCCATTCTATATGGGGCCTTAGAGATGGGGGTGGCTCCTGGCACGACATCTATGCAAAATTCCACCTCTCTGGGTGGTGGCATGCCCTGAATTTCTCCCGAAAACACATCAGGAAATTCCTGCACTACCGAAAGGTCCTTCAGGGATGTCCCTGGTGCTTCGGTCTCCTCTACATTGCACAGGTATCCCTCACAGCCTCTCCTTAGTAGTCTCTGGGCTTCAATTGCTTAGATAAGCTTCACTCCTCTTTCTAGGGATTTTCCCCTATGAACTACTCTTCCTCCGTTTGGCCCTCTCAGGGTTGTCTTCTGCTTGAGGCAATCTATGTGGGCTTGGTGTTTGGATAGCCAGTCCATACCCAAAATTACATCGAACTCGGTCAAATCGAATCGATATAAGTCCGCTAGGAAGTTATGGTCATGTATTTGGATTGGGCAGTTAATGTATAACTCTTTACAGTTTACCGCCTTCCCATCAGGAAGGGCTATGTTTTGTAAGGTCAGCTCGCTCACCGAAACTAGCCCTAGAATTCTCACCAATCGAGTAGAAATAAATAAATGCATGGCACCAGAATCAAATAAAACTTCTACAGGATGAGTTTTCATGGAAAAGTTACCAGTCACCATGTTTGGAGTGTTCTCCACCTCTTCCCGCTTCATCACATACACTCTGCCACCTGGGCCTCGAGGCGATGGGCTAGGTGGCCTAGCTTGGCTCTGCTGAGGTACCCTCTCCTGGTTGCCTGGGTTTCCTGGTTAGCCATCCCTATTCTTCGCATAATGTCTCGGTTTTCCGCAGGCGTTGCATATCACATGAGGTCGAGCACCAAGGTGTTGTCGATTAGAAGGGTAGGGGTTGTTGGAGGGACCGTCCCTTGGACTCTTGTACGAATTCTGGGTGTGGTGATTCCCTTGCTGATCCACCCCCTCTTCACCCCGCGCTGCTCATTGTAGACTCACTTCTTTCCTTCATGGCTCTCTCCACGTTGATGGCGGTATCATACATATCCTCGTAGGACTTGTAATGTTGCACCAACATTCAATCCTTGAGGCTAGGATTCAGTCCGGCCTTGAAGCGGTTCATCCGCAGCTTCTCGTTCGCCATATACGCAGGTGCAAACTACAATAGCTCTATGAACTTTGAAGTGTACTCCAGTACGCACATTTTCTCTTGCTGCAAACGGACGAACTCGTCCTCCTTGGCCTTCTGTAAGGACACCAGGTAGAATCGATTCTTCAATAAGTCCTTGTGATGTAAAGCTCAAGGGAAGAGAAGACCCAAGCTAACCTTACATCAAAAGAGACGAAAGCTTAAAGAGTTGTCACGGCCAAGAGTGGCACAGTCGTGCTTGCATGCACGGCCACACCGTGCCAACTTGCTGCCCCCGAAACTAGAAACGTCTAGTTTTGCACGGTAGTGAGGCTCTTGAATTCTAATTGGATTGCAAGCCCTTTGGTGAAGTGGAAATCGTGGGAATGGATGTAAATGAAGGTGAATGGAGTGGAAAGGTGGGGAAACATGAAGAATGCACTAAGTGAAAGAAATCAACTTGAACATTCAAGCTAACAACTTTACTTAGAAACCGGTGAGATGAACTCGGTTAGGATAGAACTAAACTCTAGGATTGGATACAGAGTCACCACCAACCTTTGAGTTTAGGGCTCTTAATCTTGATTGAGATACAGAATCACCACTCAGTCAAGGTTAAGACTCACTTGAACACCACTTAGTTTGGCCTAAACTAAGATAAGCAAGTAAGAATTTGAGAGAAAGCTTTCAAATGCTCTCTAGGAAGTTTTTCATTTCAATCTGAAGTCCCTCCTTCAAAATGGCCGAAACTTGCTTTTGTTACATGCCTCACAATTATTCTAGCTAGCAAGCAAGTAGGCAAGCACCTCACCTTACCCTCCTAAGGAGGAAAGGTGTTAATTAGCCTTAATCCCCTCGGTTAGGGCTAACCGGTTGCAAAGTGAGCTTAAGACTAATCAAAGTACATGTGAACTAGTAAAGAACGCAAGACAAATGATTATTACAACTTAATTAACTTGTACTTGAGTCTAAACAACTAGAAACTCAGCAAATGGGCATGTGCACAGCCGAAAAGTGGCTTTCTCCTTTGCGGCTGTCCAATGAGAAGCAAGGAACATCTTTCTTTGTCTCTCTTCTCTCATTGGCCGTTCTTCCCAAGGTTGCAGCTGATCATTGGTGTCTTGAGACGTGTACCCAGCCTTGAGGGGCATGCCATATCAGTTGAAGTGAAGGAAACCCACCGGTGAAGCCAAAAATAAGCCGGGACATCAAACCGGGTTCAAGGACAGAATTGGACCCGGTTTTCAGACTTGGTTTAACCATTGTAAAAATGGATATGACTTGGATTTTAACCATGGGGGGGAAGTTTAAGATGTGTATAAACCCCCCCAACCACGAAATTAACGTTAAACAAAGTCTAAGTGGGGTAATCAAACCTAAACATTTAACCGTGCAAAATTGGTCCCAATCTGACCGGTTGGTTAAAAGCCTTTGATCTTCCATCCTCTTGTGTGCATGATTTGTAACTAATGCTTGAACCTGAAAGTTAACATCATGAGGATTGCAAAAATGCAAAAATATTAATCTTAAGCCACAATGTAGCTTAAGAAATCAGATACACAAGACCGGGCTTGTTCTGGCCAGTTAGCCCGTTTGATTTAGCTTGAACTTCTTGCAAAAGATGAGCCATCTTCTTGGTTTGGGACCTTGTTCTGGGACGAGTTGGACTTGTTTCATCACAGACGAGGTCTTGGCTAGGTAGGATTCCATCACCTTGAATTCCTTCCAGCTGAACCCCGGTTCATACTGCCTGTCTGTCACTGTAGCCCACCAAAGGTCTGCCTCATCCTTCAGATAGAATTTAGTAAAACCTACCCTCTACTCTGTAGGGCAATGCAAGGCATCGAACAGCTTATCCATTTCCCTTATCCAATCTTCGAATGCCTTAGGGTTAGGGGCGCCTGTGTACACAGGTGGATTGAGGCTTGCGAGCCTCTTGAACATATGAGCGTTGTCTTCAGTAGGCCCTTTCTCCTTAGCCTCAACTATACATTGGAGGTGCTTATTTTGACGTTGAATCTGCTCATCCTCCTTCTGCAACAGCTCCATAAGCAGTAGGTTGGTGAGTTCTCCGCCAGCCGAGGAGTTGGTCTCACCTTCCCGACTCGTATTTTCCCTTCCGTTCCTGAGTCGAAGAGCCTCCAATCTCTCCTGGAAACCTACCATCGGAATTTCCAATTCCCTTCATGCCCTTTCGTCGGGTTGAGGTCTAGTGTAGGATTCGTCGTTAGTCCTTGACATCCGGAGGTAAAATAATTATCCTTATAACAAGCCCCACCAAGCACTAACAACTTCTATGCATTTTATATAGAAAAGGCATAACACCCACCAAGGCATACTTCACATTTATTTATAATAGCCCAAAGGCATAGGGTGCCTCCTCCTCTCGAGGACGGTGACCCGTCTCCTACTTATTCATGATTACCAGTGTATCTTTTATAAATAGTTCGCACATATGAAAACACTTCTCAATCCCCAAGGGATCCCGGTAGTCATCGCATCCACACAGTTTACAAGTAAACAACAACACAAAATTCAACACAAAGAGAAATAACACGCTGTAACTTTTATTCCATTTCAATACGTTCATAACATAACATCTAACTGAGTTTCATTCATTAACTAACAAAGATTCTAGTAAATAGAAGAAGTTAGACATTGACCCCTAAGGCCTTCAATCTCTACTGGCTGGAAGCATCCAGCGGGCACCCACCTCGGCACATCTTACCACACCTCCCCCATTCCCAACAGGTCATCCCAGTCTCGGGCTCACCCCTGTTCCTCACAGGATCTATCTCTTCATTACTCAAGACCTCAGGTCTCCTTGTCCGGTTAACCTCCCCAGTGAACTCCATCCTTCTCTCTCCTCCTGATCCCCCTCAGGTTCCTCCCTCTTAAGAGCCTCCGTCTTGCTCCCGCTAAAGTTTCACTCAAGGTCTTCACTTCCTATAAGTTCCTCCTTACTCACCCTAAAATCCTTCTCAGGATCCTCCTCTTCCATTCATTCTTCCTTGCTAGGATCCTCATCGGGGTCCTCCTCTTCTATCGGTTCCTCCTTCCGAGGATTTTCCCTGGTGTGCTCCCCCTCCACTAGACCCACCTCAGTAAAAGCATCTCCTTCATCCTTGGGGTCTTCCTCCTCATCAGTGAGCTCGTCTCCCGGGGATGAGGTATTCTCCTCACTAGCTGTGGGTATAAGGTCCTGGTCATGGGGGCCCTCCAGTCTCAGGTAGTTTATCAGGTGAATCACGCTCATCCCCATAGGCTCCTGGTCACACCAACAACACTTCCCCCATCGACGATGATCATGAGCCCGGAGATGCAGCTCGTCAACTCCGTAGTGCTACTCCGGGTCTCCTTTCAGGGTCAGCAGCAGAAAGAAGGCCCGGTTATCCTCAATTCTGAAACAGTTATTAGGCACATCTTCTAAATACCTAGCTAATGCCCACCTCATATGCTAAATGTGCTCCCACACAATCTGATCTGGTCTCTTAGCTAGCTACTCGTGCAAGCAAAGGCCTCCTACAAAACCACAATACTGGGTACCCTCCATTCCTATATAGAAGTCACACATAAGACAGGCATTCACATAATAACACATTCATATCATATTACATTCACATGTATGCATCCTTGCCCATTATTACACTCACTCTCCACATCCTACCCAAGTCTATAAGAAATTACTATCAGGTCCGTAACCTAGCTTTGATACCAAATTTGTAACACCCCAAAAATTCAATTTGGGAATTTGACGTGAGTCCTTGACTTAACTAGTGTTGACTAGTGACCCGCCTAGCGCCAGATAGTCACACTGGACGTTACCTCCGTATTTCTTTACTGGAAATACCAGGCTAACAGAATAAACATTTTATTAGAAACTAAACTGAAAGTTGATACCCATAAAAGGGTCCCAAACATTCTAACAAGTTCCAAAGGGTTTCCAAACTACTGTCCAATCCTCTAAACTTAAATTCTATGTGCGTCGGCCTCACAACTAAGCATAACTCCCATTCCCATATGCAGAATGATCACAAGAAAACAAAACATTTTCAAACAGTGAGTGGAAACTCAATAACAATCATCCTTAACTGTAAATTAACGATTTAAAAGCATTTGAAAGTGATTTGAGTAAAACAGAGAACATAACACAGGATGGGGATTGTTGTAATAGTGACACTCCGGTTTTATCCCCAATTTAGTTCTTCTCCCTTTGTCTCAACAGGAATAAGTCGATGAGTGACCCCAGTGAGTCTTATGGCCTGTAACCGGTCTAGTTGCAGCTGATCAACTCTTTCATGGCCTACCGTCCACTAGCGGTTACCGATAGCCTGGCCTACGCCTACTGCTTCCAATACGGTGTTACCGATCTACTAGCATGCTTTGCCCAGGGAAGACAATGGGTCTTCTAACACTTGGAGGATCAGTCCCCCCATCTCGTCATACCCAAAACGTATTTAACAGGGGTTCACAACATCTCTTACTTTTTCGATTATTACAGATCAAAGAAAGTATAAACAACTCACAGTTTCGCAGACAAGCATAAACCAATACAACCGTTCCACAAGCTCCCCTACAACCATCAAGGTTGATCCAAGCAGGATAGCTACCATTAAAGAGCACGTAAAGGTTAAGGCATGACTGTTACCTGACTTTCTATAACTTACGACTCAGTTTCCCTAACGTAGGCCTATTAATCCACACTTGGACCAAGGAAACATTCGCTCTTAGCCTTTAATCGATGCGAGGTGTGTCTTTAGCCCATTCCCCACTTAGAATAATTTTTTTATGATTTTAAAACCATCTTAGGGAATTAATTTCGTGACCCCTTTAATTCCCAGTGTAGGTCAGAAAACAGACTCAACATCCAGTGACCATAACTCATGATTCCGACATCAAAATTTAGCAATTTTACCCTTCCCATGAAGATTAGTTCTTCCTCTAAAATCTTTTTGTTTGGCATTTTATCAATTTCCTACATTTACTAAGTCAAAAATCCTAAACCGTACAAACTGTCCTTGAGCACCCCTGCTTATACAGCCTCCAGTCAAAGGATCATAACTTGCTCAATTCAATTCCAATTCCCTTGATTCAAAAGGCTAGCATAGGGAACATTCTGGCCTATACACCCTAAAAATTTCATGATTTTTAGGCCAGTACAACGACGGGGGTAAATTTTCAAAGTCACATCTCATTCTGATCCAGATCAGTGGCGTGCTCTTTCGATTCTCCCCACCAAGACGTAATCTTTAAGCCCTAATTTTTACAATATGACCCACATGACTCTGAATATACACCCTAGCGACTATATTTTCCCCTTCTAAGCCATCCAAGTCGAGAAAAACATAAAGTTTCAATGAGAGAATTCTAAAGCACTGCTATCCACTCACCTTGATGCGATTCCTCAAAGAAGTGCTTGAAACATCACCCCCTTACAGAAATCAAATCTGAAAATTTGTAAACCCACAACAAAAATCAGTGATTTGAGTTCTTGAATCCAAAATTTATAAAGAAAAGAAGAAGGAGGTTTCAATCTAGCGGGTTGTTGGCAGTGGCCGACTAGGGCAGAGGTGCACGGTGAGGGGGGGAGAGAGAGAGCGACGGAAGAGAGAGGGAGAGGTTAGGGTTTAGGGTTTCAGGGTTTAAGGAGGGAGAGCGGTTTCGAGGTTGAGGGAGGGGGAGTCGAGTGGGGAGAGGCCAAAGAGGGGAAGGGGAGGAGAGAGAGAGAAGTGTCGGGTTTTGTCTAACTTCTCGAAGTAATAATCCTCTAAAACATATTTTTCCCCTCATTCCTAAAATGGCAAGTTTTGAACCAAAAATTTAGTGAAAAAGAAAAAAAATTCCTACATTGACTTGGATTGACTCGGGGAGAATTCTAGGTCGGTCCATATCGAATATAAATTTTCGGGGTTTCACATCCATAGCTAAAATTTTCTACTGGGGTGTTTTGTGGTGGTGGGTAATGCTGCCAATATGGGGGTATTCTGGCGGGTATTGAAGCAAATGTCATGCCTACACAAGTCCAAGAAAACTCACAACTCCTCCTCAATGCTCACAAACTCCATCAAAGGGGACTTGGCCCTTGTACTGATTTGGAACTTCAATTCCAACCTCATCCTAAACCTTTGGGATGTGTTACTCTTCTATTTTGGGAAGGTCAAGGGACCTTCTAAAGGGTTTAGTCCCTCAAAATGAAGTTAAACCCTCGGAGATAATAAAGAAGCCCTAGAACGGCAAGGTGCATGTTAACGGCAAATTAACCCGGTTTTAACCCGGTTTTGTGGGCTTAATTATTCAAGCTTAGAATGGGTCTAAAATGCTGAAAACCCACTTTTTGGGAACCTTCTTATGTCAGCTAAAAGAGCATAAAAAGAGTTCTAGGCTAAGGCATTGGATCATAGGTCAATTGGAGCCTTTTCCCACATGCTGCAGATTCTGCCCCAGCCTGCATATGCTGTGCCTTTTGCCTCATATCTCACAAATGGTAGCTCCAAATGGCCTGAAACTTGAGCCACGTGCAAGCTAACTCCATAAGCTCTGTAGGAAGGTCTATTTCATCAGATTTGGCCAAGGAACCTAGGAGATATAGCTCTTCAAAGTTGACTTAGCAAAACTGAAAAGTGCTGACAAAAGTAAAAAGCACTTTTAAGCTTTTGTTTATTGCTTTTTGGTTCCCCCCTTTTGCTTTTTGGTCTTGTGTAATGTTTTTTCTGGTTTCCTTAGCTTGTATGAGGCTCTCCTTTATAAGAGAGACCTTAGGAAATGAGAGGGGTTAGTTGAATGATATACAAAGAAGCTAAAGCTTTCTCTTTCTCTCAAAATCTTAAGTTCTCTTTATCCTTCTCAAAGGTGGTGAGTCTTGAGTGGATTCCTTTATGGAATTGTGGGTGGCTTAGCCTTTAAACAATTCTTGGTGGATCCTTAGTCTTGATTGGTGGCTTAGCCTTTAAATCAAGTCATATCTTGCTACTAAGAGGAAATTTGCAACTAAACTCAAGCAAACTACATCCGGTCCATTAGCACACGCTCCATCTGGTATCAGAGCTAATCCAGGTTGGTGTTCTTGAGTTTATATCACATTTCCTTGCTTTGGTTTCCTCCTTGTCAAAGTTTTCTACACCCTTGCTATGAAAACCATGGTGAATCTACACCTCTCTTTAGCTTGAACTTCTCAAAACAAACACCTTCTTAAGCTCCCAAGCCCTTAATCCACACTTGCAATTCCCACAAAATACCTCCTTTACTCCTCAAAGAACCCCCACAAAACAACCAAACACAAACCCCCACCAAAACACTCCACAAAAGCAACTTTACCCAAAACCGTGCAACCGGCCAGAATAGTGGCACGGTCACACCGTGCGGACTAGCACGACCGTGCCAACCACCGGTGCCCCAGAAATTTAGCACGGTTACCCCGTGCCTCACTGCACGACCGTGCCATCCCTTCCCCAGCCAGATTTCACACCGTGCCTCCCTAGCACGCCCGTGCCCCTCCTATCCGAGCCCTATCCTCTCTTCTTCTCTTTTCCACTTTCACCATGTCTAATGAAGAGGATACCCCCACTAATTCTCTCCAACCGGCAAGGGTACCCAGAGGTATGAGCCTAGAACAAGCTCATATCATGAGGCAAGACAATGCCATTCTAGCCTTGCAACAAAGTGTGAGGCAAATTAGTGGGCAACTTGAGCAACTAACCACCCAAGTTATGGCCCTCCAAGGAGGCCAAAGAACTCAAGAGCCAAGTGATGATGGGGATGGACAAGGCTTCTCTAGTGATTCAAGCATGGGAAGCAATCCAAGAAGGGGAGGTAGAAGACCTCCTATGGATGAGTTTAGGGACATCAAAGTGGAACCCCCGGAGTTCAATGGCAACTTGAACCCCGATGAATACCTTGAATGGGTTCAAGCTTTGGACCGAATCTTTGAAGCCAAGGGCTACAATGATGAAAGAAGTTTCAAGGTTGCTAGCCTTAAACTCACAAGGTATGCCTCCTTGTGGTTTGAAAACATCAAAAAGCAAAGGGCTAGAGAGGGCAAGAGAAAGATCAACTCATGGGAGAAACTTAAAGCTCTCATGAACAAGAGGTTCCTTCCAGAAAGTTACAAGCAAAACATTTACAACCGACTCTTCTCACTCAAGCAAAACAACATGAGTGTGGGTGAATACATGAGGGAGTTTGAGCAACTCCTTTTGAGGGGAGGTATCCATGAACCCCAAGAGCAAACCGTGGCTAGGTTTCTCAATGGGTTAAGCCTCCTTATTGCAAGAAAGGTAGAACTTCAACCCTATTTCACCTTGGATGATGTCTTCAAGCTAGCTCTCAAAGTTGAGAAGAGGAAGAAGGAAAAGAAGCACTTCACCAAGCCATTTACAAGGGAGCAAGTAAGTTCAAAACCCCCATTCAAGCCCTTTATTACTCCTAAATCCGAAGGTGCCTCACGGGTTGACAAGGGTAAGACTGTGGCCCTTCCTGCACCCAAGGAATTGCCTAAGAAACTTGAGGGCAAGAAATGTTTTGAGTGTCAAGGGTATGGGCATTTCCAATATGATTGTCCCAACCGAAGGGCTATGACCATACAAGAGGTTGAGGAAGTAGATGCCCTATTGATGGAAACTCAAGAGGAAGCTCATGAGGAAAAGTCGGACTCTCTTGAAGAAGAGACTCAGCTTGAGGCCGATGAAGGTGAGTTACTTGTCTTGAGGAGGGTTTTACACACCCAAGACACTCCCTATGACAAGGCTCAAAGAGACATGATCTTTCACTCCCGGTGCACCATACAAGACAAGGTTTGCAACTTGATTATTGATGGAGGAAGTTGCACCAATGTGGCCTCTACCACACTTATTGAGAAGCTTGGCATTCCTACTATTTCACATCCCAAGCCTTATTCTCTCAAATGGCTTAATGATGGTGGCGACATTAAGGTATCAAAACAACCACTCATCTCTTTTTCAATTGGTAGAAAGTATAGAGATAATGTGCTTTGTGATGTGGTACCCATGAGTGCATGCCATATACTTTTGGGTCGACCTTGGCAATTTGATAGGCATGTCATGCATGATGGTTTTAAGAACACATACTCATTGATCATTGACAAGGAAAAGATTGTTCTAAACCCATTATCCCCAAACCAAGTCCACAAATCTAAACCCGGGGTGGGGAGTGAGAAAAAGAGAGACCTTCTCATGTTGAGTGAAACACGGGTTGAGAGAGCTTTAAGCAAGGGTAAGCAAGTTCTAGCTGTGCTCATGCTTGAAAGCAACAAAAGTGAGGAAGTGACTCCTTTACATCCCAAGGTCATCCCCCTCATCTCACAATACAAAGATGTCTTCCCACAAGATCTACCCCCCGGCCTCCCTCCAATCCGAGGCATTGAGCATCAAATTGACCTCATTCCCGGTACCCCACTTCCAAACAAAGCGGCCTACAGATGTAACCCTCAAGAGACCAAAGAGCTTCAAAGGCAAGTTGATGAATTATTGGCTAGAGGTTATGTGAGGGAGAGCATGAGTCCTTGCTCGGTCCCAGCCTTATTGGTACCTAAGAAGGATGGGTCTTACCGCATATGTGTGGATAATAGAGCCATCAACAACATCACTATCAAGTATAGGTACCCCATACCTAGGCTTGATGACATGCTTGATGAGCTCCATGGCTCCTCTATCTTTTCCAAAATTGATCTAAGGAGTGGATATCACCAAATCCGCATGAGGGAAGGTGATGAGTGGAAAACGGCATTCAAGAAAAAAGGTGGGCTTTATGAGTGGCTAGTGATGCCCTTTGGCCTCTCCAATGCCCCTAGCACTTTCATGAGATTGATGAATGAGATCTTGAGGCCTTTTATTGGAAAATTTGTGGTGGTATACTTTGATGATGTCCTCATTTATTCAAAGAATCAAGAAGATCATCTACGTCACTTGGAAGAAGTATTCATGGTTCTAAGGACTCAAAGGCTCTTTGGCAAGCTAGAAAAATGTGAGTTCTTTGCACCCCAAGTCACCTTTTTGGGGTATGTTGTTTCTAATGATGGAATCTCCGTGGACCAAGGCAAAGTGGAGGCTATTAAGTCATGGCCAACTCCCACAACCATCACCGAAGTTAGGAGTTTCCATGGCTTGGCGTCTTTTTATAGGAGATTCATTAAGGGGTTTAGCACCCTCACGGCTCCCATCACCGAGTGCATGAAGAAAGGGTCATTTGAGTGGACAAAGGCCGCCCATGTTGCCTTTGAGAAACTCAAGTCCAAGCTATGTGAGGCCCCGGTGTTAGCCCTTCCCGACTTCAACAAGCTCTTTGAAGTTGATTGTGATGCAAGTGGAGTTGGCATAGGGGCTGTCCTTATGCAAGATCTACGCCCGATTGCCTATTTTAGTGAGAAGCTCAATGGTTCAAGGAAGAATTACTCAACATATGACAAAGAATTCTATGCATTGGTAAGAGCCCTTGATCATTGGTCTCATTACTTGAGGCCAAAACAATTTGTGCTCCATTCGGACCATGAGGTTTTGAAGTATTTGAATAGTCAACACAAACTCAATCCAAGGCATGCTAAATGGGTTGAATTCATGCAAAGTTTCTCATTTGTGGCCAAGCATAAGAAGGGGAGTACCAATGTGGTTGCAGATGCTCTTTCAAGGCGGCATTCTCTACTAGCCGTAATGGAAGCAAGGGTCCTTGGCTTCCAATTCATCCGTAATCACTACCAAGAAGATGAGGATTTTAAGCCCTACCTCAATATTCAAGAGGGCAACAAGCATGGCCCTTACACTCTTCAAGAAGGTTTCTTATTCAAAGGCAACAAGCTATGCATTCCAAAGGGTCCAACCCGAAAGCTTCTTGTCAAGGAGGTTCATGGAGGTGGACTAGCCAGTCATTTTGGGATCAACAAGACCATTGATATGCTCAAGGAGCATTTTTATTGGCCAAGGATGGGAGGTGATGTTCATGAGGTAATCTCCAAGTGTTCTATTTGTCAAAGAGCCAAAAGTCAATTTCACCAAGGGTTGTACACTCCTTTGCCTATCCCCAATGGCCCATGGGAGGATGTGAGCATGGACTTCATAGTTGCTCTTCCAAGGACTCAAAGAGGCAAGGACGCTATTATGGTGGTAGTGGACCGTTTCTCAAAGATGGCTCACTTCATTCCGTGTGAGAAGACGGATGATGCATCTCACATAGCCCACCTCTACCTCAAGGAAGTTGTTAAGCTTCACGGCATCCCTAAGAGCATTGTGTCGGATCGGGATACAAAGTTTCTTAGCCACTTTTGGAGGTGTTTATGGAGGCTCCTTGGTACTAAGCTCTTATATAGTACCTCCCACCACCCTCAAACCGACGGCCAAACCGAAGTGACCAACAAGACTCTTGCTACCTTGCTTAGGAGTTTGGTGAGTAAAAGCATCAAGGAGTGGGATCTCAAGCTTCCTCATGCTGAATTTGCATACAAGCGCACTCCTAGTTTCGCTACGGCCCACTCTCCCTTCGAATCATGCTATGGGATCAACCCTCTAACTCCCCTAGAACTCATACCACTTCCACTTGAGTCTAGAGTGAGCTATGAGGCCGAGGAGAGGGCCAAAGAGATGAAGAAACTTCATCAAGAAATTCGGGCCAAGATTGAGAAGACAAATGAGCTTTATAAGGCTAGAGCCAACAAGCACCGCAAGGCTATCACCTCCCAACCCGGGGACTTGGTGTAGATACACTTGAGAAAAGAGAGGTTCCCCTCTAGAAGAAAGAACAAGCTCATGCCAAGGAGTGATGGTCCATTTAAGGTCCTCGAAAGGGTAAACGATAATGCTTACAAGTTAGAGCTACCCGGGGACATGAGTGTATCATCTACATTCAATGTGGGTGACCTCACACCCTATCTTGAGGATGAAGAAGAAGGTGATGATTTGAGGGCAAATCACATTCAAGAAGGGGAGGATGAAGCAAATGTCATGCCTACACAAGTCCAAGAAAACTCACAACTCCTCCTCAATGCTCACAAACTCCATCAAAGGGGACTTGGCCCTTGTACTGATTTGGAACTTCAATTCCAACCTCATCCTAAACCTTTGGGATGTGTTACTCTTCTATTTTGGGAAGGTCAAGGGACCTTCTAAAGGGTTTAGTCCCTCAAAATGAAGTTAAACCCTCGGAGATAATAAAGAAGCCCTAGAACGGCAAGGTGCATGTTAACGGCAAATTAACCCGGTTTTAACCCGGTTTTGTGGGCTTAATTATTTAAGCTTAGAATGGGTCTAAAATGCTGAAAACCCACTTTTTGGGAACCTTCTTATGTCAGCTAAAAGAGCATAAAAAGAGTTCTAGGCTAAGGCATTGGATCATAGGTCAATTGGAGCCTTTTCCCACATGCTGCAGATTCTGCCCCAGCCTGCATATGCTGTGCCTTTTGCCTCATATCTCACAAATGGTAGCTCCAAATGGCCTGAAACTTGAGCCACGTGCAAGCTAACTCCATAAGCTTTGTAGGAAGGTCTATTTCATCAGATTTGGCCAAGGAACCTAGGAGATATAGCTCTTCAAAGTTGACTTAGCAAAACTGAAAAGTGCTGACAAAAGTAAAAAGCACTTTTAAGCTTTTGTTTATTGCTTTTTGGTTCCCCCCTTTTGCTTTTTGGTCTTGTGTAATGTTTTTGCTGGTTTCCTTAGCTTGTATGAGGCTCTCCTTTATAAGAGAGACCTTAGGAAATGAGAGGGGTTAGTTGAATGATATACAAAGAAGCTAAAGCTTTCTCTTTCTCTCAAAATCTTAAGTTCTCTTTATCCTTCTCAAAGGTGGTGAGTCTTGAGTGGATTCCTTTATGGAATTGTGGGTGGCTTAGCCTTTAAATAATTCTTGGTGGATCCTTAGTCTTGATTGGTGGCTTAGCCTTTAAATCAAGTCATATCTTGCTACTAAGAGGAAATTTGCAGCTAAACTCAAGCAAACTACATCCGGCCCATTAGCACACGCTCCAGGTATTATTGGGAATAATGTAGGCAGTTTTGTGGTGGTGGGTAACGTTGCCGATTCGGGAGTGTGGGGGAAGGTTCGAACTATTCCCAGGTTCATACTGTGATTCTTCCCCAGTAAGTAAGTGCATAAATGATTATGTGTTATTAGAGTTCATTTTATGTTCACCTACATGTAATAACCAATTTTTAATTTTTAAATTTAATTAGTAAAATTCAAAAAAAGTTAAAGTAATATTCGAATTATTTTAGTTAAGCATGTGATTTAACATCTTATCATATTAATTAAAACATGCTAACTTAATTCAACATGAACAGACCAAGTTAAAGTAATATTTGATTAATTTTAAATTAAACATGTAAATTACAATAAACATGATCAGATTAGTCCAATCATGTCAACATACAACACGTTTATAAAACATATTAACTATGATTATAAATATATTCTAACGATTTCCAATGTCAACTTATATTAACTACGATTATAAATATAAAACGAATAAATATGTAAAGCAAAAAATTAAATTTCTAACATGTACAAACATATTACCTAAGACTTCATAGTTATATTTCTATCATCTTTTTCAATTAAACATGCAAAAGATCATCAATATTGTAAGCATGTAATTAAAGATAAAGTTTTAACTTCTTCTAATTAAACATGTTACAAGATTTATGTTTTAAAACTATGCCATTTGAACATATTCATATATTGGTGCATCATAATTTCGTTACAATTTAATTTCCAAGTTCAATTTCATACACACATGTAAATTAAATTTCAACTTATAAACATTGCAAAGTATAAATTAGATTTCTAACTTCTTTAAAAATTAAACATGAATATTCTTTAATCATGTTGTAATAACGTAATTAGAAGATTTATATTTTAAAAATTAAGCATATTATATCAGCTGATAAAGATAAATTTCTAACTTCTTTTAAATTTAAACATGTCAATGTCTACTTTTTATATCATGTAATTAAGCCTATAAAGATAAAGTTCTAACTTTTTTAAAAATTAAAAATGTTAAAAGATTTATATTTTAAAACTCTTCCATTGGAAGATATTTATATTTTGGTGCATACTAATTTTGTTACAACTTATTCAAATTGTAAAATTGTAAAATTTTAGATATTTAATTTCCATGGTCAATTTCATACGCACATGTACACTAAATTCCAACCTGTAAACATTGTAAAGTATAAATTAGATTTCTAACTTCTTTAAAAATTAAACACATATATTGTCCAATCATATTGTAATAATGTAATTAAAAGATTTATATTTTAAAAATTAAACATATTGCATAAGCCTATAAAGATAAATTTTTAACTTCTTTTAAATTTAAACATTCAATGTTTACTTTTTATGGTCATGTAATTAAGTGCATAAAGATAAAATTTAGCCTATAAAGATAAAGTTTTACTTTCTTTTAGAAGTAAACATATCAACATTCAGTTTAAACTACACATGAATGGCGTAAATTGTTAAACATGTGAACATTGCTTATTAATTAAACATACAAACATATTTCACATGTATCTAACAATTAATTTTAATATCACAATTCAAACATACAAATTAAACTTATAACACATGAATTTCTAACATCTTTTTAAACTTAACAATTCAATTTTTTAATTGTATTAAATTCTAAAACATGTAAGCATATTAATTGAAACATTTAAACATTTGTAAAATATATCCAACAATTAATTTTAATATCATAATTTTAAACTTATAAATTGTATATATTAATTTCAATAATTAACTTATACATCCTTTTAAACATTTACACATATGATTAAGAATAAATATGAGGTCATGTTCAAGAGAGTAAAGGGGACATATGCTGCCAACCCCCACGCTTTTCCACTCCCACTCCCAGTGACTCCTCGCCGCCGCCTTTGCCGGTTCACCTGCCGGCGCGGCGCCGTCGCCACCGTCTCTTCCGGTCGCCGGCTTGCCACCTTCTTCGTCCGATCAGTCTAATTTCTTGATTTGAAATTGAGCCCTAAAGTTTAATCCAAATTTGAGCACGCAGAAGCTTCTGGATTTACGCATTCTCATCGGCGTTCCCTCTCTCCGGCTAATTTTTCCGGCGACCTCCTCCTCCGCGTCGGTTGAAATCCGCCTGCTGCTCCACCGAATCTGTTGGATTGCATCAAAATTTCACTCGATTTGCTTGGTTTCAGTTGAATCTCCAGCGATCTTCTCTCTCTTCGAACAAGCAAAAGTTTCGTGTCTCTCCCACTCCTCACTAGCGCAATCACCTTCAGGTTGTCAGATTTGCCTATGCTAGTTTATTGATTTCTGGCCTTTCTTTTATTAATTATAGTCTGAATTTTATTGGATATCTTCAGGATATCTTCTTTTTGAGCTAATTTGTGCCTTTTTAATTATTGGGTATTCAAGCATAAATTCCCAGTTATGCGTTTGGTTTGATTGCACATATATAACCTCTTAGTTGGAGTTATGAAGGGTATTCAAGCATAAACAGAGCAGGTTTTTGAATAGAAGTATAAGCTTTGTCTCCGATAAGCTTTGGTCTTTCAATTGAATATATGCTTTCTGTGCACTTGATCTTGCTGCTAATAATCTAGTGTTGCGTAAGTGTGAGAGTTAGTTTTAGTTAACCCAAGTATTGTTTTCTTTTTGCTTAGTATATTATTTACTCCTTTATTTTGTTATCATTGTTATTAAGGAGCGTTATTTGCTCATTCATTCTCTTTTGACGAGTGGTGTATTTTTGCCAAATAGATTTCTAGTCTTGTTAATTAATTTTATTGTTCTTTCTAGTTAGCGTCTCTTTGCCTTTTAGTTTCAGTACTTTGTTCTTTTCCTATTAGTTGAGCCCACCCAGTGATTATTTTGGTGTGTTTTTATTCGTTGACTACCTCATTACTCTTAAGTGCAAACTTATTTTATTATTAGTAGCAGTATCTATTATTATTGTGTCGTTGGGGGTGGGTGTTGGTAGCATGAGCTAGTGGCATGCAATGTAGTAGCTTTAACCAGTCCTCTGGGAGGGAATGGGGTTAGGAGGGGTGTAGGGTTTCGGAAGGTGCCCCTAGCGTTTTGAAATATTGGGTCGCTTACTGGTAAGTCGATAGAATTAGTTAAGTCTTTGCATAGACGTAGGATTAATATAGCCTGTGTTCAAGAGACTAAATGGGTGGGGCTTAAAGTTAGAGAAGTTCATGGGTATAAGTTGTGGTGTTTGGGTTCACGCAAGGCGAGGAATGGAGTTGGTATTTTGGTTGAAAAGGAGTTGGTTGACTTTGTTGTTGAAGTGAGGCGTAAGAGTGATCGAACTATGGCCATTACGGTAGTGGTGGGATCAGAAATCTTAAATGTGGTTAGTGTTTATGCACCTCAAATATGTTTGCCGGACGATATTAAGAAGCAATTTTGGGAGGATTTGGATATGGTCATTCAGGACGTACCTCGGAGTGAGAAAATTTTCATAGGAGGAGACTTTAATGGCCATATTGGTGTCAAAGTGGACAGGTATGATTCGGCGCACGGAGGTTTCGGCTATGGGGAGAGAAATAATGGAGGAGTTTCTGTTCTGGACTTTACGGTTGCCTAAGAATTGTTGCTGGTAAACTCCTTTTTTAAAGAAAGAGGACCACTTGGGGACCTTTAGGAGTGGTTCCATAAAGACATAAATTGATTACTTCCTGATTAGGGCGGATAATAGGAGATTATGTAAGGATTGTACGGTGATACCAAGTGAGTATTTAGTAACTCAACATAGGTTGCTGGTGTTGGATATGGAGCTCAAATGTTCAAAGTGAAAGAAGAGGAGTGTTGAAGAACCTAGAGTTAAGTGGTGGAATCCTACTAAGGAGAACGCTATGAAGTTAGTAGAGAGGATCACTGAAGAAGAAGCTTGGAAGTAGGTAGAGGATCCAGATACAATGTGGGAGGTAATGTCATAATGTATTCGAAAGTCGGTTAAGGAAATCCTAGGTACATCTAGGAGGTGGCAACAAAATGAAGGCCTGATGGTGGAACGAGGAGGTTAAGGGGAAAGTCAAGGAGAAAAAAGAGGCATATGCAGCTTTTATGAACAGTGGAACGGATGAAGAGAAAGAGATTAGTAAAGTTAGATATAAGGCAGCAGAAAAGATAGTCAAGAAAGCTGTTGCTGTAGCTAAGAGGATGGCTTATAATAGATTATATCAAAAACCGGAGACCGAGAAAGGTGAGAAGGAAGTTTTTAAACTAGGGAGGGTTGGGGAAAGAAGAACAAGGGATTTGGGTGTTGTGAGGTGCATCAAAGATGAAAACGTTAAGGTGCTGTTTGAGGATGCAGAAATCAAGGAGAGATGATAAAGATACTTTTTCAAACTCCTCAGAAGTGATGGAAGATTTTTGAAGTAGGGAACGATAGAGTTTTTAAGGACTGCTAAGATGCTCAAAGAATGGAGGTTTAGTACAGTTATTCCATTGTACAGGAACAAAGGTGATATTTAGGATTGTAATAATTATAAGGGCATAAAGTTGTTGAGTCACACTATGAAGTTATGGGAGAGGGTCATTGAGAGAAGGTTGCAAAAGGATATTTCGATATCAAAGAATCAATTTGATTTTATGCCTGGCAGGTCGATCACAGAGGTGATTTACCTCCGTAGAAGGCTCATAGGATTGTATAGAGATAGAAAGGTAGATCTTTATATGATGTTCATCGACCTGGAAAAAGCATATGATAGAATTCTGCATGAAATGTTATGGAGATGCTTGGAAAAGAAAGGAGTGTCACCTGTGTATATTCGAGTTATTAAGGATATGTACGAGGGAGGTAGGACGAGTGTTGGGACGTCAGGAGGAGTTACCAATGACTTTTACGTTGATATGAGCCTGCATCAAGGTTCTGCTTTGAACCCTTTTCTTGCACTCTAGTTATGGATGAACTTATAAAAGGGATTCAAGATTAGTTACCATGGTGTATGTTATTCGTAGATGACATTGTTCTTATTGATGAACAACCCTAGCCCGCGCTTTATGGAAAAAGATTATGGGAGAGAGTGAAAAGGGAACATACACCTTGGTAAAATACAAATACCGTTGATTGACACTTACCTTTGCTATTTTTTTCAATTTTGGGTAGAAATCCTTTTCTAATTGTATTCAATTGCCTGGAGTATAGACTAAATAGAAGAACCCTAATTTAGAAACCCTAATTTTTGGAGGGAGGGTTCCCTTATAATTGAAGTCTTGTATGCTGCTCTAGTAAAGACAGAGTTGACCAATCTTTTCCCATACTTTTCCGCCATCCGATCTATGCCGGTCTCTCCCTCTCTCTAAATGGGAAATATGATGCCGCTAGGAAATATGGAATTAGAATATACTTCCCTTCGTCTTAATATGCTGTCAAATATTGTGTCCTTACTTTTTTTACCTCTCCTTCATAAAATGCCTTCAGAATTGATGAACCCAATATAAGATACTATAGCAAGGTCCACTGTGATGTCTAATCACTTTGTTTAATGCTATCATCTAACTTATTTGTCCAAATATGGTTTGGAAATGATTTTCAAGCATTTTTGAGTAAAAGTGTGCCTCATGTCCAAAAAGCCCACGTCCCGAGTCCCAGGACCCTTTGCGTTTTTGTGCACCTTGAGCTTTTTTAATCTAAGGGCTAGGGAAGTTATTAGGACATGTAGCAGATAACTACATTATATTATGCAATTTACACTGTGGTTGTATGAGATTATAGTTGTATTGCCTTGGTTGTACTTTACATCGGGTAGAATGTAGAACTTGTTTTTTTCCCTATTTTTTTTTGGGGGGGGGGATTTTCCATATTGACTTGACCCTAGCAAGGCTATTTAATTTGGACAATTCTAAGGAACACTTTATTTGATTTTTATGCCAAGTATATCGCAATTTGGACAGGCCTATTAGCTGAAAATTTAAGAGCAATGCATCATTGCTTGGGGTTGCAGGTTCGATTCCGAAATAGACTGTGTGTTCTTTGTTTATTGGATGCAGTTGTCTGATCTGTTGACTGTAATTGATGGAGATCCCTCCATGCCTCTTGATTTAAAGAAGCAAATTAAGCTAGGTAATTTCATTTTGGTGACCAAAGGATGAATAAATCATCCTTATTTTGTTTTAGTAATAAAATTGCAAGTCACGGGTTTAAGTCAGCAGCAGACCCGTTTTTGAGTGCTTAATTACTTAAGCCTTCTTGAGGTTTAAGTTTAATATTTTGCATTGGGTTTGAAGTTCAGGAAGTCAACTTTGCACCAAAACAAGTTTCATCCCATTTGGACTTCATTTACCCTCTCAAATTAACCAATAAACCCAAGGTATTCAAACTGCCAGACTGAACCAGAATGTACCCAGTTTTGGGTATATGGTTTCTTAAGCTTAATTGTGGTTTAAGTCTTGGATTTTTACCTTTTTGGAATCCCCAAGATGTCTACTTTCAGGTCCAAGTATTGAATTCCAATCATACACAATCGAAGCTAGAAGATCAAGGCATTTTGTCCAAGACAGTCAGTTTCAGTCCGAAACTGCACGGTTAGATGTTTTAGTGGAATTCTTCCACTTAAACTTGATGTAACCTTGATTTCTTTGCAGGGGGTTTGTACACACCCTAAGATTTCCCCCCATGGCCTGAAAACAAAATTATGCACGCTTTTGCTAGGATTAAAATTGGTTGCAAAACCGGTCCAGAATCTGCTTTGGACCCGGTTTAAGAGCACGGTTGATGTTTTCTTTCTCCAAAGGGTTTGCTTACTTCCTTTGCTGAGTGGCACACGTCCCAAGCGGTCTAAAAGCACAATGATCAGCTGCAAAAGAAGGAAAGTCTTGAAAAGAACAACCAATGGCATGCAAGCTGCAAAAGATCTTGTCTCTTGAAGGTGATTGGCTAGCCGTAAAGGGGCTTGTACTTTTCGGCTGAACCATGTGCTATCAAGCCTTGTAATCTGCATGATTAAGCTTAAGCATAGTCTAATTAAGTTGTAAACATCATGTATTAGCTTTGTTTAATGTTTTAAATGTAATTTGATTAAGTTAGAACAAGGTTAGTACACAGTTAGCACTAACTGTGTTGATTAGCTTAAGTTAATACCTTTCCTCCTTAGGAGGGTAAGGTCTAGGTGTGTGTTTGCTTAGGTGCTTGTTTGCTAGGCTTGTATTAAAGCCTTATGCACGGCCATAGGTAGAATACAATATACTTTTGAATGAAAAACCAGATTGAGAGCATTTGTGCTTTCGTGCTTTACACATTCAAATACTAAACTTGCTTATCCTTAACTAGACAGGTTAGGGTGGTATTCAAGTGTAGTCTTAAACTTGTTTAAGTGGTGTTTCTGTATTTTAATCAAGTTTAGGGGCCCTAAACCTTCATTTGGTGGTGTTTCTGTATCCAAACAAAGGTTTAGTTCTATCCATCTACCTTGATTATCCTCACGGGTTTGAAGATTACTTTGCTAGTTTTCAGAATTGCAAGGCTGTGTGTTGTTGCTTTCTAGCTTTGTTTTCATTTAATCCTTTGAAGATACTTCAAGTTCCTTTTCCTTTCCCATCTAGAATCCCTTGATTCTAAATTCCATCCCTATCTCACGTTGTTGCTGCCTCACAACCAGCCTCTAACGTCCCATTTTTCTTGATTTTCCTTTGATTGTATTCTCTCTTGGTTTTAAGCTTTCTCTCTTAATTTGAGTTTTAGCTTGGACCCTTAGGAGGTACATAATATTTGGTATCAGAGCAAGTTTCATCTTGGCCTGAATTCAACCCTTACACGCCCCAAAGCCACCTAAACACATTCCCAAACACAAACCACAAAACCGGCTGTTTTCAGTCGTGCCAGGCAGAAAAGCAGCACGGTCACCCCTTGCCATTAAGCACGACCGTGCCACCTCTGGTCCGTGTTGTTTCACTTGTTTAAGCCACCTATTTTAAGCATGAGTGCTACAAGCATGACCTTGGAAGAGAGATTTGAAGCCTTGATTCAAGAGGATGCACAAAAAGATTCAAGAGGATGCACAAAAGAACCAAGAAACTCAAGCACAAAACGAGTACTTGAGGAAGCAATTAGGTTCGGTTTTAAATTTAAAGCAAAAGCAAAAGCTGAATGAAGACGCCTTTCAATCTTAACCTAGAAGGCACGAACAAGTCTCTAGTAATGATGTTGATTCATCAAGTGAAGGGGAACCAGCAAGAATGACAAGAGAAGAGCCACGGTTTGAAGCTAACTCAAACGACTTCAAAGTGGAAGTTCTTGAATTTGAAGGTAAGCTTGATCCTGAAGAGTTCCTTGATTGGTCGCATGCTGTGGAGAGAGTTTTTGAGTACAAGGACATGCCATATGACAAGAAAGTAAAGTTGGTTGCTTTAAGGCTTTGTAAGTATGCTTCTCTTTGGTGGACTAATTTGTGTGCCGAAAGATTAAGAGAAAGGAAGTCCAAAATCAGAACTTGGGAGAAGATGAAATCAAAGCTTAAGACTCGGTTTCTTCCTCCTACCTATGTTCAAGATTGCTACTCTCAGTTCCATCACCTGAACCAAGGTAATTCGACTGTAGAAGAATACACTCGTAAATTTGAAAAGCTTGTGATTAAGTGTGATCTTCAAGAACCAGAAGAGCAAACAATCGTTAGGTACTTAGGAGGTCTTGATCCTAGGTATGCTAATATTGTTGATTTGCAAGCTTATACTTCATTTGATGAGATATGTGTGCTGGCTCACAAGGTTGAGCAGCAAAAGAAGAATAAACAGCTCCCAAGACATGAAAATCCAAAGCCCTCACCATATGACCAAACCGTGAACAAGGGGAGTTCATCTTACACCTCTTAACCCACGGCATCCCTTTGCCCTACTCCACAAAAAAGCCAAACTCCACAAAAGGGCCTACCCTCACAACCCACACCAAAACCCCTTCCTAAAGGTGTTCAAAGATGTTTTAAGTGCCAAGGCTTTGGCCACTTAGCATCAGATTGCACAAACTGAAAGTATGTTACCTTGGCCGAATGGAAGGCAACAGAGGAGGTCGAATTAGAGGAGGAAAATGAAGAGCATGATGGAGATGACTTTGAGGAGATAGTGGTCGAGGCAGATGAAGGAGAAATGCTCACTTTGAACACCCACTATCCACCAAGAAGCAAAGAGCATCTCGGTCTTCTTATCAATTTTCCTGAACCACCAAACCTTTCCCCCACTCCACCCATATCCCAAACACTCAAACAAAACTTCTGTCAATTCATTCCAGAACCATTACTAGAAGCTCCTAATTCTGAATTAAGAGCATGTGAGGAAGTGGTTCGAAGCAAGTCCAAAGAGTCCCCTACGTGCAACACTCAAATCAGCAAGGGGAAAGAAAAGAAAAGAGTCTCTAAGTTCAAGGGAGACTTGTTTGATTGGCTGATTTTATTCCAGCCAAAACTGAAGCAAGAAGAGGAGGTAATTACCTAATTTGATTTGTGGACAAATCCTTTTCAACAAGGGGAGGATGATGGAGATCCCTCCATGCTCCTTGATTTGAAGAAGCAAATCAAGTTAGGTAATTTCATTTTAGTGACCAAAGGATGAATAAATCATCCTTATTTTGTTTTAGTAATAAAACTGCAGGTCACGGGTTTAAGTCAGCAGCAAACCCGTTTTTGAGTGCTTAATTACTTAAGCCTCCTTGAGGTTTAAGTCTAATATTTTGCATTGGGTTTGAAGTTCAGGAAGTCACCTTTGCATCAAAACAAGTTTCATCCCATTTGAACTTCATTTACCCTCTCAAATTAGCCAATAAACCCAAGGTATCCAAATTGCCAGACTGAACCAGAATGTACCCGGTTTTGGGTATATGGTTTCTTAAGCTTAATTGTGGTTTAAGTCTTGGATTTTTACCTTTTTGGAATCCCCAAGATGTCTACTTTCAGGTCCAAGCATTGAATTCCAATCATACACAATCGAAGTTAGAAGATCAAGGCATTTTGTCCAAGACTGTCGGTTTCAGTCTGAAACTCCAGGGTTAGATGTTTTAGTGGAATTATTTCACTTAAACTTGATTTAACCTTGATTTCTTTGTAGGGGGTTTGTACACACCCTAAGGTTTCCCCCCATGGCCTGAAAACAAAATCATGCACACTTTTGCTGGGGTTAAAATTGGTTGCGAAACCGGTTCAGAATTTGCTTTGGACCTGGTTTAAGAGTACGGTTGATGTTTTCCTTCTCCAAAGGGTCTGCTTACTTCCTTAGCTGAGTGGCACATGTCCCAAGCTGTCTAGAAGCACAATGATCAGCTGCAAAAGAAGGAAAGTCTTGAAAAGAACAACCAATGGCATGCAAGCTGCAAAAGATCTTGTTTCTTGAAGGTGATTGGCTAGTAGTAAAGGGGCTTGTACTTTTCGGCTGAACCATGTGCTATCAAGCCTTGTAATCTGCATGATTAAGCTTAAGCATAGTCTAATTAAGTTGTAAACATCATGTATTAGCTTTGTTTAATGTTTTAAATGTAATTTGATTAAGTTAGAACAAGGTTAGTACACAGTTAGCACTAACTGTGTTGATTAGCTTAAGTTAATACCTTTCCTCCTTAGGAGGGTAAGGTCTAGGTGTGTGTTTGCTTAGGTGCTTGTTTGCTAGGCTTGTATTAAAGCCTTATGCATGGCCATGGACAGAATACAATATACTTTTGAATGAAAAACCAGATTGAGAGCATTTGTGCTTTCGTGCTTTGCACATTGAAATACTAAACTTGCTTATCCTTAACTAGGCCGGTTAGGGTGGTATTCAAGTGTAGTCTTAAACTTATTTAAGTGGTGTTTCTGTATCTTAATCAAGTTTAGGAGCCCTAAACCTTCATTTGGTGGTGTTTCTGTATCCAAACAAAGGTTTAGTTCTATCCATCTACCTTGATTATCCTCACGGGTTTGAAGATTACTTTGCTAGTTTTCAGAATTGCAAGGCTGTGTGTTCTTGCTTTCTAGCTTTGTTTTCATTTAATCCTTTGAAGATACTTCAAGTTCCTTTTCCTTTCCCATTTAGAATCCCTTGATTCTAAATCTCATCCCTATCTCACATTGTTGCTGCCTCACAACCAGCCTCTAACGTCCCATTTTCCTTGGTTTTCCTTTGATTGTATTCTCTCTTGGTTTTAAGCTTTCTCTCTTAATTTGAGTTTTAGCTTGGACCCTTGGGAGGTACATCAGTAATTATCTCTAAATGAGACGTTTGAAGCTTTATATTTGGTCGATATTCGATAATATGGAATGCTATCTGCTGACAGCAGTTATTCACATTCTGTTGATGGATTCATCTCTATGTATATTACTCGTTGACCTCATCCAAACTGCTGCGTGCTATACGCTATCTGCTCGTAGCAATTATTGAAATGCCAATCAATAATCCAAATTCCCATGATGTGCAACACCAATTGCTAAATGCCGAAATTAGGCTGTATAATTTTAGCCAAGTTTGACATTGCAAAACAAGCCAAGACTTCAATGTGTAGTTTCAGTGATTGAAGGCAACATCACATAGGGTACCTTAGAGGGAAATTCATCTCTAGGTGTATCATTCTTTGACCTGATCCAAATTGCTGCCCGCTATATGCTATCTGCTCATAGCAATTATTGACATGCCAAGCAATAATCAAAGTTCTTATGATATGCAACCCCAAATTGCTAAGTACCAAAATTAGGCTGTAAATGCAAGCTTGACATTTGAAAACAAGCCAAGACTTCAATGTGTAGTTTCAATGATTGAAGGCACCTCCACATAGAGTACCTTAGGGGGAATACAAAATATAGAAACATCATAGTTTCCTGAACCAGTTGAAATCACATGTTTTCATATGAAACAATTCTACTTATGCTTTCACTCAAATGAGAGAAAATTAGCTTCATATGTCTTGTGTCCAAGTAGTAGCTACATATATGACACAAATGTGCAATCAGCAAGAGACAAGTAGGGTTTTTTTTTTGGGGGGGGGGGTTGGGGGGTGTTTGAGCTAGTGACAAACTAGAGAAATAATTTAATGATAATGCAATTTTCTTGCACCTTAAAAGATAAGATGGAACAAAAAAACTTACTGGTGCTCATTCATCTAGAGATTCGAATAATGAGAGGAACTTATCCTGCTGGGATTGCAAGTGCCAACTCAAAAAGTGCACAATCCTGCTGTTACTTGCACAATGCATTGTTCTGATGTTAGTTTTTACTCAGTATTGTGCTATTACTAATTGTGGTAGTAGATTTATAAGCAGGATGTGGGTCTCTATTAAAATCTGTGAATGCTTTCTAATTGAATATCCTGGACTTGCATGAATTTTCAGTTTGTAAGATTGCTATAGATTGTTATGGTTTTGCAGGAAATTGAGAAAAATACTAATCCTTAGTTTTTAGTGCTGTTGGTAAAATTGAAGTGACAGTTCAACCTGAGTTCTTCAAGAACTCAAAATTAACCCCCCTGGGGCAGCAACCATCTTTTAGTCAAAATCTTGTTCTTAGCTGGGTTCTTAGTTTCGGAAAGTGTCTTGGGAGGGAGGCGCAAGCCTGGTCGCTTCAAGCACACCAAGGTGCAACACTCCTTAAGGTGCTGTCTTGGGCATCTAATGGAATTTGACTCAAAATCATGGAACTCAATGAAGCTACCTGTATATAAGCATAAGAAATCATCCTCTATGTTTGAATCCAGTGGTAATTGCCTCACATAATAAGTCGGCTGATTATTTTTAGATCTCTAAATTGGAGGGTCAATTGATAGCATTTACTGCTGGATCTTGAGGGCTTTTGCTTGACGAGAGATGGCGACTTTTCTGGTGGATTCTGAGCACTGGAAGGAGGTTGCTGGTACTGGTTGCTGGCGTTGATGAAGTTCTGGGTAATGAGCAACCTGTTCTTTTTCATTTTTTTCTTTGGGAGGGAGAGTCTTCAAGACTATCTATTCTGTTTTGTTCACTGTTAATTTAGTTTGTTTTGTTTATTTTAGGAAGTGGCAAGTAAAAAAGGTAGAAGTTAGGGCAAATGAGCAACTCACAAGTTTGCTGGATAATTGTATATAACCGTGGGATTTTGTTTCCTTATTCAACATGGTATAAAGGTTGGAGTCAAATAATAAATTAGTGTTTAGAGTTATGTAGGGTTTTTAACTTTAGTTTTTAAGCTTTTCTATTAAAGTTTAAGTTTGTTAACTTATTATTATTGACAATTTACCTTAACACCATCTAGTGCTAGTACGTGCTCTTCTCTCTCTTCATAACTTCTTTTTTTAATTAAAAAAAATACTCTACGTGGGAAAGTCGAAAGAAAAAAAGTGGGCATTTTCTCTCGTCTCTCCACCCATCTTTCTATCCACCACCTAAAATCACCATGAAAGAACCCATATGATGCTTGATGAGTAGCTAGTTAACCATGAAAGAACCCACATCATTGCTGAGGTCCCAGCCACGAGCACAATATTGGGGATGTCCATGGGAGGCTTGATGAGTAGCTCGTTAACATTGTCAAATTGCAAAACAGTGGAGAATTGCCCCAGTAGATGCCCTTTTTGCTGGAGAATGAACTTCAAGGCTATATTTAAGCTTGATAATGCAAGATACAAATGAGAAGTTGAGGGATGATAAGGGGAAGCTCTGAGCCCTTGTTGCTGTCTATTGTAATTATTCCAATGATGTTTAATTGTTCAACCAGTCCAATAACAACCTTTAAGTTTGAGTTTCTCTCTCATCCCTCTAATGTTTGGTAAAATTTGATTGAATTTGTTTGAGAAGATTGAGCCAAAAGTGATAAAAAAAGATTTTAATCTTTTCTTTAAACTCTATTTTGAAGGATTTGGCTCCAAATTATGAATTTCAACCTAAAAATAAAATTGGCCACATTCGGTAGCTAACACTTATGATTCTTGATGATTAAATTCAGTTATGATAAAATTAGGGAAATGAATTATGAAAATTAAGGCAGAGTAAGTAAACATGGAGGAGATAGTCAGATAGGGTTTTTGGTTGCGGAGGCATTAAAACGCGACTTAAGCAAAATTGTACTTGAGAGAAGACGATTTTTAATTAACTTAACTATACTTAAGCAAAATTGTAAAAAGATACTAGAGGATCCTCAAATATCCCGTTAGATAGTTAATGATGTCAAGTCAACCAACTTAAACTTGTGATAGAAAAAGTTCAACTACTCAAATTAAAAACACTACGCACTTTAAACACTAATACATTATTTTACTGACATTAGCAAGATTTGGGTTTTTATATAAGGTAACTAGAAGACACCTAAATAGTGCATTATCTCACTAATTAGCATAAAATGTGTTTATCAGATAAAGCTTTTACGTATTTTGCGTAGCCTCAAATCTTTGATGTGCGCGTCTTGGTCCTGCGCCTCTGGGCCCTTGGCTTCTTGGTGTGCCTCATGCTTTTTAAAGTAAGGCTGCCTTTCTTTGAGGGTTAATTTTCAACTTGGTGTATTGGGTTTAAACAAGAGCTTTGGTGATCTTGCTAGCTTTTTTAATTATAGTTCGACATCGTTGTGATGGTTTAGCATGGCTTCTTTGTCATGAAAGTTAACTTTAACTTAAAAGTCGTTGGGTTATGTCACTTCATACACTTAATACAGTTCGCACAGGGTCATAGAGTTGCTTCCTCGTGGCCTTGACATAATGCAGTGATTATTGCACTACTTTTCCTCTGGTTTATGATTTTCATTTAATATGCACTCCAGTTCTTGGCTTCTTATCACATATGGATGGCTAGATAGCAAAGGGACTCTTTATAAGAATAAGCAAATGGTGGAATAGTATAAGTCATCTTGTTCTAATCTTGATACTCATTACAATTATAAATTCCATTTGTGGAGCTCTTGTGGATTGGAGAATATGTATTACATTGGCTAGATAAGAGCAGGCCTTGAGCCATATCCTGACTTTGTTGCCATTTTCGTCTAATATTTAGCTCTGATTGTTCCTATTTTCCATAATGTTTGCTTGTCTGTGTATCTTGCTAGTGCCCAATTCCATTTTAACTAATTTTTTCATCAATTTATCTGTTCGTATGTTTTTCCCCTTTGCTATCATGATGACAATTAGCGTGCTGTAGGCATGAATGATTCGCTGATTAATTCAACATTTGCTCATATTCTAACCTTGTAGCTGTTTGATCTAGATTCTATACCTAATCTAATTATACTTTTATATTTGTAAATGGTTTCGTTGCTAAGTGTTTGGATTCTTGCTAATGGGAGCTCCTAAGCAAAAATGGACAGCAGAAGAAGAAGCGGCCCTGAAAGCTGGAGTACGTAAGCATGGGGCTGGCAAATGGCAAACAATACTTAGAGATCCGGAGTTCAGCCATGTTCTGCGCTCCCGTTCCAATGTGGATCTCAAGGTATGATTTAAACCCTTGAGGCTTCTGTTAGCTTTTGCGATCATTTGAAGATATATTCTGGATGCAATTCTGGATGCATGTACAAATTAATGGTGTGTTGCAAAGGTCTTGTTCAACTTGAAGATATTTACTTTTACTATTTTACAGGATAAATGGAGAAATATTAACGTGACCCTAAGTGGACTAGGGTCGCGAGAAAAGGCCAGACTTGCACTTAAAAGGAATCCTCATATACCAAAGCTTGATGACAAGGCTGCATCAGTGAAAAATGTTCAAGGTGATGACAAAGTTGCTGAAGCTATGCCTGTTGTTCCGACGGAGACACCTCAGGTTGTTGACTCGAAGAAAACATATACAAGGTTACCATCATGCTTGATGTGACATTCCAGAAATATATGCACATACTGATGGTTGTGAGTTTGTGATATTTATGTCATGTCATATCAGAATAATTCATGTGCTTATGCTATGCACATCATAAAATGGCGCTCTCTACTGTGTACTGTGATTATGATAGCTGACCTATTTGAAATATGAAGCGGTGTTTTTTGACAATAACACCTGGACTACCCCATTACAGTGATATGTCATTATAATATCCTTTCTTCTGCCAAAATTTGAGCTGAGTTGAAGGTGCTTTCAAGTCTGAAACACTTTGTAAATATTGCAACCATCATACTTCTTAAAAACCAAAGGTCCGAAACAAAAAACTGGACGTCATTGTGGGACTGAGGGAGCAGGAAACTCAGCGTTGGTTCATTTATTGGATTTGTCATGTTTTATTCATTCATTTTAAGTACTTGTGTGAAACCGTTAGGTTCCACAGTCCACATTTGAGTTGCTAATCCCAGACAATGACTTTCAAACTGTCAAAATGTTGAGCTCTCAAGTAAAAGAGGGAGAAGAAATGGAGTTTTTGAGTCAAAAATCAAAGGTGGCAAAATGTTGTGTGGTTGAGTATGCCCATCTCCTGTCCATCTCTGGGGTGTTGCTTAGAAACTTTACTTAATTACATGGTTACCAATCTGCATGTATTCTCAATGTAATCTCCTTGTTTATATGCTCACCAATCACCATCTTGTCTTTCGCATCATGCCTAGTGAAGGTCTTCCATTGGAATCTTTTGTGTAGGTTAAGTCAGTAAAGCTTTCATTCGAGCACATCCTTGAATCTTTGTAAAAAGGCAAGATGTCTTGCTTTTTCAAGCATACTACAAGTAATTCTGGAATTCGGATAATCTATGTGACTAAAATTTTGATCATGGTCCCTTTTATGCTCCTTGGCTGTAGAAATTCTGTCTTTGGAACTCGTGTAAGTGTCTGTGTGCTTGTGTGTGCGTTTGTTTTTTTTGGGGGAGAGGGTTGTTTGAAGCCAAGAACTGGTGTGTCCATTTGTTATGAGCTGAAGTCCTTAATTGAGGGGTTCCTTTGGAATCCTGTGAGTTGAAACCTGAAGGTTTTTCCTTTTTCTTGGGTCTTTTAAGTGTAAGAATGAGTGACAACTCTTTTTTCTTGTACTTACGATCTCATGGTTTATATTCAAAAAACGTTACTTTATGCACCTGGTACTTGCATAACCATAAATCATTGAATATTTGCGAACCAGTTCTCATTTTTTTCTGTCATGTTTTTTTTCAAAGGTTGGATAGCCTTATATTGGAGGCTATAACAACTCTGAAGGAGCCCAAGGGTTCTGACAGGAATGCGATTGCCATGTACATAGAGGTACTGAATTCATAGTTGGTTCATGTATTGCTTTCCTGGCTATGTGAAGAAGTCTTTTTGCTTGTGTGAATTTTGAATATTCAACTGATGATTACTTAGAAATAAATGCTCAATGTGCCGATATTTTGTAACGTCATTAATTGTTTGCTTTGCATGTTGATTGAGTCATGGCTTTGAAGGGCAATGTTTTATTAGCTTGTTGCACATCAGTTGTTTGGATTTGTTCATTTGCTATTTAAAGCAACACTAATTTTACTCCATAAGCACAAGTGGGATGCTTTGCAAGTCTTCACTCTCTTTGGGAAACTGTTAGAAATATGTTAACCCATTTTAAATGGATTCGTAAAATGTATGTCATGTGGTATGCTCCATTTGTCTGAAAGGCATTATCTTGATTTTTTTTTGTGGTTATCCAAAAAAAAAAAATCATTATTTGGCATTAGCCCTTAGCCAGTAATTATCAGTTCTTGTGGCATAATAAATGATTTCCATAATCAATTCCAATAGCTCCAAAAAAAATGGAAGCAGATGTTATAATGGATGAGTTGGAAAGTTGTTATTGTGACATGTCAAGTTATAATTAGCTGATGTTCTCATGCTAATCATGGTACGATGTAGTCCTGTCTCTTAGGAGCTTCAAATTTGAGCCAGTACTATGAGACTTTTTTTTTTTTTGGGGTTTGCTTTAATAGTGTCATCTAAAATCATATAATATAATTTTCAGATATGGAGATAAAACAAGTACTCTTTGTTGATTGAATTTATGACTCACAAAAAGGGGATCTTACACTTCTGCAGAGAACATAGAAGTTATGCATATAGTGAATATCCTTCATACATTTAAATGGTCTAGATAGAACACAATAAAAGGACTTGATGACTTGACTTATTTTCCTTAAGAGGAGGGGGCTGGGGATTATTTTCAAATTATACGTCTGGACTTGCACTCGCACCTCTATCATTATATTCTTACTTTTCACCTGCATCTTCGCATTTTAATAAGCCTCTCTTAATATGCTCTTCCATTATTAATGAAGTTTGGTGAGGAACCAATTGGTGTCACTTATGTGTCAAAAAGATGGCTAGCTACTATGAACAATCGTGCCTGAGGGTAATTGTGCACAATTTTGTGACGAAACCAGGAAACGTCGTGCTGCTCATAAGCCAGAATAGAAACATTTAGCTCCACCTCAGCCTTCGAGGGTAGAATTTGTACTCATGAAGAGTTATGGCTTTGCCCTAAAAAATCCATCAGTTCATTCCATGCATACCTTTCTCACACTCAACAGTTGCTCTCACTAGTCACTAATGGCTTCTAACTGCCCATCTAAAAGAATGGCTTACTTTTGAAATTCGTTATCGCTTCCTCCCCACTTCTTCAGAATTTTTTCTACTTTGGCTAGCTGTGCTACTAACAGTGTAGCTCTTGGTTTCCTGGGAATTCCTTTAGGTTGCCATCATAGTAGTCCCTTTTTTTGGGGCCTAATTGTTGAAAAGATATCTAAGAGACTGGCTGTGTAGAGGACAATCATTTGCCCTGGATTACTATCAGTCAGTTTTGCTCGTATTGTCTGCCAGCAACGATTTTTATATTACTTGGTATCCTAGAGAATTATATAGCTAAAGTTGAGAAATTAAGTTAGTGGAAGCCAAGGCTAGGTGGTGCTCTTCTTCCTCCCCTCCCCCCCCCCCCCCAAAAAAAATTAAGTGGGCTTTTGGAATCTAAGGTAAGGGCTCTGACTCAGCAACAAGTAATTGGTTTCTACGAATGACTTGTTGGTGTTCTTTATTCTTTACATCAAAAGTTTATGATCCTTTCCAGTTGTTGATGGTCTACTTTGTTGATGGTTCACGTGTGAAATTTTAGCCATGGCTCATGTGATTATTCTTGTAGGATCGTTATTGGGCACCTCCAAATTTCAGTAAGTTGTTGGCTTCGAAATTGAAGTTTATGACTGCAAATGGACAACTATTAAAGGTAATTGTTGCTTGAAGTGATGATTGCTTTTGTGACTAAGGAAGCTGATTTTATGTTTTTGTCCATTTAAATTACCTTGTGAGTCTTAACGATGCATTGTCTAGTAGATAAGCTAGTTAGAAGAGAGGGGGGGGGGGGGGGGGTTGTCACATATGGTAATTACATTGATAACTTCTATCCTTTTAATTATCTAATACAAATTA
Organism: Carnegiea gigantea; assembly: GCA_029747015.1. NCBI lineage: Eukaryota > Viridiplantae > Streptophyta > Magnoliopsida > Caryophyllales > Cactaceae > Carnegiea > Carnegiea gigantea. The sequence goes on from JAKOGI010000379.1 coordinate 376,177, forward strand.
ATCCACCTTACATTGTTGGGTTGATGACCAAATGTGAAAAGGTAAGCAATACTAATTAGGCATTCATGCACATTTTCATTTAACATAATTATCTAATTGCTAGTCCTAAGTAAAATAAAGCTAAGGCTTCTACTGAAATTAGAGTTGAAGATTTGTCTTGGAGTTCTTTCAATTTTATTGTTGAAGGACTCAACCCTCCCTCCTTCCCCGGGGTCCGATAAGTGCCTTGCAAGTGTCACAGAATGTCCGTACTTCCTAGCGTTTAGATAGCTCAGATGAAAGATATATGACCGTCAAATATGTACATGAGATTGGGATGCTCAGATACCTAAATTGGAGGAGTTTAGGCCAAGCCAGGAAAGAATTGCAGAGAGACTAGAGGAGGGAGGAGGATGAAGAGAGGAAGAAAAGGAAATCTGGAGAAGAATAGAGGCCAAAACAGCTGGATTACGATTTAAATTCATAATTCTATTCTTGTGTTGGCGGCAATAACCTATTGCAGGCTGTCAATTTTCCTTTGTGTAATTGCCTAATTAGGATACTATCAAGTTATGATGCTCCAACTCAGGCATTTTTCCCACCGTACCCATGTCTTTTGGACCCAATAACTAGTTTACCAAAAATCAAATTGTCTTTTTGATTGGGTTAGCTAGCTAATTTATGTCCGAAATAGCTCTTTTTGGCCAAAAAGCTCCCCAAAAAGTTGTTAACCAAATACCCCATAATTAGTAGGTTGAACATCGTTATATGTTATGTCTGGTGTAGCTTTGTTGGTGTTTGCCATCAAAACTGGCGATCACTCTTATAACTAGGCCATGACGCTCTTCCTTAGGCTTATCTTGGAGTAGCATAGCTTCAACACTATCTTCTGATTAAACTTCCATGTCGAACTTCAACTTGTTCATTATGCATATGCTTAACCAAAACAAGTCTTTATCGATTTCTAGTTTTTGCAACATTCTTGTATTGTTGCTATAATAATCTTGCAAAGCCAAATCCATATCAAGGACTCGAAGCAGATTGGTGGGTGTTGAAGGTATGAGTTGGTAGTAGTCTTATCCTTGCAATGAATTGAACAGAGGTAAAGATAAGGTTGCTATTTCCACATCTCTCAAGGCCAAGAGAAACCATACCCCAACTCTTAGTCATGCCCAACTGAAGTCCGACCGGCAAACGACAGTGGTTAACGCCACTGCGTCAACCCCCGGTAAGCTTCCGCCGGCTTGTTTCACTTCTTCTTTGCGCTCCTTTCGTTGTTGTCAGTTTTCTTTTCCCTTCTTTCTCCCTTCTTTATCTTTGTGCTTGATCTAGGTCGTCAAAGATTATCGTTGGTCCTCTTGGGACCAGGGCCCTTATTTATGAGGATTGGGAGGATTTATGTCCTAACTTTGTGCAAAAGAGGCTGTCATGTCCTCTTTCAAATCATTATCCTATCACTTTGGAAAAGCTTATGGTGAATAGAGGTAAGACGTCTTTCAGGTTTGAGAACATGTGAACATGTGCTTACAAGCTGAGGGCTTCTCCTCTCTTATTAAAAACTGGCGGATCATTTTGAGGTGGATGGTATGCTAGCTTTGTGATTGCCAAAAAAAGTGAAATTGGCCCAGAAGGAGTTGAAAAAGTGAAACAAAGAAGTCTTTGGTGATGTCAAGGTTGAAAAATATAACCTTATGGGCATAGTTTCTTCTTTTCACTTGAAAGAGGAATCTTGTGGGTTAACTTTAGATGAGATTGAACAGAGGAAAGCGGCTCTTGGGTAAGGTTATTTTAATGGAGAAAACATCTTGGAGACAAAAATCCAAAACCTTATGGCTCAAGGCGGGGGACAGAAACATGAGTGTCTTTCATAGGATGGCCAATGCCCATTGAAAGTTAATTATATGGGTTCTGTTATGGTTGATGGGACTTGTTCTAATTCCCGGAGGATATGAAGTTCGCTATTTATGACTTCTGTTCCTCCCTTTTTAGTGAACACGAACCATGGAGGCCCAAAGTGGATGACTTAGTCTTACCATCTCTTACAGATTCTCAGTGGCGGTTATTGAGCATCATTTCTATGAGGAAGAAGTCCTTACAGCTTTACAGCATTGCAATGCGGTGATGGCAAGGCTCCTGGCCAGATGGTATTACTATGGCTTTTTTTCAAGATCTTTGGGATACCTTGAAGGTGGATATTTTGACGTGTTGAAATATCTGGCGCTCAGGACATTCTTTAATGTCGACCACCAGATTGAGAGGTGTCATTGATAGTATGATCTCAGGTAACCAAAATGCTTTTGTTGGTGGGCGGTAGATCGTTGATGCTTTTGTATGAAGGCAGGGAAGACCGGGGTTCATATGTGAACTTGATATCGAGAAGGCCTATCACCGTGTGAAATGAGAGTTTCTTCTTTACATCATAAGGAGAATGGGTTTCGGGGATAAATGATTAGGGTGGATATCTTGGTGCATCTCTACCACCTCTTTTGCAGTGTTGCTGGTTTATGGCTGGTTGATGGCTTCCCAACTTGACTTCTTTTTTGCTTCAAGAGGACTTTGCCAAGGTGATCCCATTTCACCTCTTCTTTTCATCCTTGTCATGAGAGCCTTGAGTAGACCGGTCTTATTGCTAGCTTTTCTGTGGGAGGCTCCCATTCGGTTCGCTTGGAAATTTCTCACCTCCTTTTTGTAGATGACACTATTTTATTTTATGACAATGAGTGTGAGCATATTATTAACCTTCGTTGCATCCACGTGTGGTTAGGGGCTGTTTCTGGATTGAGAGTCAATCTAAACAATTTTTCTATCTTGCTCGTGGGGAAGTGGATAACGCCTATGTACTCGCAAGTACTTTGGGTTGTGGTTTGGACCCTTACTTCTTCTTACATTGGACTTCCCTTTGGTGCTAAATTCAAAGAGAAGTTCATTCGGGAACTAGTTATTGAGAGATTCCATAAAAAATATCTAGCTGGAAAGCCAAGCATCTCACTAAAGGGGGTAGATTGACACTCATCAAAAGTGTCCTCTCTAGCATTCGCACCTACTTGTTTTCTCTTTTTTCCATTCCTTGTTCGGTGGCAAACAAGCTAGAAGGCATTCAGAGAAGCTTCTGAGGGAGGATGATTTCAAGTATCCCTTGCTTAAATCGAAAATCGTGAAGCAACCTTTTCCTAAAGATGGCTTAGGCATTAGAGACTTGACCATGTTTATTGAGGCCATGCTTAAATGAATGAGAAAGAGAGGCTTTGGAGAACCGTGATCAACCAAGTACGGAGTAGAGGGTCTTAATTAGGTTCCAAGCAAAATATAGTGGTACTTATGGTGTTAGCGGCACTTACCGTGTTCGGTCTGTGGAAGTTTATTACTAGAGGTTGGGAAAGATTTTTCGCTCACATTACTTTCGAGGTGGGTGATGGCTCTTCCATCTTCTTCTGGCATCACAATTGGTGCAATGGAGGTCTTTTGAGGATCGTTTTCCTTCACTCTATGCCCTTGTGGAGCATAGAGAAGCACGAGTCTCCGATTATTTGGAGCACAACTCTTCCTTAGTTGTTTATTCACTTGTTTTTGTCTGTGATGCATTCCCATATGATGATAGTGTAGCTCAACTTTTTAGCATGCTTGACAGGGTGCGTCTCATGGACTCCTCTTTTGATATGGTTAGATGGAACCTCAATGCCTTTGGGAAATTCACTGCAAAATCTTACTTCCTCCACCTCTCCTTCCTGGTGAGCAATTCACTCCCTTCTCCTTATGTTTGTGGTTTCCCTTGGAGTGATTTGAAAGTCTGCCCCTTCGAAAGTGTCTTTGTTTTTGCATGGGAAGCTTCTCAAGGCAAGGTGTTAACTTGTGATAACTTGCAAAAAAGAGGCAAAATTTTGGTCAATAGAAGCTTCTTCTTTGCCCATTTGCTAGAAACCTTTTGGGCTTAGCTTGGTGTTGTTTGGGTTTTCATTGGGTGTTGTCTAGCATGGTGAGACATCAACTTGGGGCTTGGGAAGGGTTTTTTGGAAGGAAGGCTAAATATAGAGTGTTCCAAGTAATCAAGCATGCCATCTTTTGCATTTTATGGACGGAAAGAAATAGGAGGGTTTTTGGTGGTTCGAAACTTCTCTTGAGCAGTTGAAGGACAACTGGCTCAACATTTTTTTTTTTTTTTTTTTTGGGGTAAGGTCTTTTGTCTTTTGTTCCTCTTCGATTGATATTGTCAATTTTGTGGATTGTCTTTCCTGGGGCTGTAATTAGCTTCTGTGGATGCTTTGTCAGCATCCTCTCTTATACCTATCCTCCTTCGTTAATGATATATATTTTTTCCTTATCAAAAAAGAAAAACAAAAAAGAATTATATAGAGGTTGTTTCCTTTGGATGCGGATTAGAAATCTCTGAATGTCGTACTACACAAAATTAGTTTGTAGCATTTTTGAGTCCTTGCTATATTCTGCCTTTATGTCACATGACGGTCTTTACTGATGTTATTTAATAGAAATTGCATCTTATGAAACATTTCGTCAACTTCTCTATTGCTATTCTACATTCTTTCACGAACGTCTTCCAATCTTAATTTCTTAGTGTTCAACACTCCGTATCAAGTGACTCTTCCCTTCTCTGAGTGCCAATTCAAAATGTTTCATGCGAGAACTGGTGTTATGATTTCCTTTCAGTTTCAGTGATTTTAGGCTGTGGAAGCCTGGTAGCAACAATATTGTTCCCTCTAGCATGATCACAATAACTGAAATTGTGTGCTTGTATTTTAAGTATGCAGTAACTAAATCAGGTCTGTGAGCTCCACATGTAGGAGGATCTCGAATGTTGTGTTTGCAGTTTACAGGCCATAATTCCAGTTGACATCACTCTTCGTATGTATGCCATCCTTGAAGTGCATGAGAAGCTCATTTTGCTTCTGTCCATGGAGGATTTGAACACGACTGTGAAAGTTGATTGATGGCCTATATCTGAGGCTCTCTTCCAGGTTTATATGACGAAACTATTTTGCGAAGAATGCGATCATATAGCGAGTGTAAATTCAGATTATAACTCATGACTTTTAGCTTATATCACAGGCTTAAAACAATGGAAACTTACTTTTCACAGCAGCAGTGAGTTTTTATCGGCAGAATAGCATTATTTTTGTCTTTGCTCTAGTTAAAAGCACGAGGATGCTCTTTTTGTCAGAAAGGTTGGGAAATTCTCCAGGAACTTCTAACAACTTAGAACTGACCACTCCAAATTTTTCTACTGCACTGTCATGGTAATGAGATCTGGACAGGGATACTTCAATGGAGGAATCTGGATTATGACAAATTGACAGCAATAGACCCCTTGCCTCTCGGGGACACTGTAAAGAAAGAATCTTTTTCTTTTTTCTCTGACGATGTGGATCTGAATTGTTGTTCCTATTTTGGGGCTGGCGAAGTTCCAATCTATCTTTGTTTTGTTTTTTTTTTTTTTTTTCCGTAGAACTTTTTTTTTTTTATATTTATTCCAGAGGTGGTGCTAAAATCAAATGCAGCATATAGGGTACTATTCGATTATGTGAACCAAAACAAATAATTTACAGCAAAAGAGAGATGAGCATGCTGAGCTCTGATACAGACAATTGTGCAGCGCAAAGAAATAATAATCGTAACATTGGGCTTTCAGCTCTCTGTTCTTCTCCCTTGGTTGGAAAAAGCTTATACTTGATGGTGTTCTTTTTTTTAAAAAAAAAAAAATTTATTGAATGTGGTTGAATAAGAAGCCAATTACATGAATTTCGGGACTCCTCGCATGATATAGTGGGATAGGACCTAAACTCTAAAGGGGTCTTTTCAGTCAGATCTTATTATTTGAGGCTCCTAGCCTCCTACAATTGAGTTTGCCTTCCCTACATATTCCTTACGATGGGGGATTCCCTCTTAAACTCATTTGGAAGTCTTTGACCCCTTTAAAGGTTTCTCTCTCTCTCTCTCTCTCTCTCTCTCTTTGTTTGGGAAGCAACACATGGGAACATATTGACGGGTGACAATTTGCGAAAAAGGGGAAAGACCCTTGTGAATAGATGCCTAGTGCGAAGAAGACTTTGAATCCATAGATCACTTGTTGCTTCATTGTCACTTTGCTAGGACTCTTTGCGAACTTGCATTTAGTTGCTTGGGCATATCTTGGGTTGGTTCTAAGTCCATTAGGAATCATCTCCTGGCTTGGGAGGGTTTCTTTGGTAGGAAAATGAAGAAGAAGAAGGCCATGGTTGTACCTCATGTGATTTTTTGGAGTATTTGGAGAGAAAGAAATCAAAGAGTTTTCGAGGGAGTTGAAACTCCTCTTGGGCACTTAAAAGACAATTTCATCTAGGCAATTTATTTTTAGCATAATGAGAAGATTTGCTCATCCTCTTTTGATGTGGTTGAGTGTGTGGATAGTTTGTATTGTGGATGTACATAGTCTTTTTTAGGATGCTAGCCTTGAGAGGATGGGAGATGTCTTCGTAGTCAGGAGATAGGAAGGGATGATACTATCAATAGGTTGAATGTTCTTTACCCCCCCTTTTTTTTAAAGGCTTTCATTGATTGGTGACCATATGGAATCTATAATTAAAATCAAATTCAACAAAATATACAATCTAAAACGTCACATACAAACGTCATTCCTCTGAAAAAGCTAACTTGCAAGATATTTACAATTACCTTCCATTCGATCATGGTTTATGTCCCATAATACAGGTGCTTTCCAGAGAGCCTGACTTCACTTACCCTTTTTTTGAAAGGCTTTCATTGATTGGTGACCATATGGAATCTATAATTAGTTGAATTCAACAAAATATACAATCTAAAACGTCACACGCAAACATCATTCCTCTGAAAAAGCTAACTTGCAAGATATTTACAATTACCTTCCATTCCATCATGGTTTATGTCCCATAATACAGGTGCTTTCCAGAGAGCCTGCCTTCACTTATGGGTGCCTTTTTTCTCTTTTGTTTTATCCACATCTTCCAATCCTCGATCGCTTTGCATGGGATGCTTGGTATCAAATGATTCACGACTTTTGTGATCTGAATAGCCACATCAGAATGTTGCACAAAAGAAAATAGATCTTGTGCAACCTTCTGTTCTTTCTGTATTTGTTTAGGTAGAGGAAGTCAGCGTATCTGTTTTGTGGGTCTTTAGGAATCAACCTCTCTACGGGTAGGAATACCGGTAGGGGTAAGGTTGCCTGCAGCTGGATCTCCCCAGACCCTGCGAAAGCGGGACCCACACTGGGAGGAGTTGTTGTTGTTGTTGTAGAGGAAGTCAGCGTATCACTGATATGTCTAGCCACATAACTACAAGAAGTGACATGGTGTGCATGCTCATATTTCAAGGATGCAGTCAATAAATCAGCTAGCTCCACAACTAGGAGAATCATGATTGTATTTTGACCAGTGTTTCAATTGACAACAATCTTCATATGCATCCTTCTTCAAGTGCACGTAAACCCTGTTTTTGTGTCTCTCTATGAATAAAACTTGTATGCGGGCAAATGAGTTGATGGCCTATAATTATGAATTTTCTGCACATGGCTGGCCATAAGAAAAATGTATGTCGTACAGAAGCTCTAGTTGTTACAGGATGTACTTGATGATGAATAATCACATAGACTAAGTGTAAACCGAGGTTCTCACATTCCATGTTTGTGTTCTTGATAAGGAAAATAAGATGTATGTAGAACATCAAAAGCAAAAGGATGTCTGTAATGGTAGCATCCCATAAATGGACCATATTCCTGCAAAGTAGATTATATATATACATATATATATAAATATATATATATATATATATATATATATATATATATATATATATATATATATATGAGAACATCAAAAGAAAAATGGCATGGCATGCCAGCTTTGTTGTTCCCGAAAAGCTTAAATTGGTCAAAGAGGAGTTAAAGTAAAGCACAGAAGTCTGGTGATATGAAGGTTCAAAAATATGATCTTATGGGCATTATTTCTTTTGACTTGAAGGAGGAATCTATAGGTTTAACTTCGGATGAGGTTCAACTTTTTTTTTTTTTTGGGGGGGGGGGTGTCAGGTTCTTTTTGATGGAGAAGATTTCATGGAGATAAAAATCTAGAGCCTTGTGGCTTAAGGTGGGCGACATGAACGGTAGATTCTCTTATAAGATGGCCAATTCTCACCGTAAGTTCAGTTTTATGTTGCCTATCCTGGTAGAGGGGATTTGCTACGATCTTTGGAAGCGATGAAGTCTGCTATGCAAGACTTCTTTTGTTGTTTTGTCTTTGGAAGGTATATCTTGGTAGAGGGGATGTACTGCATTTGTTTGGAGGGGTATATCTTAGTTTGACTTTGACTTGTGATCTGGGTTACTGCTGTTTCAGGTGAAACGCAGGTATAAAATTCCATCAAGTTTAACATCTTTGGAGGCCAGGAAAAGCTCTTCTTTGGAAATTAAATACAAGGATCTTCCTAGGGCAGGGAGAAAAGAACTTAAAATTTTTACTAGGCCACAGGTTGTTGCAGAATTGGAGAAGTTGAAAACCATGTCAGCTCATGAAGCTGCTGCAGCTGCTGCACGAGCTGTTGCAGAGGCAGAGGCTGCTATAGCCGAAGCTGAGAAGGCTGCAAGGGAGGCAGAGGCTGCAGAAGCTGAGGCAGAGGCTGCACAAGTTTTTGCGGAGGCAGCGATGAAGGCATTGAAATGTCAGAAACTTCATGCCTGGTAATTGTTAGTCTTGGTTGTGCTTTTTATGTCATTATATACATTGTGCTTTCCATGAGCATTAAGTGGGTGATGTGCCAGGAGCGGTTTAAGACTGAAGCACAAGTTTCAGTCAAAAACGTTCCCAAGCAATAAGCGTCCTGAAACTGAAAATTGGGTAGTAATCGGATAAACTAGGATGATTTAGGATAAGACACACCACCTAAACCAAGCCTAGGGCCCTTAATCCCCTCCAAGGATAAGACACAACAAAGGAGATGATTAAGACTCGAACACCACTTTACTCGGCCAAAAGTAAAGATAAGCAAGGAGAGAATTTACAGGGCGAAGCTCAACTTCATTCATGAACTCACAATCAGTGCTACAACATAACTCGAGTAAGGCTTATATAGGGCTGGCCATTACTCTAGGAAACTACCATACTCGGGAAATATGAAAATACAACTTACTAGACTAGCATAGAAAATATAAGAAACAACTTACTAAATAAACTAGTAAGAAAACGATGCAAAATATAAAACTAGGGCTTTGAAGCTTGTTTCCATCAGCTTGGAGACTTGTTATCTGGAATTCCCACCTTGGCATAGGTAAATGAAGCTTTTGGAACCTGGTGGTCATGCACTTGTTCCCTAGGAGTGAAGATTTCCAATGCATTAAATGCACCTAGTCTTCAGCGCATTAACACTGCAGCAGAGTCAGATTCAATGAGTCATATCTCCCTTGTTTCTGATCCAAATTAATGAAATAGGAGTCTTGTGAAAGCTTCAAGAGTATATTTTATACGGGTAAAGTTTCACTAGATTTGGCCTAGCCGTTTAAGAGAAATGGTCCGCACAAGCCAGATGGTCAAAACTGGGTCTGAAGGGTCAGTTTTTTGAAATGCTTCCTTTATGCTTATTGGCATGTGACTTGGCTCGGATTATTCTTCATGACCTTGACGCTAACTCACGAAGGTTCCCAAAAAGTGGATTCACAGCTCTATAAATGCATTTTAGGTTTGCATAATCAAGTTCACATAACCGGGCATTTTCGAACGAACTTGGACAGTTTCTGCTCTCAATATTCATTGGACTTTTTGAAATATTTTGTTCAAGCTGACTTGTGGAATAAAATTAAATTATGGCTTGAACAAAATATTTCAAAATCAGCTTCGTACAGATAAAGCATATAGGATATAACTAGCTGCGATTTGCTTTTGTCCTGGAGGAGACTTTACTGTCTAAGAAAGTTGTGAACCATAAACTAACGTGGTTGTACCTTACAAGAGACTTTAAAACGGGGAAAAAAAGGATTAATTCCAGATGGGATTTATGAAATAATTTGATTACACGATTTATATGAATGTCCATATTAAACATATTACCTTTTTTAGTTTTTCTTTTGGTTCAAAAGGGATGCACTACCTTTTTTAGTTTTTCTTTTTGGTAAAGGATGTAATAATTCCATGTAAAAGTGAGTATTGGTTACTTCGACTGATTAGATCTCTGAGAGAGTGAGAGTTGCTATCAGAAGCCTAACTTTGAATGCTACTTGCATCAATTTTTGCAATTTTTCTTAAAAAAAGTTCATGTAAAATTGGATATACTTGATAATGAATTTGGGGAAGATAATACTCAAATCAATTGCTGATCATATATCAAATAATCATTTTATGGTGACAATACATAATTTTTTAAATAATAATCTAATGAACTAGAAAGATTAAATTTTCTAGAAATATTCATAATTAGAAATATTCACTTTTGACTAGTTTTTTGAGTAGCCACTGGTGGCCTTATGAAAGGAACAGCCGTCCAACCCCAAACCTTTCAAACTTTAACGGCGATCATCAGTTGGTTATCCATCCTGTCCTGTAATAACATACAGTGTTTCAAAATTCGTGTATCGATATTATATTTATAGACCTTCTACATCCGTTCCTGTCTTGTTAAGTGATGGATTTATGCGTTTCAGTAGGATTAAAAGCAGCTGGTTTTGAATTAGAATATCATGCGTGAGTGTTGCCAATATTTCTTGATCATGATGGTCATTTCTGCACCCTGACTTGCTGTGAGGTTGAAATACCCCCCCCCCCCCCAAAAAAAAGCCTCAAGTGGGGGAGAGAAGGGACCATAGCTTTTCTATTGGGCTCTAACTGCAGCTGTTTTTATACTTCTGCAGCTGACATTCATTATACAGGGACACCCAAGCCTTTGACAAACTTGCATGAGCAGTACGGGAGACCTCGATCAAGTTCAATGATCTTCAGCTGTATCATGCAACCATGTTGGTGTTCATAACGTATATATGCTTCATCTCTTGTAAATCTCTAGATGCAATGCCTGTCTGACGAAATCATTTGTTCATCTCAGAACCGTCTAGTGAGAGCACAACAGTTTGATGCAGGTTTATCGATTAAGGAACTTTGATTGTGAAAGTGTGGATTGGGACCGCCAGTGACTTGGTTATGTATATGTTTTGGCTGAATGCCTCCCCCCTTTTTGACTGCCCTTCAATCTTAAAGTCATCAGTAAACAGAAATGACCGGCTTCGTGGCAATAATCTTTCGACTGAACACCATTGCTGGCTTGCTGCTGTGGTTGTCATTCATGTGATTTTGATGTCTGAGGTATTGAAGTGGAGAGCCAGAGAGGCCATTTGCGAAGCATCTTATGTGGATTATCTGACAAATTGCTACTGTCTATTACTCTAAAAATTCAAGATAATTTCGAGTTAAAATCAATAGCACTTCTCGATAGTGGTGCAGACCAAAACTGCATTAAAGTAGTTCCATCCCAATATTATGAAAGACATCTTAGCATTTACAAAACTCCACTAATAAATTAAATGCAAATTATCGAATTCTTGTGTTATAAAAATATTGTTTCAAAAATTTGTTTATTCTGGTTAAAAATATACACAAGCTATTCTTGGTATTTTTTTATTACTTAAATCTATCCTTTCAAGGTAGATCAATCCAGTATTCATACCACTATTATAGGATGTACCATTTCCTTCAAATTCATTATCCTAAAATATTCAACCCTTTCTAACCAAGTTAATATGATTAGAGTCAACGAAAAATACATCCTAAAACAAGAAATGATTAAAACAAGAAGATTTGATTTAATACAGAAGGATAAAGAAGACATTCAAATTATTAAGAAACATTTATTAAAGACTTTTCAAGCTTAGCTTGGAAAGCAAATAGATATTGTATCCCAAAGTTAATAACTCTCTTTGGAATGATATAGACTTGCTCCTATATGAGGGAACTCAAGAAATTTGTACTTAGTTAGATAGAGTTCGAATGTTAATACAATCAAAAAATTATTGGAACCAAAATCCTAAAATAACCAAAAGGGCATTAGCCCACTATGAAATAATATAGATATTAGACACATTTCATAATTATTCATACTGTTTCAATTTTGCCACTTTTTACTTAATCTGTAGTTTAAATTTCATAAAACTCTACACAAAAGCATCTTTCGATTGTCATTCATTTTCCGAAGAAATTTTTAGCCACCTCAATTATATTCTTTTAGTTACAAATCTCTTGCATATTCCATATGCATACGCAAATAGAAATTTGCATTCAAAAGTGAAAGTCTACACCCACTTGTATTCATATCATATGCATCAAATTAGGAAGCAACGTCTTATTCAATTAAACTAGAAACCATACGTAAGGATTGAAGTGGATCTCAGCTCAACTATTTTACTATCACAAAAAAGTTATTACGAATTTCAAAACTTTAAAAATTAGTTTTACAGAGTAATATTCAAAAAAATAATATCTTTTGTCTCCAATTTTATTATTCAAAATTGTCAAAGGAATTTTCCCAACTCATTTTCTCACTACTAACCTAGATAGAGGTAAGCAAATTCAATCCTATGTTCCTATCATTCAAGACTTTGCTATCGCACCCAAGAGCCAAACTCAAACTCAAACTCAAACTCATCCTAACATCATGATTCTAAATCAATATGAAAGCCTCACTAAATTTTCACCTCTAACATGCAGCCAAGTTGTGAAATCTACAGCTTATATTCTTCAAAAACCTCAAACTTGTCAATTAAAGTTTGGCAAAACTCTAATCTCAATCCTCCTACTTTTCGAAATCAAATTTTGAATTCATAACATTAACTTATTTTCCTGAGCCACAACTCGTTCAAACGTTAAAACTTCAAACTTCAACCTTGTTCTTTAGCCAGCAAAATCTATTTGTTAAAGCAGATACACTGAAAAATTGCATATTTTATGAACCTATCATTCTTCACACCAAATGTGCTCGAATCGAGCATATTAAAGATGACAAATGAAAAGTTCTTTATCTAAATTTATTCCACGAAAGAAAGGGGCCAATCTCCATTTGAACACAAAAAGTTCTCAGTTAATATATTCAAAGTTGGTACTTCAAATGGTGATATTTTGGATTCAAATTAGATTTATTATCTTCATCAGCAGTTCAAGGTTTTCAAGTTTTTCTGAAGCAATCAAAATCATTCAAAGCATTAAATGAAATTATACTTTCAATCAAATTTGAAGTCCCTTGAATTCTCTGTTGCAATTTCGAATATCATAAGGTTCATCTCGATGATCCCTATGTCTCTATTGTCCGCGAATTCAAATTCAAGTTCCAAAAAAATTAAACTTTGAGTGGAGAAGCAATCTTGATCAAGTTCAGAGATATTTAAAGCACCCCACAAAGCAGGTTATGGACAATCTCTTAACACCAGTGAAAAAAGATGATAAGTGTCCTTCATCAACCTCATCCAAAGGTTCTAAGAAGAAAGCTACCTTCAAGAAATGCATGAAATGGTTAGAGCAACAAAGCGATGCCGATAACGTTTCCTAAATAGAGTCCTACTCCAATCCCATTGGGGGACAATGTGCTTAGGACCTATATGAAATTTAATCCTGTACGCAGTAATGCCACCTGATTTTTCAATGCTCAACCGCCACAAGGATATAGTAACAAAAAAATCAAGTAGCAACAATTAGATTTTAGCAAGCCTATCAGATTTCAGCAAGCCTGTAAGTCATCAACCATTCAAAAATGTATGTGCACAATAGTTCAAGATCAACATACTTTTCAAGATGGTTCAATAATTTTTATCTTTTTTTTGTTTAAGTGTAAGAGATATTATCGTTTTACTATTTCAATAATTATCTTTTATGTTCACTTTACTTTTTTGGTCTATATAAAGGCTCCAAAGTTGTATTGTAGAGGCAAAATTTATGTGCACATTTTCCTTGTATCGTTTTGCTTTCCTACTCTGATATCCTTATCCTCGCTATGCTTCTATCCTCTTATAAAAGCATCCGCAAAATTCAATAATAGTAAGTTTTATTCAATCAATTCACTGTGCAATTTAACTATTCATCTTTCATTTTGTCGAATTCATTTTGAGAGTACTATTTTGAAGTTATTATTCATACTATTCATATTTCTATTCATTGAAGTTTATTTACGCTTTAGTTATTTTAATAACCATTTTGTTAATTAACCTCTACCATTAATTTCAAAATACGAGCGCAATTTTTAATTTTGAAATTGATAGCAGAGTTTATTAACAAAATGATAATTTAAATAAGTGAAACGTAAATAAACTTGAATAAATAGTAATAGAAATATGATTAGTATGAACAGTACAATAACTTGAGAAATGAACTCATAACACATGAATAATAAAGTAGTATGAAAACTAAGTTCAATAGTCCTCTCACAATAAATTCAATGAAATGAGATAGGAATAGAGAAATTGCAAAGTGAATTGATTGAATAAAACTCATTGTTTTTGAATTCAGAGATGCGTTTACAAGAGGACAGAAGTAAAGCAAGGATAAGGATAGGAGAGTAGGAAAGTGAAATGATACAAGAAAAATGTGTAGATAAGTCCTGCCCAAACGTTACAACTTTGGAGCCTTTTATAGAAGCCCAAAATGTAAAGTGAACAGTAAAAGATAACTATTGATACAGTAAAATGATAATATCTTTGACACTTAATAGTAAAAAGATAAAATTATTCAAGCATCTTGAATAGCATGCTAATCTTAAACTATTGCATGCGGACATTTTTGAATGGATGATGACTAACATGCTCGTTAAAGTCTAACAACTACTACTTGATTTTTGTGTGACGGTATCATTTAATTCCGATGGGGTTCTCATTTGTGAAAATGTAGGTTATGTGGAACGTTCATCGGATTGAGTATCGTTGTATATGATTTTAGGTAGAAGGGTTCTATCAATTATTCCACTAATATGAGGTTCTCCATTTGTGGATGGTATTGACGAAATTGATGATCTGGCCGAGTGGATGCCATGAATAGTACATGGGCAAGAAGGCTCACAAATGAACTAAATCGAAGTAAAGACCTTCCGTAATGGGTTGCAGAAATGTATGAGATTTCTTTAATTGTAATATTCCCACACGATCTAGGAGTTGGAATAACAAATTCTTGAGGTATGGTTATTTCATCCCACTTTATCCTTTTAGGGACATAAGTGGCTGACTTTTCAGCACAAACTTGAATGAGTACCGTCTCTTCTTTTCTAGAAGGAATAGTACTAAGTCATGGATTTAATTGAGAAAAGAGTAATCTAAATTAAACTTGATAAGTAACTGAAAATTTTTTGAATGTTCTTTGAATTTATCAATCATTAAATGAACATCAAGAATAAGAGTTTGGACAATCCAAGGATTAGTAAGATCCATGGAATAATCTGAGCAGTAACTGCAATGAATTGGACCATTACAAACATTTGACTGGACCATTGCAAGGAGTGGATCTTTGTAGGTTTTTAACATGTTGTCTCTTAAAGCGAAGAAGATGGGTGTATCAATCCCTAATTTAGTTAATGGTTTAATAGCTACTTGAACTTATCCAAAATGAATATATCTAAATTCCTTTTAAAGTTGTTTATTAACTAAAACTATGAAGTTGAAAAGTTTTGCATTGATCATTTAAACCAATAGTTTCTTCATGAATTTGGACAGAAAAAGCAGTTTTAAAACATAGAGGTCCAATTGAATAAATCTTAATTTAATGGGTTGAGATGCGATATTCCATTTAGAATAGTCCCCAGATAAATGTAACTCTTTACAATGCACTATGCTTGTCTCTAAAGATGATGCAGATGATGAGGATGATGATGATGATGATCTAAACAAAAGCCGTCTTAAGGATGCTACCATGATGAACGGATGATTAGTCTCAATATAATCAATTAAACTGAAGAAATTAATCAAATACGAAATGACAAAAAAATTTGCTTACTGCAGACAAAGACTCTCTAATAGTCTAATAATATACTGCGGGACCACACTAGGACCACCTCCATTTGACCCTATACTATTGGGACCACCAATCATCAGGCTGACCAATGAACTTACCAGGTGCCATAGGGACTCATAGAAGGCGGCTAACGGTCCTGACCAACACAGCTTCTAGGCCAAACAACTAGCTTATCTAAGTCCTTAATGAAGATATTTATATGTCATTAAGAGTTAATTAGCCTCCTACTAATTGACAAATCACTTGAGTAATCCTAGGGGATTTAGCTTAGATACATGATGTTAAGGTTAAAGTAGACACTTATTAGTCACTTGGCTCTGATGCCAGTTGGGGAAAGAGTCGAATCCAATTTTTAATTTTGAAATTAATAGAAAAGTTTAATTAACAAAATAATTACATAAATAACTAAAACGCAAATAAACATCAATGAATAGTAATAGAAATATGAATAGTATGGATAGTAACTTCAGAAATGAAATCAATGAAATGTGAATAGTAAAGTAGCATGAATAGTAACCTGAATAGTACTCTCAAAATGAAATCAACAAAATGAAAGAGGAATTGTAAAATTGCAGAGTGAATTGATTGAATAAAACTTACTATTATTGAATTATGCGAATGCCTTTACAACAGGACAGAAGCAGAACAAGGATAAGAGTAGGAGAGTAGGAAAGCAAAATGATGCCAAAAAAAAATGTACAGATAAGTTCTGCCTCAATGGTACAACTTTGGAGATCTTTATATAAGCCAAAAAACTAAACAGTAAAAGATAATTATTGATGTAGTAAAACGATAATATCTCTGACACTTAATAGCAAAACGATAAAATTATTGAAGCATCCTGAGTAGTAGGTTGATCTTGAATTCTTGTACGCGTACATTTTTAAATGGTTGATGACTGAACAGGTTGTTAAAAATCTAATAACTACTACTTGATTTTTTTTGTAACGGTATGATTTAGTTTCGATAGGGTTCTCATTTGTGAAAAGGTAGCGGATGTGGAATGTTCATCAGATTGAGTATCATTGTATATGATTTTAGGTAGAAACGTACTTTCAATTATTCCACTAATATGAGGATCTCTATTTGTGGATGATATTGATGAAATTGATAATCTGGTTGACCGAAAGTCTAGAATAGTACTTGGGCAAGAAGGCTCACTAAATGAACTAAATCAAGGTAAAGGCTTCCTGTCCTGGCTTTCAAAAATGTGTGAGATCTTCTATGCATTATGCTTATCTTTAAAGGTGAGGTAGATGACAAGGAAGATAATGATGATGCTGATGATGATCTTGGGAAGAGCCCTTTAAAGGTTGTTGCCATGATGATGCGATGACTAGTCTCAGGATAATAAATTAAATTAAAGAAATTCATCAACCCGAAATGGCACATAAATGTGCTTATTGGAGACAAAAACTTGCTAATCACCCAACAATACACTGCAAAACCACAATTGGACCACCTCTATTCCAACCCCATAGTGCCGTGAAGATGGAGTCCCCTTTAGCCAAGACATGGAAGAGGATCCTAAGAGTCCAACAAGGTCCATTGCAAGTTCCAAAGTCCAAGCTATGGCTCAAATTTTGGGGAAGAGCCAAACAGTTGCAATCGGGTTAAACAACAAGAAATTACCTGGTTTTGTTCATCTGATTTTTTAAGTGATGTATCCCTCCTTGCACTTACTAGGGGCATGTATGTTGAAGGAGATAGGGAAGAGGGAATGATGAGAAGAACTAGAGATAGGGCAAGTGCCTTCAAGAGATAATCCAAAGGGGAGCCACTCTTGTTGAAACACTTGGGCAATCTCCTTAGATCAATTAGGATACAGAATCACCACCTAATTGAGATAAAGAGACCTAGATACAACTTAAGTTGCACACTTAAGATATAGAACTAGGAATTTGGGAGAGACAAAGCTCAAATTTGTATTCAAGTTGGCAAAAGACCCCTGCAAAAGGAAGAGAGGGGGTATTTATAGCCCAATACTGATGGAGACCATCATGAACGGCCCAAAGACCATCAAGCCCAGACCAAGGAAGACCCAATCAAGCTTCAAGAAGTCAAAGATGTGGCAAAACTCTGTAGAAAAGTTTTATTCCTTTCGGAAGAATCAGTGCCCGATTCGTCCCTGCGGAAGGTAATTGTTGTGGCAACTTTTGGACAAGCTCAAGTAGACCCACAACTTGAGGGCTCATATGCTTTGGAAGCTTAAGATTTCAGCTTTAAAATAAGCCCAAGTTTGTTTAATTTGGACGTCATTTGATTGGGCAAAATATCACTCAAAGATACGTTATTCTGATCCAGTCTAGTCTGAGATAGGTGCATTGTTTGGGCCATAACTTTTACACCGCTTATCCAAATGGAGCAAATGAGCCCATTACTTAAAACAGACTTCCAGGGCTTTCTATCAAGCCCAAGAACGCGTGATTTGGCTGAGTATTCTGGAAGATATACTCTGTTGAAGTTGAAGCAGCTGCAAGGATTAATTCTGGGAATATGAAGAGTCTTCGGTTACATGTGATTGTGTGGCTGATATTGTGCACATTTTAGATGCTTCTAGATGGGAATAATCAGCTGTAGAAATCCTAGAATATTCCTTGTAACCTCCCCCACCCCTTTTATGATGAGTCTTTTCATTTTACTTAGACTTTTCATTAGCTAATTTTAATTGTTAGAAGTTATTGAGTCTTTTGGTTGTCTTTTGCTGAGCTTATAAAAGGGGAGGGGCGTGTGATGCTTGTCATTCAGCTTGTACTCCAATTCCAAAAGCAATACAAGTACTTTGAGTGTGTTTCTCAAAAGTCCATCTAAAATTCCTAGTTCTATATCTTGAATTGTGGCAAATTCAAGTGGTGTTCTAGGTTCTCTATCTTCTCCATTGGAGTGATTCCTCGGTTAAGACAAGAGAATTAGCCCAAGATCAAGCCATTGAGTGGCTCCGTGAAGGATTATCTCAATTGCAAGATCTTGTTCTATCCTTTTTTTGTGTGTTGAAGATCTTCTTCCATTCCATCCATCTTTCATTTCTCTTTTCACTTTGGTTTGTTTTTGAGTTTGAGTTTGATTTGGTGATTTGGATCACTTACCACCCACACATACATCAATTGGTATCAGAGCTAAGGTTATCAAGTGATCAAATTACCTCCAAACACAAAACAAACACACAAATCGGCAAACCGTGCAAATCCTGAAACTCACCAACCAGAAAGTTGGCACGGTGTAGCCGTGCGCCTAGGCACGACCGTGCCATCTCCATTTTTCAGCTTTTGCCAAGCAGCACTCAAGCACGGTTCCCCAGTGCCCTACTGCACGCCCGTGCCACCTTCCCCAGCAGCATTTTCTTCCCCCAAAGCACTTCAACATGTCTACTAAGTCCACAAGAAGCGATCAAGCAAGAGTAGAGGAGTTGGAAGCCCAGGTTAGATATCTCCGGACACAACTTGGCCAACTCTTAGAGGAGAAAAGAAGGTGGGTTCATAGCCCCACACCCTCTCACCCACATGAACCAGTGGTCGAATCTGAAGAGGAAGTCCTTCACTCCCGTGCCAATTCAAGTGATGAGGAAGCCCCAAGGAGACGAAAGTAAGGAGGCAATATTGGTGGTGTCCGAATTGACGTCCCCGAAATTGAAGGTCAACTTGACCCGGATTTGTTCCTCGATTGGTTGCATACCATTGAGCGAATCTTTGAGTACGAGGACATCCCGGAGGACAAGAAGGTAAAACTTGTGGCCCTTAAACTCAGAAAATATGCTTCAATTTGGTGGGCTAATCTTGGAGCTAAAAGAGCAAGGAATGGAAAGGGAAAAATCAGAACTTGGGCCAAAATGAAAGAAAAGCTTAAGGCCAAGTTTCTTCCTTCTCACTATGTGCAAGACAATTATCTCAAGCTCCATCGACTCAAGCAAGGATCCAAGAGTGTGGAAGAATACACTCGGGAGTTTGAACAACTCCTACTCAAATGTGATTTGAGAGAAGACGACTCACAAACCTTGGTAAGATACTTGACCGGTCTTGATGAGTCCATTGCTCATGTAATTGAGTTGCAACCCTATTCATCCCTAGATGACTTGAGTTCTCTAGCCTATAAGGTAGAGCAACAAAAGAAATCTAAGGGAAAGAGCATCTTGTCCAAACCTCTTTCTCGTCCCCACTCCACACAAAGATCTCCCTACTACCCTCCTAGACCTCAAAACTCTCCACAAGCCAAAAACACTACTCCAACCCCTCTTAAGCCCTCCACACAAGAGCCCAAATCCAAGGACAAGGTTCGATGTTTTCGTTGCCAAGGAATGGGACACTATGCCTTAGAGTGTCCAAACAAGAGGATTGTTTCCTTAGCAGAATATCAAGAAGCATGTGAAGAACATGTGAAGAAGAAGAAGGAGAACATTTTGAAGAAGGAAGCTTGGAAGAAGTTGAAGAAGGCCCCGATGAAGGAGAATTGATAGTCATCCGCCGGGCATTGAGTGGATTTGCCACTCAAGAAGACATGGAGCAAAGAGAAGCTATATTCCACACAAGGTGTACCGTGGGTAACAAGGTATGCTCCCTCATTATTGATGGTGGAAGTTGTGCCAATGTTGCTTCCAAGACTATGGTTGATAAGCTCAAGCTGCAAGTCTCTCCTCGCCCCAATCCCTACACCATTCAATGGTTGAACCAAGGCAAGGGTTTGCAAATCACTCACCGATGTCTTGTTTCTTTTCAATTGGGAAAAATTATAAGGATGAGATATGGTGTGACATTGTCCCTATGGATGCTTGTCATATTTTGTTGGGTAGACCGTGGCTATTTGATAGAAGTGTCATCCATGATGGCCGGATGAACACTTATTCTTTCCAAAAAGACCACAAAAAGATTACCCTTACTCCTCTCAAAATTCCCTCCACCACTAGACCCAAAGACAATCCTCACTTGGATGTCTTTCTCACCACTCTCCTCAAATCCGAGCACCATGAATTTGAGTCTTTCAAAGACTTGATTCTTCTACAAGAGGAACCTAAGCCACCATCTCCCACACATCCACTACTCACCCCTCTCCTTCAAACCTACCATCATGTCTTTCCACAAGAGATTCCAAATGGCCTTCCCCCTCCTAGATCCATCCAACACAAGAAAGACCTCATTCCCGGTTCTGTTCTTCCCAACAAGCTGGCCTACTGGATGTCTCCTAGTGAAACTCAAGAAATCCAAAGACAAGTAGATGACCTCTTGTCCAAGGGTTTAATTCGGGAGAGTTTGAGTCCATGTGCCGTGCCCGCCCTCCTTGTTCCTAAAAAGGACGGTAGCATGCGCATGTGTGTGGATAGCCGGGCTATTAACAAAATCACTATCAAGTACCGGTATCCTATTCCAAGATTGGAAGATCTACTTGATGAACTCCATGGAGCCGCTATCTTTTCCAAGATTGATTTACGAAGTGGCTACTATCAAATCCGGATCTTTGAAGGTGATGAATGGAAAACCGCCTTTAAGACTAAAGGAGGTTTGTATGAGTGGCTTGTGATGCCATTTGGGCTTACTAATGCCCCTAGCACTTTCATGAGGCTTATAAACCAAGTTCTAAAGCCCCTCATTGGCATTTGTGTTGTTGTCTACTTTGATGATATTTTGGTCTATAGCAAGACCGAAGAAGAGCATGCCCAACACTTGCAACAAGTTTTGGAGATCCTTTCTCAAGAGCAACTCTATGGCAATATGGAGAAATGTTATTTCTTCACCCCTCAAGTGGTATTCTTGGGTTTCATTGTGTCCGCCCAAGGTCTTCAAGTTGATGATAGCAAGATCAAGGCTATCCAAGAATGGCCTACTCCTACATCTGTCACTCAAGTAAGGAGTTTCCATGGCCTAGCATCATTTTACCGGAGATTCATCCGAAATTTCAGCACCATTATGGCTCCTATGACCGAGGTAATTTCTGCACCATTGGAACGTTTTCCTTCTAAAAGAAAATCTAAGTTGATGCCTCGATCCGATGGGCCCTTCGAGATCCTTGAGAAGGTTGGGCCTAATGCTTATAAGGTTGATCTTCCTGGAGATTATGGAGTTTCAGCTACATTCAATGTCTCCGACCTTAGCCCCTATTTTGATGATGAGCCCCTTCCTAGTTTGAGGGCAAACTTTCACTCACCCGGAGGGAATGATGGAGACCATCATGAACGGCCCAAAGACCATCAAGCCCAGCCCAAGGAAGACCCAATCAAGCTTCAAGAAGTCAAAGACGTGGCAAAACTTTGTAGAAAAGTTTTATTCCTTCCGGAAGAATTAGTGCCCGATTCGTCCCTGCGGAAGGTAATTTCTGTGGCAACTTTTGGACAAGCTCGAGTAGACCCACAACTTGAGGGCTCATATGCTTTGGAAGCTTAAGATTTCATCTTTAAAATAAGCCCAAGTTTGTTTAATTTGGACGTCATTTGATTGGGCAAAATATCACTCAAAGATACGTTATTCTGATCCAGTCCAGTCTGAGATAGGTGCATTATTTGGGCCATAACTTTTACACCGCTTATCCAAATTGAGAAAATGAGCCCATTTTGGAAAATAGACTTCCAGGGATTTCTATCCAGCCTAAGAACGCATGATTTGGCTGAGTATTCTGGAAGATATACTCTGTTGAAGTTGAAGCAGCTGCAAGGATTAATTCTGGAAATATGAAGAGTCTTCGATTACATGTGATTGTGTGGCTGATATTGTGCACGTTTTAGATGCTTCTAGATGGGAATAATCAGCTGTAGAAATCCTAGAATATTCCTTGTAACCTCCCCCACCCCTTTTATGATGAGTCTTTTCATTTTACTCAGACTTTTCATTAGCTAGTTTTAATTGTTAGGAGTTGTTGAGTCTTTTGGTTGTCTTTTGCTGAGCTTATAAAAGAGGAGGGGCGTGTGATGCTTGTCATTCAGATTGTATGAGATTTCTAAAAGCAATACAAGTACTTTGAGTGTGTTCCTCAAAAGTGCATCTAAAATTCCTAGTTCTATATCTTGAATTGTGGCAAATTCAAGTGGTGTTCTAGGTTCTCTATCTTCTCCATTGGAGTGATTCCTCGGTTAAGACAAGGGAATTAGCCCAAGATCAAGCCATTGAGTGGCTCCGTGAAGGATTATCTCATTGCAAGATCTTGTTCTATCCTTTTTTTATGTGTTGAAGATCTTCTTCCATTCCATCCATCTTTCATTTCTCTTTTCACTTTGGTTTGTTTTTGAGTTTGAGTTTGATTTGGTGATTTGGATCACTTACCACCCACACATACATCAAATACCTCCCTTCACTCAGCCAAGGGGCTGCAAACAAGATGAAAGATGACTAAATGACTAAGCCTAGGCTAGATTACAAGTACAAGTTGAATAAACAAGTGATCTCAAAATTGAGGTGTCAAGCATCTAATAACCTTAGGACAGCAGCTTAGGGCCTTAAGGCTGCCATAAGTACAAGAGTACACTCCAAAATCAAGGTGGCAGCCGGTTACCCCCTTTAACCAGTTAGAAGGAATTTCCTTCCTTCTTTGGCTGGATAAAAGAAGCACAAGCCGGTCCCTTAGCTCAACTTTAGGGCCATGATTTGATAAATATTTAGATGCCTTTTCATGCCCTAAAGTTTGACAAAAGTTAGAGTTGAGTAGGTCAACCAATCGGACCCTTATTTCAAACTGTGCTGGATTGCACCCTACAGTGCACTGTCTTTGGTTTTGGCTTGGTTGACTAACCAAATGAACTCCAAATGCTTTGGAAAAGGTCTTGTCGGAAAGCTAAGATCTTAAGCTTCAAGGGGGTGGTGCGTGCAGGAAATTTCCCCATCTACATTTTTCTCCAACAGAGAAACAAAATCGGGCCAGAAACGGCATGAACTGGGCAGTTCACTTTCTTCTTTGTGCATGTGATTTCTGACTAAGGAATGAACTTCTTTGGCCGCTTTGGACTCCCTAGTAGGGGATGGATCATTGGTAATGGTTTTGGGAGGTTTGGTTGGATGGTCCCCATCATCCTCCCCAAGTGAGTTGGAGTTTGGCCTCAAACTTGGAATTTCTTCATTCTCTTCGAGGTATGGACTAAGATCAGCCGCATTGAAGGTGGCGGAGACCCCATACTCACCGGGCAAGTCGACCTTATAGGCATTAGGCCCGACCTTCTCCAATATCTCAAAGGGACCATCCGATCTTGGCATGATTTTGGACTTGCGTTTGCTTGGAAACCTTTCCTTCCTCAAGTGGATCCACACTAAGTCCCCCGGTTGGAAATGGGCCTCCCTCTTATGCTTGTTGGCTTGATGCATGGCTTGGGTATTAGCCTTCTCAATCCTCTCCCGAACTTGAGCATGAAGGTCTTTGATCTCTTTGGCTCGTTTCTCGGCCTCCCAACTAAACTTGCTGGGTGTAGGAATGGGAGTGAGGTCCAAGGGTGTTTTTGGATTTTACCCATAGACCACTTGGAAGGGGGAGAGGTGGGTGGCTTTGCTTGGTGCCCGATTAAAAGCAAACTCCGCATGGGGTAAAAGTTCATCCCAAGCCTTGATGTTCTTCTTCACAAGTACCCTAAGCAAGGTTCCCAAAGTCCGGTTAGTCACCTCAGTTTGGCCATCGATTTGGGGGTGACAAGTGGTACTAAACTTGAGGTGTGTCCCCATCTTTCTCCAAAGTGTGAGCCAAAAGTGACAAAGGAACTTAGTGTTCCTATCCGAAACCATGCTCTTGGGGATGCCATGAAGTCTCACAATCTCCTCAAAGTAGAGATTGGCTATGTGGGAGGCATCATGGGTGGTGTGACAAGGAGCAAAGTGGGCCATTTTGGAGAATCGGTCCACCACCACCATGATGGAGTCCTTGCTTCTTTGAGTGCGAGGCAAACCCGTGATGAAGTCCAAGCTAAGGTCTTCCCATGGAGCTAAAGGTACGGGAAAAGGAGAGTAGAGGCCATGGGGAAGGACATGGCTCTTAGCCATGTGACAAATTGAGCACCTTTTGATGAAGTGTTCCACATCTTTGGCCATCTTCGGCCAATAATAATGCTCCTTGAGCATTGAGCAAGTCTTCTCTACCCCAAAGTGACCGGATAGGGCACCACCATGAAGCTCTTGGATTAGTAACTCTCTAAACTCACACTTGGGTATGCAAAGTCGTGATCCCTTGAAGAGGAACCCCTCTAGGACATGGAAGAGGCCGTGGGGATGGTTGGCACATTTGACATAGATCTCTTTGAAGTCCTCATCATTGGTGTACATCCCTTTGACGATTTCAAACCCAAGTATCTTGAATTCTAGGACCGAAAGGAGAAAGTATCTCCTTGAGAGTGCATCCGCTCCCTTGTTCAACTTGCCGGCCTTGTGATGTATCATAAAGTTGAACGCTTGGAGGTACTTAACCCACTTAGCATGGCGGGGATTGAGCTTATGTTGCCCTAGAATGAACTTGAGGGCTTCATGGTCCGAATGTAAGATGAATTCGGTCCCCACTAGATAGTGTCTCCAATGTTCCAAAGCTCGGACTATTGCATAGAACTCTTTATCGTAGGTGGAGTACTTCCTCTTGGCTTCGTTTAACTTTTCATTAAAGAATGCAATGGGCCACTTTTCTTGGGACAAAACAGCCCCTATGCCCACTCTGGAGGCATCACATTCCACCTCAAAGACCTTAGAGAAGCTCGGCAGTGCTAGTATAGGAGCACTTGTAAGTCTCCTCTTGATTTCCTCAAATGCCAAGTGAGCTTGTTCATTCCATTCAAAGGTTTTTTTCTTGATAACCTCGGTCATGGGAGAGACAATTGAGCTGGAATCCTTCACAAACCTCCTATAGAAGGAGGCCAAACCATGGAAACTTCAGACTTGTTGTATGGAGGTGGGAGTAGCCCACTCACGGATGGCCTTGACCTTATCTTCATCAACATGGATCCCTTGAGCCGAAACTACATAACCCAAGAAGATGACTTGGGGTGTGAAGAAGTGACATTTCTCAAGGTTGCCATAGAGCTTTTCCTTAGCCAAAATACTCAAGACTTGGCGAAGGTGGCTTGCATGCTCTTGTTCATCCCGGCTATACATAAGAATGTCATCGAAATAGACGACAACAAACTTGCCTATGACGGGCCTAAGCACCTCATTCATAAGTCTCATGAAGGTGCTTGGGGCATTAGTCAAGCCAAATGGCATGACTAACCACTCATATAGGCCTCCCTTGGTCTTGAAGGCCGTCTTCCATTCATCCCATTCAAAAATCCGGATTTGGTAGTAGCCACTTCTAAGGTCGATTTTGGAGAAGATAGTGGCTCCATGAAGCTCATCAAGCAAATCCTCCAACCTTGGAATAGGGTACCGGTACTTGATGGTAACCTTGTTGATAGCTCTACTATCAACACACATTCTCATACTCCCATCTTTCTTGGGTACAAGTAGGGCCGGAACGGCACATGGGCTTAAGCTCTCATGGATTAGTAGGAGATCATCAACTTGACATTGGACCTTTTGAGTTTCTTGGGGATTCATCCTATAGGCCGGTTTGTTCGGGAGGGTGGAACCGGGAACAAGGTCAATTTTATGTTAGATGGATCGTTTGGGTGGCAAGCCATGGGGTATCTCTTGAGGGAAGACATGTTGGAAGGTGTGTAGGAGGGAGGTGAGCATGGGATGGTTGGAGATCGGGGTTAAGGCCGGCTCTTGGCCTAGCAATAGCCATTCTTTGTAAGGTTCAAATTCATGCATTTGGAACTTTAGGAGGGTGGTGAGAAAGACATCCATTTGTGGGTTTTCTTTAGATTTGGAGGGTGTCGGAGATTTGGGGAGAGTGAGGGTGATCTTTTTGTGGTCCTTGGTGAAGGTGTAGGTATTCATACGACCATCATGCATGACCCTCCTATCAAAGAGCCAAGGGCGACCCAACAAGACATGGCAAGCATCCATTGGTACAATGTCACACCAAACCTCATCTTTATAAGTTTTCCCAATGCTTAAAGACAAGAGGCACCGAGAAGAGATTTGCAAACCTTTGCTTTGATTGAGCCACTGGATGGTATATGGCTTTGGATGGGGGTCACCAAGAGCTTGAGTTTGTCCACCATAGATTGTGAGGCCACATTCGCATAACTTCCCCCATCAATGATAAGGGAGCAGACCTTGCCTCCTACGGTGCACCTTGTATAGAAGATGGACTCTCTTTGCTCAAGCTCATCTTGGGAAGCTAGGCCACTTAAGGCCCTTCGAATGACCAAGAGTTCTCCTTCATCCGGACCTTCTTCAACTTCTTCTAGAGACTCATTCGAGCCTTGCT
The DNA here is from genome assembly GCA_029747015.1 of Carnegiea gigantea. Taxonomy (NCBI): domain Eukaryota; kingdom Viridiplantae; phylum Streptophyta; class Magnoliopsida; order Caryophyllales; family Cactaceae; genus Carnegiea; species Carnegiea gigantea. The sequence continues at coordinate 403,398 of JAKOGI010000379.1, forward strand.
CTACCTCTTCTTCATTCTCCCCATCAAGCCCCTCAAAAGAAGCTTGAAATTCAGCCAAGGTGACACCTCTTTTGTTTGGGCACTCGAAAGCAATGTGCCCTAGTCCTTGACACCGAAAACACCTCCTTCCATCTTCCGATTTGGGGGGGTTTCTTTGAGGTGTGTTTTGAGTATTTGAGGGATTTGACCATGGAGGTGGTGGAGCTTGGGGTCTAGGAGTTGTGTTTGGGGGTCTTTGAAAGGGGTAAGACCGAGGAGGAGGAGGCTTGGACACAATTCCGTTCCCTTTGGCTTTTCGGCGTTGTTCAACTTTGTATGCAAGGGAACTAAGCTCATCAAGTGAGGAGTACAGATGTAACTCAATAACATGGGCAATTTGATCATCCAACCCACTCAAATACCTCACAAGAGTCTGACTCTCATCTTCCCTTAGATCACATTTCAAGAGGAGTTGTTCGAATTCCCTAGTATACTCTTCCACACTCTTGGTTCCTTGTTTGAGGTTATGGAATTTGAGGTAGTTATCATGGAGGTAGTGGGTGGGTAGGAATTTGGCCTTTAATTTATCCCTCATTTGTGCCCAAGTACGAATTTTCCCCTTTCCCTTCCTTGCCCTTTTGGCCACTAAGTTAGCCCACCAAATTGAAGCGTATTTGCGAAGCTTAAGGGCTACAAGTTTTACCTTTTTCTCATCCGGGATGTCCTTGTAGTCGAAGACCCTCTCAACCGTTCGAAGCCAATCTAGGAACACATCCGGGTCTAGATGGCCTTCATACTCGGGTATGTCGACCTTGAAATCAAGATTGCCACCTCCACTAGGTCGGAAAGGTTTTCCTCCTTCGCCTTCTTCACTAGATGACTCATGAGGGTAGCTTTCTTCTTCCTTGGGATCAATCCGAGGCCCTTGTTCCGTGGGGCTTCTAGAGTTCCGCAAACTTCTTCTCTTCTCTTTTAGGAGTTGGCCAAGTTGAGTTTGGAGGTACTTGACCCGGGCCTCCAAATCTGCCTTCTCCCTAAGGGCGATCTCCGCAACTTGTTCTGGCGTAAGGCTTGAAGACATGGTTGCAATAGGGTAGGAGATATGGTGTTTCGGGTCTGTACGTAAAGGGCACGGTCGTGCTATGGGGCATGGTCTGGCCGTCCTAGGCTGCTGGAATCGAGTTGGTGTATTGGGGGGGGGGAGGCATGGTCGTGCCGAAGGGCACGGGGTACCCGTACTGAAATGCTGTCCGGGGCACGGTAGGAAACATGTGAAGGAGAGGAAGGGAGATGTGTTTAAGGGTGTTTGTGGCTAAGTGTTTGGGGATGTGTTCGTGGGTGGAAGCAAGCTCAGGAGGGTAGCCAAGGCTCTGATACCAATTGATGTATCCCTCATTGCACTTACTAGGGGCATGTATGTTGAGGGAGATAGGAAGAGAGAATGAAGAGAAGAACTAGAGATAGGGCAAGTGCCTTCAAGAGATAATCCAAAGGGGAGCCACTCTTATTGAACACTTGGGCAATCTCCTTAGATCAATTAGGATACAGAATCACCACCTAATTGAGATAAAGAGACCTAGACACCACTTAAGTTACCACACTTAAGATATAGAACTAGGAATTTGGGAGAGACAAAGCTCAAATTTGTATTCAAGTTGGCAAAAGACCCTTGTAAAAGGAAGAGAGGGGGTATTTATAGCCCAATACCTCCCTTCACTCGGCCAAGGGGCTGCAAACAAGCTGAAAGATGACTAAATGACTAAGCCTAGGCTAGATTACTAGTACAAGTTGAATAAACAAGTGATCTAGCCTAACCTTGACCCCTCACTAGCTTAATTAATCTCAAAATTGAGGTGTCAAGCATTTAATAACCTTAGGATAGCAGCTTAGGGCCTTAAGTCTACCGTAAGTACAAGAGTACACTCCAAAATCAAGGTGGCAGTCGGTTACCCCCTTTAACCAGTTAGAAGGAATTTCCTTCCTTCTTTGGCTGGATAAAAGAAGCACAAGCCGGTCCCTTATGATGTATGTGTGCGTGGAAAGTGACTCAAATCAAACTCGAACTCAAAACAAACAAAAATGAAAAGAGAAATGAAAGATGGATGAGATGGAAGAAGATCTTCACTACACAAGAAAAGGATAGAACAAGATCTTATAATTGAGATAATCCTTCACGGAGCCACTCAATGACTTGATCTTGGGCTAATTCTCTTGTCTTAACCGAGGAATCACTCTAATGGAGAAGATAGAGAACCTAGAACACCACTTGAATTTGCCACAATTCAAGATATAGAACTAGGAATTTAGATGCACTTTTGAGAAACACACTTAAAGTACTTGTATTGCTTTTGGAAATCTCATACAATCTGAATGACAAGCATCACACGCCCCTCCTCTTTTATAAGCTCAGCAAAGGACAACCAAAAGACTCAACAACTCCTAACAATTAAAACTAGCCAATGAAAAGACTAAGTAAAATGAAAAGACTCATCATAAAAGGGGTGGGAGAGGTTACAAGGAATATTCTAGGATTTCTATCAGCTGATTATCTCCATCTAGAAGCATCTAAAACGTGCACAATATCAGCCACACAATCACATGTAACCGAAGACTCTTCATATTCCCAGAATTAATCCTTGCAGCTGCTTCAACTTCAACAGAGTATATCTTCCAGAATACTCGGCCAAATCACGCGTTCTTGGGCTTGATAGAAATCCCTGGAAGTCTATTTTCCAGAATGGGCTCATTTGCTCAATTTGGATAAGCGGTGTAAAAGTTATGGCCCAAACAATGCACCTATCTCAGACTGGACTGGATCAGAATAACGTATCTTTGAGTGATATTTTGCCCAATCAAATGACGTCCAAATTAAACAAACTTGGGCTTATTTTAAAGCTGAAATCTTAAGCTTCCAAAGCATATGGGCCCTCAAGTTGTGGGTCTACTTGAGCTTGTCCAAAAGTTGCCACAGAAATTACCTTCCGCAGGGACGAATCGGGCACTAATTCTTCCGGAAGGAATAAAACTTTTCTACAGAGTTTTGCCATGTCTTTGACTTCTTGAAGCTTGATTGGGTCTTCCTTGGGCTGGGCTTGATGGTCTTTGGGCCGTTCATGATGGTCTCCATCATTATTGAAATGCAAGGTACTCTTGATCCCCATTTGGAAAACCCGTTTGGAAAAGGCACTTTGAAGTTCAAATAAAACTCCATAACGTGTCTTTTGTTATGAAATTCAAATATTGGAACTAAAGAAGGGCCTTGCCATGCATGAATTTGTATGGAGCTTACCTCCCATGAAGTTGAGTTGAAAGAATGAAAATGATACCCTTGAAAATATACATCAATCCCTTTCTCTTCGAAAAGAATTATCCTCAATTCTTGTTGTGAATGAGGCCATTCTTCTGGAAGCAAGAGTTGCTTAAATTCTTCAACAACCCAACAAGGTTTTAACTCGAGCACTTCGAGTTCTTCAATTTCAAGCTCATCAAATCTTGGAGGTAGGTCACAATTCACCTCATGATTTTCATGACATCCTTCTTTAAAGATCAAGGGTTCTCCATGTTCGCCTTCCTTATCTATCCCTGTTGGTTGCCCCTCAGTTGTGTTTCCCATTTGTCCCCCCATGGTTATAAGTTCGGCTAGTTCAGGTTCTAATTGTGGGGATAATGGAGCAATGAAATTGTCATAACAAGGATCAAAGTGAGCAACACATGCTATTCCCTTATGTAAATGGTGATCTAGCACAAGTGGCGAAGGAGATGAATAGTCTTCTTGTCCCTCAAGTTCAAAGGTCTCATCATCACCATGGTTATCAAAAACAGGAGGTAGGTCAACTAGGCTTGAAGCTTCCTCCCCAAGGATCTTTTCGTCTTTGTAGGGGTTAGGTTTCTCCGAACAAAGGAAGGAAGTAGAGTTAGAGATACAAGCACTTATGGGATTCCCCTTGTGGAAATGGAGGTTTTTAGAAGAGGATTTAAAGTCGTTAACCTCAAAGGAAAGAAAAGGATGCTTGTGTAAGTAAGAGGTTGGAGCGAAAGTATCCATTAATTTACCTCTTAACTTAACCCATGTTGTGATCTTACTTTTCCCTCTCTTCTTCCTCTTATACTCGTACTTTTTCCCACCATTCAAGCGCATGGCCTCGGAGCTTCTTGATAACCACCTTAAACTTCTCGTGCTCTTCAATGTTGCAGCGAGCAAAGACTTGGTCCACCTTGGAAATCCAGCAAGGAAAATCTTCCCTTTGGCCGTGAAACTTTGGAGTTTCAAGGACGACCAACTCCTTCTCAATCAAAGCTATCTCTTTTCTAACGTTCTCAAAAGAAATCATGATGGATGAACGCTTAATGGTTCTTCATGGGTTGGTTGTGTGTTTGGCTTGGGGGATGTGTTTGGGTGTGATGGGGGTCACTTAAAAACCTTGGCTCTGATACCAATTGATGTATCTGTGCGTGGAAAGTGACCCAAATCAAACTCAAACTCAAAAACAAACCAAAGTGAAAAGAGAAATGAAAGATGGATGGAATGGAAGAAGATCTTCAACACACAGGAAAAGGATAGAACAAGATCTTATAATTGAGATAATCCTTCACGGAGCCACTCAATGACTTGATCTTGGGCTAATTCTCTTGTCTTAATCGAGGAAGCACTCCAATGGAGAAGATAGAGAACCTAGAACACCACTTGAATTTGCCACAATTCAAGATATAGAACTAGGAATTTTAGATGCACTTTTGAAGAAACACACTCAAAGTACTTGTATTGCTTTTGAAAATCTCATACAAATCTGAATGACAAGCATCACACGCCCCTCCCCTTTTATAAGCTCAGCAAAAGACAACCAAAAGACTCAATAACTCCTAACAATTAAAACTAGCTAATGAAAAGTCTAAGTAAAATGAAAAGACTCATCATAAAAGGGGTGGGGGAGGTTATAAGGAATATTCTAGGATTTCTATCAGCTGATTATTCCCATCTAGAAGCATCTAAAACGTGCACAATATCAGCCACACAATCACATGTAACCGAAGACTCTTCATATTCCCAGAATTAATCCTTGCAGCTGCTTCAACTTCAACAGAGTATATCTTCCAGAATACTCAGCCAAATTACGCATTCTTGGGCTTGATAGAAAGCCCTAGAAGTCTATTTTCCATAATGGGCTCATTTGCTCAATTTGAATAAGCGGTGTAAAAGTTATGGCCCCAAAAATGCACCTATCTCAGACTGGACTGGATCAGAATAACGTATCTTTGAGTGATATTTTACCCAATCAAATGACGTCCAAATTAAACAAACTTGGGCTTATTTCAAAGCTGAAATCTTAATCTTCCAAAGCATATGATCCCTCAAGTTGTGGATCTACTCGAGCTTGTCCAAAAGTTGCCACAACAATTACCTTCCGCAGGGACGAATCGGGCACTAATTCTTCCGGAAGGAATAAAACTTTTCTACAGAGTTTTGCCACATCTTTGACTTCTTGAAGCTTGATTGGGTCTTCCTTGGGATGGGCTTGATGGTCTTTGGGCCGTTCATGATGGTCTCCATCATTATTGAAATGCAAGGTACTCTTGATCCCCATTTGGAAAACCCGTTTGGAAAAGGCACTTTGAAGTTCAAATAAAACTCCATAACGTGTCTTTTGTTATGAAATTCAAATATTGGAACTAAAGAAGGGCCTTGCCATGCATGAATTTGTATGGAGCTTACCTCCCATGAAGTTGAGTTGAAAGAATGAAAATGATACCCTTGAAAATATACATCAATCCCTCTCTCTTCGAAAAGAATTGTCCTCAATTCTTGTTGTGAATGAGGCCATTCTTCTGGAAGCAAGAGTTGCTTAAATTCTTCAACAACCCAACAAGGTTTTAACTCGAGCACTTCGAGTTCTTCAATTTCAAGCTCATCAAATCTTGGAGGTAGGTCACAATTCACCTCATGGTTTTCATGACATCCTTCTTTAAAGATCAAGGGTTCTCCATGTTCGCCTTCCTTATCTATCCCTCTTGGTTGTCCCTCACTTGTGTTTCCCATTTGTCCCCCCATGGTTATAAGTTCGGCTAGTTCAGGTTCTAATTGTGGGGATAATGGAACAATGAAATTGTCATAACAAGGATCAAAGTGAGCAACACATGCTATTCCCTTATCTAAATGGTGATCTAGCACAAGTGACGAAGGACATGAATAGTCTTCTTGTCCCTCAAGTTCAAAGGTCTCATCATCACCATGGTTATCAAAAACAGGAGGTAGGTCAACTAGGCTTGAAGCTTCCTCCCCAAGGATCTTTTCATCTTTGTAGGGGTTAGGTTTCTCCAAACAAAGGAAGGAAGTAGAGTTAGAGATACAAGCACTTATGGGATTCCCCTTGTTGAAATGGAGGTTTTTAGAAGAGGATTTAAAGTCGTTTACCTCAAAGGAAAGAAAAGGATGCTTGTGTAAGTAAGAGGTTGGAGCGAAAGTATCCATTAATTTACCTCTTAACTTAACCCATGTTGTGATCTTACTTTTCCTCTCTTCTTCCTCTTATACTTGTACTTTTCCCACCATTCAAGTGCATGGCCTCGGAGCTTCTTGATAACCACCTTAAACTTCTCGTGCTCTTCAATGTTGCAGCGAGCAAAGACTTGGTCCACCTTGGAAATCCAGCAAGGAAAATCTTCCCTTTGGCCACGAAACTTTGAAGTTTCAAGGACGACCAACTCCTTCTCAATCAAAGCTATCTCTTTTCCAACGTTCTCAAAAGAAATCATGATGGATGAACGCTTAATGGTTCTTCATGGGTTGGTTGTGTGTTTGGCTTGGGGGAAGTGTTTGGGTGTGATGGGGGTCACTTAAAAACCTTGGCTCTGATACCAATTGATGTATCTGTGCGTGGAAAGTGACCCAAATCAAACTCAAACTCAAAACAAACCAAAGTGAAAAGAGAAATGAAAGATGGATGAGATGGAAGAAGATCTTCACCACACAAGAAAAGGATAGAACAAGACCTGTAATTGAGATAATCCTTCACGGAGCCACTCAATGACTTGATCTGGGGCTAATTCTCTTGTCTTAACCGAGGAATCACTCCAATGGAGAAGATAGAGAACCTAGAACACCACTTGAATTTGCCACAATTCAAGATATAGAACTAGGAATTTTAGATGCACTTTTGAGAAACACACTCAAAGTACTTGTATTGCTTTTGGAAATCTCATACAATCTAAATGACAAGCATCACACGCCCCTCCCCTTTTATAAGCTCAGCAAAAGACAACCAAAAGACTCAATAACTCCTAACAATTAAAACTAGCTAATGAAAAGTCTAAGTAAAATGAAAAGACTCATCATAAAAGGGGTGGGGGAGGTTACAAGGAATATTCTAGGATTTCTACAGCTGATTATTCCCATCTAGAAGCATCTAAAACGTGCACAATATCAGCCACACAATCATATGTAACCGAAGACTCTTCATATTCCCAGAATTAATCCTTGCAGCTGCTTCAACTTCAACAGAGTATATCTTCCAGAATACTCGGCCAAATCACGCGTTCTTGGGCTTGCTAGAAAGCCCTGGAAGTCTATTTTCCAGAATGGGCTCATTTGCTCAATTTGGATAAGCGGTTTAAAAGTTATGGCCCAAACAATGCACCTATCTCAGACTGGACTGGATCAGAATAACGTATCTTTGAGTGATATTTTGCCCAATCAAATGACGTCCAAATTAAACAAACTTGGGCTTATTTTAAAGCTGAAATCTTAAGCTTCCAAAGCATATGAGCCCTCAAGTTGTGGGTCTACTCGAGCTTTTCCAAAAGTTGCCACAACAATTACCTTCCGCAGGGACGAATCGAGCACTAATTCTTCCGGAAGGAATAAAACTTTTCTACAGAGTTTTGCCACGTCTTTGACTTCTTGAAGCTTGATTGGGTCTTCCTTGAGCTGGGATTGATGGTCTTTGGGCCGTTCATGATGGTCTCCATCATTATTAAAATGCAAGGTACTCTTGATCCCCATTTGGAAGACCCGTTTGGAAAAGGCACTTTGAAGTTCAAATAAAACTCCATAACGTGTCTTTTGTTATGAAATTCAAATATTGGAACTAAAGAAGGGCCTTGCCATGCATGAATTTGTATAGAGCTTACCTCCCATGAAGTTGAGTTGAAAGAATGAAAATGATACCCTTGAAAATATACATCAATCCCTCTCTCTTCGAAAAGAATTGTCCTCAATTCTTGTTGTGAATGAGGCCATTCTTCTGGAAGCAAGAGTTGCTTAAATTCTTCAACAACCCAACAAGGTTTTAACTCGGGCACTTCGAGTTCTTCAATTTCAAGCTCATCAAATCTTGGAGGTAGGTCACAATTCACCTCATGGTTTTCATGACATCCTTCTTTAAAGATCAAGGGTTCTCCATGTTCGCCTTCCTTATCTATCCCTGTTGGTTGCTCCTCAGTTGTGTTTCCCATTTGTCCCCCCATGGTTATAAGTTCGGCTAGTTCAGGTTCTAATTGTGGGGATAATGGAGCAATGAAATTGTCATAACAAGGATCAAAGTGAGCAACACATGCTATTCCCTTATGTAAATGGTGATCTAGCACAAGTGGCGAAGGACATGAATAGTCTTCTTATCCCTCGAGTTCAAAGGTCTCATCATCACCATGGTTATCAAAAACAGGAGGTAGGTCAACTAGGCTTGAAGCTTCCTCCCCAAGGATCTTTTCATCTTTGCAGGGGTTAGGTTTCTCCAAACAAAGGAAGGAAGTAGAGTTAGAGATACAAGCGCTTATGGGATTCCCCTTGTTGAAATGGAGGTTTTTAGAAGAGGATTTAAAGTCGTTTACCTCAAAGGAAAGAAAAGGATGCTTGTGTAAGTAAGAGGTTGGAGCGAAAGTATCCATTAATTTACCTCTTAACTTAACCCATGTTGTGATCTTACTTTTCGCTCTCTTCTTCCTCTTATACTCGTACTTTTCCCACCATTCAAGCGCATGGCCTCGGAGCTTCTTGATAACCACCTTAAACTTCTCGTGCTCTTCAATGTCGTAGCGAGCAAAGACTTGGTCCACCTTGGAAATCCAGCAAGGAAAATCTTCCCTTTGGCCGCGAAACTTTGGAGTTTCAAGGACGACCAACTCCTTCTCAATCAAAGCTATCTCTTTTCTAACGTTCTCAAAAGAAATCATGATGGATGAACGCTTAATGGTTCTTCATGGGTTGGTTGTGTGTTTGGCTTAGGGGAAGTGTTTGGGTGTGATGGGGGTCACTTAAAAACCTTGGCTCTGATACCAATTGATGTATGTGTGCGTGGAAAGTGACCTAAATCAAACTCAAACTCAAAACAAACCAAAGTGAGAAAAGAAATGAAAGATGGATGAGATGGAAGAAGATCTTCACCACACAAGAAAAGGATAGAACAAGATCTTATAATTGAGATAATCGTTCACGGAGCCACTCAATGACTTGATCTTGGGCTAATTCTCTTGTCTTAACCGAGGAAGCACTCCAATGGAGAAGATAGAGAACCTAGAACACCACTTGAATTTGCCACAATTCAAGATATAGAACTAGGAATTTTAGATGCACTTTTGAGAAACACACTCAAAGTACTTGTATTGCTTCTGGAAATCTCATACAATCTGAATGACAAGCATCACATGCCCCTCCTCTTTTATAAGCTCAGTAAAAGACAACCAAAAGACTCAACAACTCCTAACAATTAAAACTAGCTAATGAAAAGTCTAAGTAAAATGAAAAGACTCATCATAAAAGGGGGGGAAGGTTACAAGGAATATTCTAGGATTTCTACAGCTGATTATTCCCATCTAGAAGCATCTAAAACGTGCACAATATCAGCCACACAATCACATGTAACCGAAGACTCTTCATATTCCCAGAATTAATCCTTGCAGCTGCTTCAACTTCAACAGAGTATATCTTCCAGAATACTTAGCCAAATCACGCGTTCTTGGGCTTGATAGAAAGCCCTGGAAGTCTATTTTCCAGAATGGGCTCATTTGCTCAATTTGGATAAGCGGTGTAAAAGTTATGGCCTAAGAAATGCACCTATCTCAGACTGGACTGGATCAGAATAACGTATCTTTGAGTGATATTTTGCCCAATCAAATGCCGTCCAAATTAAACAAACTTGGGCTTATTTTAAAGCTGAAATCTTAAGCTTCCAAAGCATATGAGCCCTCAAGTTGTGGGTCTACTCGAGCTTGTCCAAAAGTTGCCACAACAATTACCTTCTGCAGGGACGAATCGGGCACTAATTCTTCCGGAAGGAATAAAACTTTTCTACAGAGTTTTGCCACGTCTTTGACTTCTTGAAGCTTGATTGGGTCTTCCTTGGGCTGGGCTTGATGGTCTTTGGGCCGTTCATGATGGTCTCCATCATTCTTGAAATGCAAGGTACTCTTGATCCCCATTTGAAAAACCCGTTTGGAAAAGGCACTTTGAAGTTCAAATAAAACTCCATAACGTGTCTTTTGTTATGAAATTCAAATATTGGAACTAAAGAAGGGCCTTGCCATGCATGAATTTGTTTGGAGCTTACCTCCCATGAAGTTGAGTTGAAAGAATGAAAATGATACCCTTGAAAATATGCATCACCTTAGCTCAACTTTAGGGCCATGATTTGATAAATATTTAGATTCCTTTTCATGCCGTAAAGTTTGACAAAAGTTGGAGTTGCGTAGGTCAACCAATCGGACCCTTATTTCGAACTGTGCTGGATTGTGCCCTGTAGTGCACTGTCTTCGGTTTTGGCTTGGTTGACTGACCAATTGAACTCCAAATGATTTGCAAAAGGTCTTGTTGGAAAGCTAAGATCTTAAGCTTCAAAGGGGTGGTGCGTGCAGGAAATTTTCCCTTCTACGTTTTGCTCTAACAAAGAAGCAAAACCGGGCCAGAAACGGTATGAACCGGGCAGTTCACTTTCTTCTTTGTGCATGTGATTTCTGACTAAGGCATGAACTTCTTTGGCCTCTTTGGACTCCCTAGCAGGGGATGGATCATTGGTAATGGTTTTGGAAGGTTTGGTTGGATGGTCCCCATCATTAAGCTACATTATGGCTTAATTTGATATTTTTGCATTTTTGGGGTCCTTAAGATGTTGGCTTTCAGGTCCAAGCATTCCAAGTCAATCATGCAGAATCAAAGTCAAGGAATCAAGGCATTTTGTTCAACCTGCTGGTTTTGCTCCAAAACTGCACGTTAAAATGTTTTAGTAGAAATCTCCCACTTAAACATGATTTAACTTTGATTTCTTTATAGGGGGTTTGTACACACCCTAAGGATTCCCCCTATGGCTTGAAATTAAAATCATGCCCACTTTTGATTGGTGGAAACAAGGACACAAAACCGGGCTAAAAACTATTTTTGAGAACCTGGTAAGCTGCTGCATGTTTTTCCTTCTCAAGTGGGTTTGCTCAGGTTCTCCTCTGCTTGCTTGTTTCAATCACGGGGCTAGCAGCTAGGAACATCATCATTTGCTGCTTTGAAGCCTTGGGAAGAGCTTAACCAATGGGAGCAAAAAGGAAGAAATCTCACCTTGCATTCTGATTGGCCAGTCGAAAAGGGAGCATGCTTTTTACGATTGTGTTTCTCCACTTCTTTGCTAGTAAACTGATGTATTAGCTTAATTAAAGTGTATTAAAGTTAAGTACATCATTTGTTTTGCTTTCCTTAATATTCTGGTTGTAATCAGTTTAGTTAAGCAAGCATGTAATCTAGTTTAGCCTTAAGCGCATAGGTTAGCTTGTTTAAGCCGCTTCCTTCCTAGGGAGAAAACCTCATTCTAGCTTGTTTGATGCCTAGTTGCTTGCTTGGTTGTGTATTAATGCTTTACCAAGACATATTTTGTAATCAGACTTTGATATTGAATGAAAACCTTGCTTTCGTTCCCCTAAATACTTCACTTGCTTATCCTTAATTTGGTCAATTAAGGTGGTGATCAAGTAAGTCCTAAACCTTGATTAAGTGGTGTTTCTGTATCTTAATCACTGTTTAGGGACCCTCAACTCAAGTTTAGTGGTGATTCTGTATCTAAACAAGAGTTTAGTTTATCCTTTATTCAAACATTCGTTCACGGATTCACTAATACTTTAGCTTGAATTCAGATTACTTTGTTTTTAGCTTTGAATTCAGGTTTGAGTGTTTGTGTTTTCCTTCCAAGATACATCATATTTGGTATCAGAGCTTTGGTTTCTCCTTGGCCTGGTATGTCCCTCCACTTTCCAGAATCATACCCATCCAATTCCAAACACATTCCTTGTGTGTGTTTAAACACAATCCGAGAGCAAGATGAGTTCTACCATGAGTTTGGAAGAGAAATTTGATGCTCTTATCAGGCAGAATGAGATGTTAATGAAGAAAATTCATGAAGATTTTCAACATAACTCAAGCTCAAAATGAGTATCTACGAAAGCAGCTTAGTTCCTTTTTGAAACAGAACCAAAAGATAAATGAAGAACCTCTTCAATCTAAACCAAGAAGATAAGACTAAGTCTTTAGTCATAACCTTGATTCATCTAGTGAAGATGAACCATTGAGAATGGCTAGACCAGAACCACGGTTTCAAGCTAATACAAATGATTTCAAGGTTAAAATCCCAGAGTTTGAAGGTAAGCTTGATCCAGAAGGGTTTTTAGATTGGTTGCATACTATTGAACGAGTTTTTGAGTACAAAGATGTTCCGGAGGACAAGAAGGTCAAGTTAGTGGCCTTAAGACTTAGAAAATATGCTTCATTATGGTGGACTAATCTATGTGCCAAATAGGTTAGAGAAAGAAAGTCCAAAATCAAAACAGGGGAGAAGATGAAGTCCAAGCTTAAGGCTAGGTTTCTTCCCCCTACCTACATTTAAGATTGCTATTCTCAACTTCATAACTTGACTCAAGGTAATCTAAATGTAGAGGAGTACACAAGGGAGTTTTAAAAACTTGTAATCAAATGTGATTTATGAGAACTCGAAGAGCAAACCATTGTTAGATACTTAGGAGGTCTTGATGCTAGGTATGCTAATGTGGTTGATTTGCAAGCCTATACCACTTTTGATGAGGTATGTATGTGGGCTCACAAGGTTAAGCAGCAAAAGAAAGCTAGACAGCCTCCTAAGCCTCAAAATCTTAAGCCCTTTACCCGGAACCAACCCTTTAATAAGGGGAGTTCTAATCCCATTTCTAAGCCACAAAATCCATCCCCTTCCTTTCCACAAAGAACCCCAGCTCCACAAAAGATCCAAACCCCTCAAAATAGACCTAATACCAATCTTATGAGTAATAGAAGCTGCTTCAAATGTCAAGGACTTGGGCATATAGCTTCGGACTGTCCAAACCCTAAGGTAATCACCTTGGCTGAATGGTCAGACGTGAAGGAGGTGTTTGAAGAAGAAGAAAAGGAAGATGATTATGAGGATGAGCTTGAGAAAACTCAAGAAGAAGCAGTGAAAGAGGCTGATGAAGGTGAATTGCTAGTTTTGAGAAGAGTTCTAAGCAACCAGAAGGGAGTGAAAGATGAACAAAGGGAGAACATATTCCATTATCCTTGTATAGTTCTAGGGAAGGTATGTTCTTTGATTATTGATGGAGGAAACTGTGCAAATGTGGTTTCTCTAAGCATGATTGAGAAGCTAGGATTGCAAACTATGACTTATCCACACCCTTACAATATTCAATGGCTAAATCAAAGCAAGGAAATTCGAGTGAACTCACGGTGCTTAGTTTCTTTCTCCATTGGAAAGAACTATCAAGATGAATTTTGGTGTGATGTCATTTCTATGGATGCTTGTCATATGCTTTTGGGGAGACCATGGCTATATGACCATAAGGTTATGAATAATGGTTACTTGAATACTTACTCCTTTACTAAGGATGGTAAGAAGATCACTTTAGCCCCTTTACCCCCATCAAAACTCCATAAAATCAAGCCTCAAAACAAGCCAAACCATTTTGATTTGCTGCTGGCCGTTAGCGAGCCATTGCTAAAGGCCTCGCCACATGAATTCAAGGCCTTTAAAGAGTGGATTTTAAGCGTTCAAGATGAACCAGAAAACCCTTTACCCACTCATCCCGCAGCCAAGACACTCATACAAAACTTCTGTCACTTATTTCCTGAGGAGATACCTACGGGTTTACCTCCTAAAAGAGATATCCAACACCACATTGATTTCATTCCTAGTTCCATCCTACCTAATAAGCCAGCTTGTAGAATGAATCCAACGGTTACCATGGAGATACAACGGCAAGTTGAAGAATTGAAGTCTAAGGGCTTAATCCGTGAGTCCTTAAGTTCTTGTGCTGTGCCTGCCCTTTTGGTGCCTAAAAAGGATGGTGGGATGCGTATGTGTGTGGATAGTAGGGCCATTAACAAGATCACAATCAAGTATAGGTATCCCATACCTAGACTTGAAGACATGCTAGATGAATTACATGGCTCTAAGGCGTTTTCAAAGATAGACCTTTGAAGTGGATACCACTAGATTTAGATTAGAGAAGGTGATGAATGGAAGACAACCTTTAAGACTAAGGGAGGACTTTCTGAATGGTTGGTTATGCCCTTGGGTCTTTCAAATGCACCTAGTACATTCATGAGACTAATGAATCAAGTTTTTAGGCCGTACATAGGCAAGTTTGTGGTGGTTTACTTCGATGATATCTTAATCTATTCCAAGGATGAGCATGATCATCAAGACCATTTAACTCAAGTTATGCTTGATCTGGAACATGAGAGACTCTTTGGTGACCTCAAAAAATCTACCTTTTTCACTCCTGAGGTAACATTCTTGGGTTACATTGTCACTGGTGATGGAATTAAGGCAGATGAAAGTAAGATTGAAGTTATTCGGTCATGGCCCACTCCTAAGTCAATTCATGATGTTCGAGCTTTTTATGGATTAGCTTCTTGTTACAGGAGGTTTATTCGAAGTTTTAGCACAATCATGGCCCCCATGACTGAAGTTATCAAAGGTACATCCTTCCATTGGACACCAAAAGCTCAACCTACCTTTGAAGAGATTAAAAGGAAACTTACTCAAGCACCTGTCCTCTCTTTGCCGTGCTTTAGTAAGATCTTTGAAGTTGAATGTCATGCCTCTGGAGTTGGTATAGGTGGTGTTCTTACTCAAGAAGGTAAGCCATTAGCCTTCTTTAGTGAGAAACTATGTGATTCAAGAAGAATGTACTCTACCTTTGATAAGGAGTTCTATGCAATTGTAAGATGTTCAGAGCATTGGAGTCACTATTTGATTGCAAGTGAGTTTATTCTCCATTCTGACCATGAAGCTTTGAAGTATATTCAAGGCCAACACAAGTTAAACTCACATCATGCTAAGCGGGTTGAGTTTCTCCAGTGATTTCATTTCACAATCAAACATAAATCTAGAAAGCTTAGCCAAGGTGCCGATGCTCTATCATGGAGGTATCTACTTTTGTTTCAATTAGATGTTTGTGTAGTTAGTTTTGAGCATCTAAAAGCTTTTTATGCTGAAGATGAAGACTTTGGGGAGTTGTTTGCCGAATGTTCAAAACACCCCAAAGGTGATTTCCTTATTCAAGAAGGGTTTCTTTTCAAGGGTACACGGCTGTGTGTACGAAGGTGAAGTATAAGAGAGCTCCTAATTAGGGAAGTTCATGAAGGTTCTCTAGTTGGTCACTATGGTGAAAACAAAACACTCATCATGCTAAGGGAGCACTACTACTGGCCAGGTACGGAGAAAGATGTACAAGACATTTTGAAGAGGTGTGGAACTTGTCAAGTGGCCAAAAGTCACTCCTTACCCCACGACCTTTACATACCTTTGCTCATTTGTACTACTCCTTGGGCTGATGTAAGCATGGATTTCATTCTTGGACTGCCTAAATCCCAAAGGAACAAAGATTCAATCTTTGTTGTGGTAGACAGATTCTCAAAAATATCTCATTTTATTCTATGCAACAAAACTAATGATGTTACATATATTACTGAGTTGTATTTCAGGGAGGTGGCTAGATTATATGGTATACCTAGATCAATTATTTCTGATCGGGATACTAAGTTCCTTAGCCATTTCTGGATTACTTTGTGGAGGAAATTGGGTACCAAACTCAAGTATAGTACCACTTGCCATCCACAAACGGATGGGCAAACTGAGGTTACAAATCGAACCCTAGGAACACTTCTAAGGGCTTTGATTTAACCTCATGCCAAGACTTGGGATTTGCTTTTACCCTATGCAGAATTTGCTTACAACAGGGCTCCTAGCAAGGCTACTGGTCTATCACCATTTAAGGTGGTCTATGGGATTGATCCTATTAGTCCACTTGATCTTACTCCACGGCCTCTAGATCAAAAGCCAAGTGTGGATACAGTAGCTAAGGTAGAAGAAATCTAGAAGATACATGAGTTGGTGAGAAGCAGAATAGAGAAGACTAATGCATCGTATCAAGCTTAAGCCAACAAACACAAGAAGGTGGTATTTCGGCCTAGAGACCTCGTATAGATACACTTAAGGAAAGAGAGATTTCCTTCAAAGAGAAAGAACAAGCTCATGCCAAGGGCTGATGGTCCATTTGAGGTACTTGAAAAGATTAATGACAATGCTTATAAGGTTGATTTGCTAGGGGATTATGGAGTTTCAGCTACAATCAATGTGGCTGACTTGAGTGCATACCAAGCCGATGATCACCTTGCAGATTTGAGGATCAAATCTCTTCAACAAGGGAACGATGATGGTGTCCCCTTCAGGTAAGACATGGAAAAGGATCCTAAGAGTCCAACAAGGTTCATTGCAAGTTTCAAAGTCCAAGCTATGGCTCAAATTTTAGAGAAGAGCCAAACAGTTGCAACCGAGTTAAACAACCAGAAATTACTCGGTTTCATTCATCTGATTTCTTAAGCTACATTGTGGCTTAATTTGATATTTTTGCATTTTTGGGATCCTTAAGATGTTATCTTTCAGGTCCAAGCATTCAAAGTCAATCATGCAGAATTGAAGTTAAGGAATCAAGGCATTTTGTTTAACCTGCCAGTTTTGGTCCAAAACCGCACAGTAAAATATTTTAGTGAAAATCTCCTACTTAAACATGATTTAACCTTGATTTCTTTATAGGGAGGCTTGTACACACCCTAAAGGATTCCCCCCCATGGCCTGAAATTAAAATCATGCTTTTTGATTGGTGGAAATAAGGACACAAAATCGGGCTAAAAACTGTTTTTGAGAACCCAGTAAGCTGCTGCATGTTTTCCTTCTCAAGCGGGTTTTCTCAGCTTCTCCTCTACTTGCTTGCTTCAATCACGAGTCTAGCAGCTAGGAACATCACCATTTGCTGCTTTGAAGCCTTCGGAAAGGGCTTAACCAATGAGAGCAAAAAGAAAGAAATCTCACCTTGCATTGTGATTGGCCAGCCAAAAAAGAAGCATGCTTTACGGCTGTGTTTCTCCACTTCCTTGCTAGTAAATAGATGTATTAGGTTAATTAAAGTGTATTAAAGTTAAGTACATCATTTATTTTGCTTTCCTTAATATTCTGGTTGTAATTAGTTTAGTTAAGCAAGCATGTAATCTAGTTTAGCTTTAAGCGCATAGGTTAGCTTGTTTAAGCCGTTTCCTTCCTAGGAAGGAAACCTCATTCTAGCTTGTTTGATGCCTAGTTGCTTGCTTGGTCGTGTATTAATGCTTTGTCAAGGCATATTTTGTAATCAGACTTTGATATTGAATGAAAACCAGAATTAAGAGCACCTTGCTTTCGTTCCCTTAAATACTTCACTTGCTTATCCTTAATTTGGTCGATTAAGGTGGTAATCAAGTAAGTCCTAAATCTTGATTAAGTGGTATTTCTGTATTTTAATCACAGTTTAAGGACCCTAAACTCAAGTTTAGTGGTGATTTTATATCTAAACAAGAGTTTAGTTTATCCTTTATTGAAACATTTATACACGGATTCACCAAGACTTTAACTTGAATTCAGATTGCTTTGTTTTTAGCTTTGAATTTAGGTTTGAGTGTTTGTGTTTTCCTTCCAAGATACATCATGTGACCACCAATGACTAGGCTGGTCAATGAACTTACCAGGGAACCCTAAGGGCTCACAGAGGTTGGCTATTGCGACCGATCAACAAAGATTCCATGTCAAACAACTAACTTATCTAGGTCCTTAATGAGGATATTTATATGACATTACGGGTTGATTAACCTTCTTCAGGGCTAATTCAAAAATCCCTTGACTAATGTAGGCGATTTAGCTTAGATATATGGTGGTAAGGTTAAACTAAACACTTAGTATTGACTTGGCTCGATACTAGTTGGGGACAGAATTGAGTGTAATTTTTAATTTTAAAATTAATAGTAGTGTTTAATTAACAAAATGATTATAAAAATATTTGAAACGTAAATAAAATTCAATGTATAGTAACAGAAACATCAATAGTATGAATAGTAACTTCAAAAATGAAATCAATTAAACATGAAAAGTGATATACAATAAATAGTAACTTAAATAGTACTTTCAAAATGAAATCGACGAAATGGAATATGAATAGTAAAATTACACAATGAATTGATTGAATAAACCTCACTGTTATTAAATTCGACAAATGCATTTACGAGAGGATAAAAGTAGAGCGACAATAAGGATAGGAGAGTAGGAAAAGCAAATTGATATAAGAAAAATTTGTACGCAAGTTATGCTTTCACGATACAACTTTGCAGCCTCTATATAGGCCCAAAGTAAGGTGAACAATAAATTGAAATAGTAAAACTACACTATTTTTGACACTTGAATAGTTTCTTTAGTTTAATTGATTATGCTGATACTATTCATCTTATCACCAGTGTATCATCATTCATCGTCTAGTTCTCTTTTACATTCAACCATGATGCATAATAAAGATTTGTATTCAAATATTTCAAACAAAATGACTTCTCTTAACTTGCTAAATCAACCTTTACTACCAACCAAACTTCTCAAGAAAAAAAAAATCCTTTTGCAATAAATGAAATCAAATTTCAAGTTAATAGAGTCTATCTTAACAAAGAGTTTTATCAAAATTACAATCAAATGTACAAAGACTGGTTCTTTCCCTATTTTTCTACATATATGCAACAATTACTCAAAACTATTTACTATAATCAATTAGATAAAATTAAAGAAAATATATTTTTCCTCAATTAACTAAATAATTAATTTCAAAACATGAGCTTTCTACTCCTGATTACGATAAATCCTTCTGTGCCATAAAACAAAACCTATGGCATAATCTTATACTTAAAGAAACAACTGTTTCTATTCATCTTTCTTCTATCATTAAAAATGAAAATCCTTTTCTAAAACAAGAAATTCAAAAAACTTTTAAAAATTCTCTTACAAAAGAAATATTTTGCACTAACAGATCATCTTGTAGCAGTCAACTTCAAAATTCCGATTCTAAATCTAGTACCTCAGATAATTCAAATCTTATTCAAACTATTGAAGATAATTTCAATGAAGCCCAAATTAATAAAGTAGTATGAAAAATAATAGATGGAAAATATCAACCATATTATCCTAGACCTACCCCTCAAGATCTTTAACATGAAGCTAATAAGTCATTAATTCAATCCAATTATGATGGAAATACTATTTATGAGCGCAATATAGATGGAAAGTCAGAATATGAATTTGCTAATACTCTTCAAGAAATTGGAATTTGTGGAACTTCATATATTGCAAAAGGAGTCTTTGCGGAAGATGCTGCAAAACTCCTTGCTTTTGGCTTGACAGGTCAACTCAAAAATTGGTGGGATAATATTCTTAGTGAACATGATAGAGTGAATATCTTACACCATCAAGTTTAAAATTCAATAAAAACCATTCAAAATCCACAAACCTCTGAGGTCGAATCAGTAATTATCTATGAGTCTAATGCAGTAGATACCTTATTTATACCATAGTCATGTACTTCATAGGAAATACTGAAGAATTGACCTCTTCCTAGGTGCTTGAATTTAAGCAATTACACATGGTATAACGATATGTTCCTTAATTATGTGCTATAAAGAAATGATGCCAATGAAAATTACTAGAAAGAAAAATTCATTTATGGATTACCCACTTTATTTTTGCAAAGAACAAGACAAAAGTTGAAAGATCATTGTGAAGCCACGGAAATTCCATAGCATAATTTCACTTATGGTCGTCTATTTAACTTTGTTAAAAAAGAAGGATTGGCTCTTTGCACTAAACTAAGAATTCAATGTAAACATCAATCTAAAAAGAATTTGTACCAAAATGAATTCAGATCATTTTGTGAACATTTTGGTTATCAAAATTTATAGCTCCTTCATTAAAAAAAAGAAAACTTGTTAAAAAATTTCAAATAATTACCTGAAAAAATATGAAACTAAAAAGCTATATTATCAAAATGCCATGAAAGTCTCTAAAAATAACCTCCCAAACCAAAAGAAAAATATACCAAGCCCCTCTTAGACACAGGTCATTGCTTGTTATAAGTGGCGTCAAGTAGGGCACAAAGCCAATAAATATCTCTTAAAGGAGAAAATTATACAACCTAAAGATAAAAACTTCAAGAAATAATATTTTTCCTTTTAATTTATGATGACTTCGAGGTAGCCCTTTGTGAAATTCAAACATCTAGTTCTAGCCATTCTAACTCTCCTACATGGTCACAAGTGCATACTCAAATTGTCAAGTATATTAAGAGTAGAGTCAAATAGGTTTTCTTCAAACATAAATTGTTCAAGCCAGTGTTGAAGAACAACTTGTGATACCAAACATTCAACAAAATATTCCAAAAAAAATATTTTTGAAGATTATGTTTGTGCTGATATTCGCAAAGCTATTTGAGACAAAAAGCAACGTATGGCAAAATTATCATATGAAAAAGATTTTGACAAAAGAAATATTCCAAAAAAGCATGCTCTATTCAAATGAATAAAGAACTTTTAGAG
Organism: Carnegiea gigantea; assembly: GCA_029747015.1. Lineage (NCBI taxonomy): Eukaryota > Viridiplantae > Streptophyta > Magnoliopsida > Caryophyllales > Cactaceae > Carnegiea > Carnegiea gigantea. The sequence goes on from JAKOGI010000379.1 coordinate 424,282, forward strand.
TTTTGTAAAAAACAGATTCAATCTTTATTAGACAAAAGGCTAATTAGACCCTCCAAATCTCCTTGGAGTTGTGCAGTTTTCTATGTCTACAATCAAGCAGAAACGGAATGTGGTGTTCCTATATTAGTTATAAATTAGAAACCGCTTATTAAAATTCTTCAATGGATAAGATATGCAATTTGCAACCAAAAAGATTTATTATGAAGATTATATGATGCAAATTTACCATCCTACCCCCTGCTACGGGGGCTATAAATACTCACCTATCTGCCTCGGAAAAAGGATTCGGACTTTGGTATATCTGACTCTGACTTATTGAACTCTTATCTCTTATTGCCTTGAAGTTTCTTGGACCTTCAGCTGACTTGGCCGTCGGAAAGGCGTTCCCCGGACCACAACCCGGGGGTGCCTTTTCTGCAGGTTCGATCGGGGAGAGGTGCCCACCAACTGATCTGCACGTGCCATCACGTAAGCCCGGACTCGTACCCCACGTCATCATCAGAAAGATACAGGAAATTCCCAAAACAGATTTGGCGCCGTTTGTGGGGAGAGTTGTCGGTGAACGCGGGCGCGGGCCAGGAAAGATAAAGCGCCTGTCAAGGAAGCATCGGCCCCTCCTGAGGCCATGGATGCCTCAGAAAGTTCTCGGGCAGACCCCGGGCCAGTCGATCAACCTCCGGTCGGGAAGGAGGCTTATATCACGGTAGATGCTCTTAAGAATTTTATGTCCACCATGACAAACGCCATAATACATCAAGTCTCCGAGCAAGTGAAGAAGGCGGTGGAGGCTGCAGGCTCTGTGAGGCCTCTCCCCCATTTCGAATATGTGCCCATCTAGGGCTGTGAACCCTCCCATAGGCGCAAACCACGACGTCCCCTCGTTGCAATGGGAGGGCGCAAGAGGCCCCTCGTGTTGGTGCAGACCGGCGGTCGCAGGAGGAACATTGCGGTCACTCCATTGGGGCAATGCATACCCTAACCATCGCTTAAGCTATGGATGTCCAGCAAAGTCAACCACCTCCTCCACGCCCTATGCAACGCACTCTCGACGAACAGCTTGGTTCGAAGGATAGGAACAGATCTCGCGCCCCCGGAGAGAGGTCTCTGAGCTGCAGCAGACTCCTGAGCACCGATCAGACCGCGAGCGCAGCCGAAGTCCCCTTAGGGAAGGGCATAACCTGTGGTCTTGACACCGTGATCGGACTCCGCCCGGATCCCCAAAAGGCGGTCCTCCCCGAAGGCGTTTATCATTGGTAGAGGTAGAAAGGTGATATGAAACCCCCATTAAAGTATCCGGCACGGCCTCCCAGGCAGGAGCCGTCCCATTCTCCACACCGTTTAGTGCAAAAATCGTCAACGCTGCACGCTACAGGAAGGTGAAGATGCCCACCATGGGCCTCTACGATGGCACAACTGATCCTGAGGAGCACCTAGGAGTCTAGAAAGCACAGATGTACGTCCAAGATGTGGCAGACATGTTTGTTAGTCAGTTCATCGCCAGCTAAAAAGAGAGGCGAACTAGCATACACCTCTCTAAGATTAAGCAAGGCCCACAAGAATCTCTGGCAGACTTTGTGAAATGTTTCCACCAAGAGTCAGTCCTAATTCCGGACTTGGAGGGCGAGGTTGCGTACCCCTCCTTTCTAAATGGCTTGAGAAGTGGGCAGTTCAAGTTCTCCTTAGTCGAGCAGAAGGAGACCACCCTCGCGGAGGCACTGAGAAAAGCTCCGAACTTCATCCGCGCCATAGAAATCTGCACCGATAGTTCAGATGTTCCAAGAAAAGGTAAAGCCCTGGCAGATAGAAATCTCCGTAGGGGTGATAGGGGTCAAGGCCTAGGGGATCGAAGGCTGCGCCTTAAGGTTGTTGATCCGTAGTTTACCACGGACCCTCGAAGGATCCTCATAGAAGTAAGGGATCATCTCATGCTGAAGAGGCCGCCCCCATAACCTTGGCACCAAAGGCCCAAAATGCCCGAAAATACTGTAAGTTCCATACGCAAAACGGACACATAACCGCTGAGTGTCGAGAGTTGAGGAAGGCTCTTCACGAGCTGGCGGGCAAAGGGCAAATTGATCGATTTCTGAAACGGGGCCTGCGGCTCCTGCGAAAGGAGCTTGAGCCCGCACGACCCGAACCGTGAGACGAAGAGTGTTCCACTGAAATAGTGGCAACTATTGTCGGTGGATACGCTGAAGGCATCCCTCGGTCTGCATGGAAGGCTAAGCTACGGAGGGCCCAACAGGTCTTCACTGCGGAATAAGGAAGTCGAGTTACAGTCCCCACTATGGTGTTCGGAGGGGAACAAGGCCTACGTTTCACATCCCTGCATAATGACCCATTGGTGGTAGAAATGAAGGTGGCTGGTGCGATTGTGCGAAGAATCCTTATTGACACAGGGAGCTCCGGGGACATCATTACGTGAGATTGCTTGAAGAAGCTAACACATTCGAGAAGGGACATCATCCCGCTTGTTTACCCAATCCTGGGCTTTCGGGGAGAAGAGGTAAACCCTACTGGAGTGATCTGCCTTCCCTTATGCTTTGGAGACAAGGGAAAGGCAAAGAATATGGAGGTGGACTTCTTGGTCGTGGACGTTCCTACGGCTTACAATATCATCCTAGGGCGACCTACGCTGCACAAAGTAAATGTTGTCATTGCCCTTACCTACTTCAGCTTTAGTTTGAAGCTAATGATGGAAGTGTAGGCACGATACAAGGAGACCAACGCACAGTTCGGCAATGTTACCTGGTGAGCATTCGACCTTGTGGAATGGACGAACAAGGGAGAGCCTTGCGATCCACAAGTGACCGGCAAGAAGCCCCGAACCGAACGTCCCCCTGTTCCTCCACCAGCTGCAGAAGCCTTGGTTATACACACCTTAGCCTCGGTCAAGCCTAGTCGATCTCGCCCAGAGGCCATAGAAAGTGTAGAACAAGTGCAGCTAGAGGAAGGACACCTCGGCCGCACGGTCCAGATAAGCCGAGAAATAGAAACTGCCACCTGCCACTCATTGACCTCGCTCCTGAGGGAGTATCGAGATGTATTTACTTTCGGTCGTGAGGAAATGCCCGGCATCAGTCCAGCCGTCATGGAGTAGAGGTTGAACGTAGACCCACTTCAAAAGCCAGTCATTCAGAAGAAATGTCACATGGGCCCAGAGAGGGCGACCGCAGCAATTGTAGTGGTCCAGAAATTGCTACAGGCAGGGTTCATCAGAGAATGCCAGTACCTCGAGTGGATCTCAAATATGGTATTGGTAAAAAAGCCTAACGGGACGTGGAGGATGCGCATAGACTTCACCAACCTAAACAAGGCTTGTCCGAAAGATAGCTATCCCCTCCCAAAGATCGATTGACTAGACATGCCTTATTAAGTTTCATGTATGCCTTCTTGGGATACCATCAGATACCCCTATGTCAAGAAGATCAGGAGAAGATTGCGTTCATCACTGACCGAGGCCTACACTGCTGCAAGATGATGCCTTTTAGGTTGATGAACGCAGGGGCTACCTATCAGCGACTCATGAACAAGTTGTTCGAGCCTCTCATTGGCAAGACCATGGAAGTCTACGTTGACGACATGATTGATAGTGAAGAGCAGTATCGACGATGCACACAGCCCAGATTTACGGTAGATGTTTGACATGCTTCGGGCTTTTGGGATGAAGTTTAATCCTAAGAAGTGTGTATTCAAGGTAAGATCAGGCAAATTCCTCGAATTTATGATCAGTAGCCATGGAATAGAGGCTAATTCGGACAAGATCCAAGCCATCTTAGACATGAGGCCGCCGAGAAACATCAAGGAAGTGCAGCGGTTGATGGGATACATTGCAGCCCTAGGGCGGTTCATCTCTAGATCTGCAGACAAGTGTCGGCCGTTCTTCCGCTTCCCGTGGCAGCGAACCAACTTCACCTAGGATCAGGAAGCCGATGAGGCCTTCCAGGCTTTAAAGGCATATTTGGCTCACCTACCTAAAATAGCGAGTCCTGTCGTGGGAGAAAAACTCTTGCTCTATCTGGCCGTCTCAGAGCAAGCCATTAGTGCTGTCCTAGTGGCTGACCAAGTAAAGGAGCAGATCCCGATCTATTATGCAAGCCACACCTTGGCTAGAGCCAAGACAAATTCTCCCCTCATTGAGAAATTTGCATATGCGCTGGGGATGGCCAGTCGAAACCTGCGACCGTATTTCGAAGCTCATAAGGTCCTTGTTCTTACTGACCAGCCCTTGAAGAACGTCCTTCAGAGGCTGGATGCTTCAGACCGGCTCCTGAAGTGGGCCGTAGAACTATCTCAATATGATCAGACCTTTGAATCATGGCGAGCCATTAAATCCTAGGTCCTAGCCGATTTCCTATCCGAAAGCATGACCCCCACTGCAGACTGCGATCCGCCTCCTCAACCATGGAATCTCCATGTTGATGGTTCCTCCATAAAGGATGGAAGCGGAGCTGGCCTCATCATTAAGAGCCCTGGCAGTGAACAGCATGAGCATGCCTTGAAGTTCATGTTCAAGGCATCCAACAATGAAGTCGAACACGAAGCCCTGATAGCGGGAGTAGACCTATGCCACACCGCTGGGGCTGATTCAGTCCAAGTATTTTCTGACTCTCAGCTGGTGGTTAGCCAGGTCAATGGGGAATATGAGGCCAAGGACGACACTATGGCGGCCTACGTTTGGCGAGTACGAGAAGATACCAGACTACACTTTGCAATAACGCACATCCCTCAGTCAGCAAACTGACAGGCCGACGCACTGTCGAAATTGGAAAGCTCCTCTGAAGGCAAAAAACCCAAGAACATCCCATGGGAGACCCTGACGGAGAGAAGCATTGATCCCCATGGAGTGCAATGGCTGGATAGGAGCTCAGCATGGATGGACCCCATCCGCACATACCTCACTGATAGTACCCTGCCAGCAGACCCAAAAGAGGCTGATCGTGTAAGTCGGTGGTCCAATTAGTTTATCTTGTACAAGGAAATACTATACAAAAGATCATTCGCCTGGCCCCTCCTACGATGTGTGACCCCAGAGATGGGGCAGAAGATACTTTAGGAGCTACATGAAGGGGTACACAGCTCACACATAGGGGCCCGTGCGCTGGCAGTCACAGCCATACGTACAAGCTACTACTGGCTGAGCCTGCGAGAAGATGCCATGAACTTAGTTCGAACTTGCGACAAATGCCAAAAGTTTACCCCCATCCAACGGCTGCCCGCCACTCCCCTAATGCCCATCATCAGCCCCCTACCCTTCGCCACTTAGGGTATGGATATACTAGGGCCTTTCCCCAAAGCCACAGGGTAGCGCAAGTACCACTTTGTCACTGTGGATTACTTCACAAAGTGGATCGAGGCCGAAGCAGTGGCTTCCATCACTGCCGTTGAAGTACGTAAATTCATTTGGAAGAACATCATCACTCACTTCGGTGTCTTTCGCATAATGATCTTCGATAACGGGCGGCAATTCGACAATACTAAGATAACGGACTACCTTAGCACTTTGGGATGCCAAGCCCAGTTCACTACTGTCACACACCCCCAGACTAACGAACAAGCCGAAGTGGCTAACAAATCAATCTTGCATGGACTACAAAACAAACTCGATGAAGCCAAGGGTAAGTGGGCAGAGGAGTTGTATGGTGTATTATGGGCCCTATGCATAACTATGAAAGCAGCAACAGAAGAAACACCGTTCATGCTAGCGCATGGGTTAGAAGCTATCCTACTAGTCGAAGTTGCACTACACACCTATCGCCTTATAACATTTCAAGAAGAATTAAACAACGAAGCACTTAGAGAAGCCTTGGACCTCCTCCACTCTGTTCGAGGAGGCGCCCTCCTCCGAGAAGCACTTTATAAGCTCCGCATCGTGCGTCTCCATGACAGAATAGTAAAACTGCAGCTAATCCAAGCAGGCAACTTCGTTCTTCGCCTAATAGAAGCCGTAGCCCGCACAAACGAGCATGGCAAGCTCACAGCCAACTGGGAAGGCCTGTACAAGGTCGTCGCTCAAGTAAGGCCCGACATGTATCGCCTTCAAACCACTGATGGCACACCCACACCACGAACTTGGCACAACAGCAATTTATGGAAGTATTACTCGTAATTTCCCCTTGTGAACACCCAATCACTGTGTACTCCTACTTTGAAAGAAATAAATACAATGCCTATGATGGCCATTCCACGAGCGGCACTATCTGACCTACACTCTTAGCCCCAATGGGGCCTAAGGGTCCATAAGCACAGCCTTACGGCCGGTCGTTACACTCTTAGCGCCAATGGGGGCTAAGGTTCCATAAGCACAGCCTTAGGGCTGATCGCAACACTCTTAGCCCCAATGGGGGCTAAGGGTCCATAAGCACGACCTTACGGCCGGTCACTACACTCTTAGCCCCAATGAGGGCTAAGGGTCCCTAAGCACGGCTTTAGGGCCGGTTGCTACAATCATAGCCCCAATGGGGGCTAAGGGTCCATAAGCACAGCCTTATGGCCGGTCGCTATACTCTTAGCCCCAATGGGGGCTAAGGGTCCATAAGCACGGCCCTAGGGCCGGTCGCTACACTTTTAACCCCAATGAGGGTTAAAGGACTCTACGTACGGTATAAGTGCCAGTTACCACCCCACTGGGGTAAAGGATCCTTAAAATACAGGCCTAAGAGTCAGCAAAGATTAGTGTCATACTACTTGTTCTTTCACTTGGGGACTACTATCCCATAGGGTACGAGCAGAGTAAACCAAAAGCAAAGCGAAGCAACAAGTACGATGAACGGCAAAAGAAAGAAACATTATCGCCAAAAAGAAGATAACCGTCTGCCATTAATGAGAGGAAAAGAGTACAAACACTAATGGGGGCCAACAGGCTAGAAGGGGATAACAAGTGAAAAAGCAAAAGAGGCTATGCATCGGGCTCCCCCCCCCATCGCCACGGTTGATGTATGTGAGCACCCAAATGACCAAGTTAGGTTATCTTTTGTGGTTTTCAGTTAAGGAAGAAAGGAAACAAAGGAAGGATATGTTCAAGGTTGAGTTTGAGATAATCCAAGAAGGAGCCACTCAAAATCAATCCTTGGGCAAATTCCTTTACTCTTTCTAGGATACAGAAATGATTCACCACCTAGAAGAGTTAAGAAAACTAGAACACTACTTGAGTTTGCCAACACTCAAGATATAGAACTAGATTTGCACACACACTTTGAGAGAACACTTCAAAGCTGAGTTGTATTACTTGAATTCAAATGTAAGTTGATGGGGAACAACCCTATGCTATGGCCCTTATATAGTAGAGTCCTTACATTATGAAAAGGCATGAAAAATACACGAAAAGAAGTGAAGGAAAACAAGGCAAAATTCAGCAACTGCATTTAAGCGTGAAGAGGTGTGTCTCTTTAAGCCTTTGATGTGAAAAGAGTGTAGCAGCCAAGGGGATTCATGCACCCATAATTCTCACACTTCTTGGCCTTGCTAGAGGAGGGGATACACGGTTTTGGAAAAGGCACCAAGCAGCAAAGCCGAAATAGGAAGGAAAACACATGCTTCACGCGTTTTGTAATAAATGCGTCCACATTAGCAGCAAGCCCAACTTCCAGGAGGCATATCTCTTTGAATACTAAACCAAATTTGATGATCTTGGGCTTGTTGGAAAGCTTAGGATGTCTAGTTTCTATAGAATCCAATTTTACTGCAATTGGACCAGCCGAACAAAAGTCATGGCCTAAATAGTGAAGGCTGTTCAAACTATCTTGCGTCAGGATACCGTGTGCTTGTGGGCTGAACTTGACCAGCCAAATGAACTCCAATTTAAGCGTGGTTAGTCTTGTTAGAAAGCTCATTTATTAGGCTTGATTAATGTAAGGACCATTAGAATTTTGGCCCATTACATTTTGCTACAAAAGGTTAATAAAAATCGGGTGTGAGGAGGATGAACTAGGCGTGAACTCAAAAGGCAAGTTCACGGCTTTTTTGCACAAAATAGTGAACTCCTTGACTTCTTTGAGCTTTGTGGGATCTTCCTTGAGCTGAGTAGGAGTAGTAGGAGAGTGGGCGAGATGGTCTCCATCATTCTCTCCGGGTAAGTAAGAGTTTGTCCTCAAACTTGGAAGTGGCTCGTCTTCAAAGTAGGGACTAAGGTCGGCAACATTAAAAGTAGCAAAAACTCCATAATCACCAGGAAGGTCTATTTTATATGCATTGGGACCAACCTTCTCAATGATTTCAAATGGACCATCAGATCCAGGCATCAACTTGGACTTGCGCTTGGAAGGAAATCTTTCCTTCCTCAAGTGAATCCATACTAAGTGTCCAGGTTGAAAATGAACCTCTCTCTTGTGCTTGTTGGCATTGTGCATGGCTCTTTCATTAGCTTTGGCAATGCTATCACGAACATGGGCATGTAGGTCTTGAATTTCTTTTGCCCTATTCTCGGCTTCCCAACTAAACTTAGTGGAAGTTGGAATAGGGATGAGATCAAGAGGGCTCCTTGGATTATGCCCATACACTACTTGGAATGGTGAGAGATGGGTGGCCTTACTAGGAGTTCGATTAAAGGCAAACTCGGTGTGAGGTAGCATGTCATCCTAACTCTTGATGTTCTTCTTTACAGGGACTCTAAGCAAGTGCTCAAAGTCCTGTTAGTGACTTCCATTTGACCGTCGGTTTGTGGATGGCATGTAGTGCTGAATTTTAGTTGCGTACCCATCTTCCTCCATAGGGTTAGCCAAAAGTGGCTAAGGAACTTACTATCTCGGTCGGACACCATGCTCTTGGGAATGCCATGAAGTCTCACAATCTCCCTAAAGTATAAGTTGGCAATATGAGAGGCATCGTTGGTGGTATGGCAAGGGATGAAATGTGCCGTCTTGGAAAATCAATCTACCACCACCATAATGGAGTTTTTGTTCCTTTGAGTTCTTGGCAACCCCGTGATGAAGTCTAGGCTTATATCTTCCCAAGGAGCTTGAGGAATGGGAAAAGGGGAGTACAAGCCTTGGGGTAGAACATGGCTTTTGGCCATTTGACATATAGAACATCTTTTCACAAAGTGTTCCACATCTTTAGACATATGTGGCCAATAGTAGTGCTCTTTCAACATAGCACAAGTCTTCTCTATCCCAAAGTGTCCGGCTAGAGCTCCTCCATGAAGCTCTTGAATAAGGAGTTCCCGGAACCCACACTTTGGAATGCACAAACAGGAGCCCTTGAATAGAAAACCTTCTTCCAAGTGAAATGATCCATGAGGGTGTTTACTACACTTCTCAAAGATGTCTTTGAAGTCCTTATCAATCGGATACAATTCTTTCACAATTTCAAAACCAAGAACTTTGGTACTTAAGGTAGAAAGAAGTAAGTACCTATGGGAAAGTGCATCGGCCCCCTTGTTAAGCTTTCCCGCCTTGTGTTGGATGATGAAATGGAAGGATTGAAGATACTCTACCCATTTGGCATGTCTTGGGTTGAGTTTGTGTTGACCTTGGATGTACTTCAGTGCTTCATGGTCGGAATGGAGGATGAATTCACCTCCTATTGGGTAGTGACGCCAATACTCCAAGGCACGAATGATGGCATAGAACTCTTTGTCGTAGGTGGAGTACTTCCTCTTGGCTTCATTTAGCTTTTCACTAAAGAAAGCTATAGGCCTCTTCTCTTGTGATAGAACGGCTCCAATCCCAACTCCGGATGCGTCACATTCAACTTCAAAGATTTTGGAGAAGTTTGGCAAGGCTAGAACGGGGGCGCTTGTGAGTCTCCGTTTGATCTCCTCAAAGGCGTGTTGTGCTTGTTCATTCCACACAAATTCCTTGCCTTTTAGCACCTCGGTCATGGGGGCTACTATGGTGCTAAAATCATGAACAAATCTTCTATAAAAGGATGCTAGGCCGTGAAAGCTCCTTACTTGAGTGATAGAAGTAGGAGTAGGCCACTCTTAAATGGCCTTGATCTTGCTTTCATCCACTTGAATTCCTTGGGCGGAGACAATGTAGCCCAAAAATATAACTTGAGAAGTGAAGAAGTGACACTTCTCTAAGTTGCCATATAGCTTCTCATGAGATAAGATGCTCAAAACTCGGTAGAGATGATGGGCATGCTCCTCCTCAGTTTTGCTATAGACCAAGATGTCATCAAAGTAGACGACCACACAAATGGCAATTAGGGGCTTTAGAACTTGATTCATAAGCCTCATGAAGGTGTTTGGGGCATTGGTTAACCCGAATGGCATGACAAGCCATTCATATAAACCTCCTTTGGTTTTAAAGGAGGTTTTCCACTCATCTCCTTCAAATATACGGATTTGGTAGTAGCCACTTCTAAGATCAATCTTAGAGAAAATAGTGGCACCATGAAGCTCATCTAGCAAATCTTCCAACCTTGGGATAGGATATCGGTATTTGATGGTGATTTTATTGATGGCCCGGCTATCCACACACATACGCATGCTTCCATCTTTCTTAGGTACAAGGAGGGCTGGTACGGCACATGGGCTTAGGCTTTCCCGAATCAATCCTTTGGATAAGAGGTCATCTACTTGCCTTTGGACTTCTTGGGTTTCTTACGGGGTCATTCGGTAGGGCGGTTTATTTGGAAGGGTAGATCCAGGGATAAGGTCAATTTTGTGCTGGATGGATCTTGGTGGAGGGAGACCGTGGGGGATTTCTTGTGGGAACACATGATGGAAGGATTGTAGGAGGGGAGTGAGTAGGGGGTGTGAGTGGGTAGGGGGTTCCGGCGTGGTTTGCATAAGTATCAAGTCCTTAAAGGGTTTAAACTCATGGTGTTGGGACTTGAGAAGGGTGGTGAGAAAGACATCCATATGAGGGTTGTCTTTGGGTTTTGGAGAGTGGGTGGGCTTGAGAGGGGTCAAGGTGATTTTCTTTTGGTCTTTGTGGAAGGTATAAGTGTTCATCCGGCCATCATGGATGGCACTTCTATCAAATAGCCAAGGTCTTTCCAAAACGATGTGACAAGCATCCATAGGAACTATATCACACCATAGCTCATCTTTGTAGTGTTTACCAATGGAGAGAGAGACGAGGCATCGGGTAGAAATTTGCATACCTTTGCCTTGGTTTAACCATTGGATAATGTACGGGTTAGGATGGGGTGTGGCTTTGAGCTTGAGCTTGTCTACCATGGTCTTGGAGGCAACATTAGCACAACTACCTCCATCTATAATAAGTGAGCATACCTTCCCTTCAACAGTGCACCTTGTATGGAAAATAGCTTATCTTTGTTCCAAGTTATCTTGGGTGGCAAAACCACTCAAGGCTCTTCTAATGACCAACAATTCTCCTTTATCGGGGCCTTCTTCAACTTCTTTCACATTTTCCACCAAGCAATCTTCTCCTTCTTCTTCTTCATGTGGCTCCTCAAAGGAAGCTTGGTACTCGGCAAGAGTCACTATCTGCTTGTTAGGACATTCGGATGCAATATGTCCTAGACCTTGACATCAAAAGCGACGGATTTTGTCCTTAGGCTTTGAAGGCATCTTTGTGGAGGGTATAGAGGTGGTAGGAGGGGTGTTTCTGGGTTGTGAGGGGTTTTGAGGTTTGGGAGGAAAGTAAGAAGGCTTTTGAGAGGGGAAAGGTCCGGAGGTGGGCTTGGAAACGGTACTCTTTCCTTTAGATTTCTTTTGTTGCTCTACTTTGTAAGCAAGAGAACTCAAGTCATCTAAGGAAGTGTATGGATGCAATTCAATTACATGAGTAATAGATTCATCCAAGCCACTTAGGTACCTTACCATTGTTTGGGCATCATCTTCTCTCAAGTCACATTTGGGTATGAGTTGTTCAAACTCCCGGGTATACTCCTCAACACTCTTGGAGCCTTACTTTAGGTGATGGAGCTTGAAGTAGTTGTCTTGAATATAATATGAAGGGAGGAACTTGGACTTGAGTTTTTCTTTCATCTTAGCCCATGTTCGGATCTTCCCTTTCCCATTTCTTACTCGCTTGGCCACAAGGTTTGCCCACCAAATAGATGCATACTTTCGGAGTTTGAGGCAACGAGCTTTACCTTCTTATCTTCGGGCACATCCTTGTATTCAAAGACACGCTCAATGGTTTGAAGCCAATCTAGAAAGTGATCCGGGTGTAGTTGGCCTTCAAATTTTGGGATGTCCACCCTAAAATCGCCAAGGCTACTTCATTGCCTTCTTTGGTGTCTTCTTGGAACATCTTCGTCACTAAGGTTAGAATGGTAGCTCTTTTCTTCCCTCTCGGATTCATCCGAGTCTACATGAGTGCGTGAGTGAGAGGGGCTTCGATTCCATCTTCTTTTCTCCTCCATGAGTTGGCCAAGTTGAGTTTGAAGGTACTTTACTTGGGCTTCCAACTCGTCAACTCGATCATGGGATCGGCTAGATGACATTTTGAGAGGGTGTTTGTGGTAGAAAAAGGGCCGGTTTAGGACTTTGGGGAGGGGCACGGCTGTGTGGTACAGCACGGATGGCCGTGCCGGATTTCTGGCCGTTGGAATGAGAGTTTGCTCGGTTTTGGTTCTTTTGTGGATTATTTTGGGTTGTTTGGTAAGGGAAGGTGTTTTGGGGATAAGAACTTGATTAAATGGTAACCTGGCTCTGATACCAAATGATGTATGTGAGCACCCAAATGACCAAGTTAGGTTATTTTTTGTGGTTTTTAGTTAAGGAAGAAAGGAAACAAAGGAAGGATAGGTTCAAGGTTGAGTTTGAGATAATCCAAGAAGGAGCCACTCAAAATTAATCCTCCGGTAAATTCCTTTACTCTTTCTAGGATACAGAAATGATTCACCACCTAGAAGAGTTAAGGAAACTAGAACACCACTTGAGTTTGCCAACACTCAAGATATAGAACTAGATTTGCACACACACTTTGAGAGAACACTTCAAAGCTGAGTTGTATTACCTGAATTCGAATGTAAGTTGATGGGGAACAACCCGATGCTATGGCCTTTATATAGTAGAGGCCTTACATCATGAAAAGGCATGAAAAATACACGAAAAGAAGTGAAGGAAAACAAGGCAAAATTCAGCAACTGCATTTAAGCGTGAAGAGGTGTGTCTCTTGAAGCCTTTGATGTGAAAAGAGTGTAGCAGCCAAGGGGATTCATGCATCCATAATTCTCACACTTCTTGGCCTTGCTAGAGGAGGGGATACACGGTTTTGGAAGAGGCACCAAGCAGCAAAGCCGAAATGGGAAGGAAAACACATGCTTCACGCATTTTGTAATAAATGCGTTCACATTAGCAGCAAGCCCAACTTCCAGGAGGCATATCTCTCTTAATACTGAACCAAATTCGATGATCTTGGGCTTGTTAGAAAGCTTAGAATGTCTCATTTCTAGGGCATCCAATTTTACTACAATTGGACCAGATGATCAAAAGTTATGGCCCAAATAGTGAAGGCTGTCCAAACTATCCTGCGCCAGGATACCGTGTGCTTGTGGGCTGAACTTGACCAACCAAATGAACTCCAATTTAAGCGTGGTTGGTCTTGTTAGAAAGCTTATTTCTTAGGCTTGATTAATGTAAGGACCATCAGAATTTGGCCCATTACATTTTGCTGCAAAAGGGTAGCAAAAATCGGGTGTGAGGAGGATGAACTAGGCGTGAACTCACAAGGCAAGTTCACGGCTTTTCTGCACAAAATAACAAACTCCTTAACTTCTTTGAGCTTTGTCGGATCTTCCTTGAGCTGAGTGGGAGCAGTAGGAGAGTGGACAAGATGGTCTCCATCAATAGTCCTCATCATCTGGGGTCCCTACCTCACCTTCCAGAGGTGTAGTTTTCTCATCTTCGAGATCATCCCCCTCACCGAAGGGCGGGATGAACTCCACCTCTTCGGGGTCCCAGCCTTCGGCCTCGGCTCGTTGGCGCTCCTCCAAGTAGTGAATGTAGGCCTTGAAGTAGCTGTCCTCTTGGAAGTTGGGGGCCAACGACATCAAGGCCTTGCGTAGGAATTCTACGCTCTCATCACGGCCCCACTGGTAGCCCAGTTCCGCAGCCTTGGCCGCCTTTTCAAACTTCGTTGCGGCTTTGGCCTTAGCCTTTGTAAGCGCGGCTCCGGCCTTCGAGAGCACCTTGCTTAACCTGCTCTGCAGGTCCTTGTTCTCGGCCTCCCAAGCGTCTTTCTCTTCCCTTAGCTTCTCCCAGCGACGTTTGTACCTTGCCACAGCCTCCTCGGACCTTCAGTGCTCTGACATAGCCTTCATCGCCCGAGCAAGAGCCTGCGAAGCAATTCATAAAGAGTTAATAGAGGATAAAGCATGAGTGAGAGAACGGCAAGCTGGAAAAAGAGAAAGGAAGGAAGAGGATGCTCCACCTACCTCGGCTACAGCCACCTCCTCCTCGATGACCTTGAGGGGCTCTGAAGTCCCCGAGGCGGCCCAGTCCTATGACTTGGCCAGATCCCGAACCAGCTCAAACTTGGTAGCTGAATCAGCTACCAGGAAGTTTGTGGAGCGCACTTGGGCACTTGTGGGAGTTTCCCCCATGGTCAGCGAAGCTGTGTGCGCGACCTTTGGGGTACCGGCCGCTCCTTGGGGAACCAGGGTTTGGCCACTGACCGATCGATTTGCGGACTGTGGTAGAGGAGATGCCTCTTTGCCCTCTTTCCCCTTAATGGAAGCTAGAGTAGAGCTGCTGCTTCATCTCGACAGTCCCCAATCTATGGACGTTTATGCCTACTCGCGGGGGGGGGGGGAGACTTATTACGGGCTTCTTCCCGTGCGGTACTAGAAGGGGTGCCTACGACAAGGGGAGAAAGTTAGTCTCATAATATGGGGATTACAACATTTGAAAGATGCAAAGGCCGAGGCCCGTACCTTCTTGGCCGCCGTATTCACAAGGCGAGCCCTTTCTTCCTGCCGGCGATGCTCAACCTCGGCCGCTATCTGCTCGGGGATGGCGTCTCCTGTCTCGAAGGGCGTCAACTTCGCCCTTGCTTGCTCTGCACGAAATTAAAAGGAGTCAGGTCAGAACCAAATGAAAAAGCCGACCAAGGTAGGGGCGTTGAGTACCCTTAAAAAAATTCTTAAGAATTAGGAGGCCTGCGGCGGCCAAGAAGAAGAAGTCGCTCTCGAAGAACTTTAACATCGGGAGCCAATTCTAAGGCTCCCTATCACTAGATTTGCTCTTCCTCTTCTAGGGCCCCTACACCGATTCTATCACTTCGGCCACAAACTTAGGAATAGGCCTTGGGCGGCCGTCCTCCTGTATGTAATAAAGGAAGTAGCAGGCCGTCCTCTTCTCCTCGTCGGACGGCTCCCCAAAGGGACTCTTGATCGGTTTTTTATCATTCTAACCAGGAAGGTCCCCCTAGCTCGAATCTCGGCGGACGAAGGGGAAGTCATACTTCCAATTCTTCATTTTGGACTTCTTTTCAATGGCCATCATGTAACCTGACCTGTTGTTAAACCAATACCACCTAGGTCCCCGGTCTCCTTGGGAGCCTGTTGGATTGAATGGACTAGGCCGAATGCTCAAGTAGTACAGGCTAGGCCGCGCAGATCGCATGTCGCTATGAAAGAGCATATGTTGTGCCAGGACGTGGGCACAATCTGCACATGCGCAAGCTCGAACTTATTTAAAATCTCCACGATCACCGGGTGGAGAGGAAACCGCACGCCATAGTTGAAGGCCACCTGATAGATCGCAATACATTTCTGGGGCGGTTCATTCACAGTCACGTCTGCCTCAGGGATTACGAAACTATATCCCGGGGGTAGAAGATACTTTGTCTCCAGGGCCGTTCTCTTTAGGGAAAGCGTGACCTTCAGATTGGAAAAATGTGTGCTTGGCCCATCCAGAGGGTCCAAGCAAGGGGCAGCCCCGAGAAACACCAACCCTTTAGCTACAACTTCGAGGACCGGCTCTGCTGGGGTATGCCCCCTATTTCCAAGCACGGCCCTCCCTGAGGCATTGGGCGCTCCTTGCGACGAAGAGTTGACCGACGTCCCATCAGAAGAAGAGCTAATCGACGGCCCATCAGAAGAAGAACTAGTGGACATCCTATATAAAGACAAGCTAGCGGACGTCCCAGTCGAAGAAGAGCTAGAACTAGTAGATAAGACCTCGGCCCTCGGCCTTTGAGAACTTGAAGCAGAGCAGAAATTACATTCGATGGTTCCTTCAGCCAACAGCTTGTCAGGAGTCTTGACGCGAGGAGTAGACTTAGTCTTGGCCATTCGCCGTGCCTGGATATCATTCATAAAGTCAGCTATAGTAATTTCCGATGGATACGAAATCTCTTCCTCAGTACTGAGGATACCGGGGATGAAGGAATACTCATAGCTAGACCATGAGGGGGTGTCGGGCTTAAAAATCGGCACCGCATGGGGAATGTTTTTGGGTTCCCTGAACTGATTATTTGGGGGAATGTGCGCTACCACCCGGCCATCAATAAAGGCCAGGAGGCTAGGAAACTGCAAATGGTGGCCCGTTATCTGGGGGCTGGCCAGTGCTTGAGGGACATCCCCCCTTGATGAACAGGATGAAAACATAATCATACAAAATATAATACAACAATAATCCTCAAAGGAGGTATAAGGGCATACCTACAGAAGATGAAGAGGTTGAAAAGAGGGTTGAAGGCAAAGTTGAAGGCACACACAGGTCCTTTGAAGATTCAAAGGAGGAGGTTGAAAATGCTACAGTAAGTTTAAATACAGACTAAAAGGGGGGCAGAGCTTTTCTCTCTAGAACTCTACTTCTCTCTCTAAAAGATTTTTGAGAAAGCAAGAACTGACTCGCCTTAAAGGATATGACTTCGCTTATATAAGGGAAATAGGAGGGGGAGGAGGAGAGGCGCTCTTCCCTAGGAACTCGGAGGCCCGACATCCTAACACGTAGCACCTGAGATGACACGAGGCGGCTAAGAACCAACCCTAATCATTACACCTCCCTTCGTGAGCCCAATGGGACCAGGGGAAATGGACGATCCAGCTGCTCGGCTCGTGGGCTGTACGGTACACCCTTAGCCCGGTGGGGGCTAAGGACCCAGTAGCTCGGCCTAAGGGCCAAACGATATACCTTTAGCCCCAAAGGGGGCTAAGGCCCCCACTGCTCGGCCTTATGGCCTGACGCCACACTTCTAGCCCCGAAGGGGGGTAAAGACTAAGCGGCTCGGCCTAGGTATCCCTAAGCGTGACCTTAGGGACGGTCACAGCACTCTTAGCCCCAATGGGGGCTACGGGTCCCTAAGCACAACCTTAGGACTAGTCGCTACACTCTTAGCTCCAATGAGGGCTAGGGGCCCCTAAGCATGGCCTTACAGCCGGTCGCTGCACTATTAGCCCGTCCCAATGGGGGTTAAGGGTCCCTAAGCACGGTTTTAGAGCCGATCGCTGCACTCTTAGCCCAAATGGGGGCTAAAGTCCCTAAGGGCAGATTTAGGGCCAGTCGCTACACTCTTAGCCCCGATGGGGGCTAAGGGTCCATAAGCACGGCCTTAGGGCTGGCCACTACACTCTTACCCTCAATGGGGGCTAAGAGTCCATAAGTACGGCCTTATGACTGGTTGCTACACTCTTATCCTCAATGAGGGCTAAGGGTCCCTAAGCACGGCCTTGGGGTCGGTTACTGCACTCTTAGCCCCAACGGGGCAAAGGGTCCCTAAGTGTGGCCTTAAGGTCGGTCGCTACACTTTTAGCCCCAATGGGGGCTAAAGACCTAGCGGCTCAGCCTAAGGGTCGGGTGATACATCTTCAGCCCCAATGGGAGTTAAGGACCCAACAGCTCGGCATAGGGGCCGAGCGATACACGGTGATGATAATAGGCCGAACACTACTCAACTAACCCCCCAAAAGAGGCTTTCGATTTTCAGACACGGTCGAGGAGCTAGGAAAGACAAATTCATGTGGGAGTATCGTGCGAAGATGAACGAAAGAGTACCAAGTAAAAATCAAGTCTGGATAACACAGGACAACTATTTTATTATTCAAAATGATTAGCTACTGGCCAACTTTTACAAATGATAAGGAAGCGAAATACAATGAAACTTCTATGCCTACTCTTCATGACTTGAAGCAGGAGGGGCGTCGCTTAAACTCGAGTCTTCCACAAAGCCGCCTGATGGCGCGGGGCCGGCAGGCGGATTTGCGAGCCGGGAGGCTTGGGCTTTCCTAAGCCTGCGCTCGATGTCTCCTAGCCAGGATTCAATAGGGGCCCAGTCTAACTTCTACAGAACCCACATCATGCAATCCATCGTGAGCCTGCACGCAAGTCCCAGTTCCGCAACAACATTTAAAACCATGGCATAAAAGATCGCCTGCACCATCTCCGGGATGTTGGAGTCATTGGCATACCGCGTCACCTCACTAAGGTCGAAGCTCGGGCAGAGGCCGTGGTGTTCCAGGGAGCGGGTTTGGGCGGAGAGCTGAAGACTCCCTTAAAGGCCAAAGAAAAGTATCCCGGACGTACTCTGCCGCCTGTTCGGTGCTGGTAAAATTAGGAAACAGGATAATTTTTCCTTCTTCTACCTTCTCCCTCTACCTCTTCTTCTCTCTTTCTCTCTCTCTACCAAGGCTAGGAAATTCTTTAGGTGATTCCTCCCCAAAGGATTTCACCCATCCCCTTTTATAGAGGAGGAAAGGTAGCCCAAAGGGCAACACATTTCCCAAGGAGATAGCACACCACTCTGCTCTTGCCACGTGGCCCCTGCAATCTAAAGTCTAAAAAGTCGGGTCTATCCTTTGAGCCCCCTTTGACCCGACCTCCAGGTAGGTTTGAGGAAAGACACCATGACCAAGGGAACACAGTGATGTCATAGAGGGGCCGCCCCCTAGCATAGAGGGGTAGCATTTTATTATCAACAACCCGAAATTACAGACATGCCCTATTAAAAAAAAACATATGATAGCCTAACACAGAACAGCACTTCGAGAAGAAATCTGACACTACTCCTCGTCGCTCGAAGAGGGTGGGGGATTAGTTGAACCCAAGCCCTCTTCCGGACCGATCACTGGTCCGTGCGTACCGCTCGGCAATGTTCGCTGGCGGAGCTGCGCCTCCAAAAGGCTGTGCCTGTTGACGTGCATCCAAGATGCAAAGGGTGCCCACCGCAAACCTTCAAGGGACGCATTCAAATCAGCGGCCAGGAACTCGCTCGCTATGCCCAGCTCTACAGCATCATTAAGTAGTGTGGCGTAGAAGGTGGCCTAAACCATTTCAGGGAGACTGAAGTCACGTGCCGCTCCCTCCGCCTCGGATAAAGCAAAGCGTGGACACAGCTCCTGGTAGTCCTCTGGGAGTGGACACGAGGAGCACGAGATGCTCCTCAAATGCCACCAGAAGGTTTCCCTCACATGGTCAGCCATCTCTTCGGTGGCTTGAAAGGGGGGAAAGGCCATGGTTAAGAAGGCAAGCCGGAACGTTGGTTAGAACCACAAACTAGAAGTCACCCTAGGAACTCTTGCCTTTCCCTCTAAAGGATCTGTTAGCACTTGTAAGTATCCCCCCATAGGGTTGCCTGCTCCTCTTTTTTATAAGGGAGTAGGAGGGGCTAAAGGGGGGACCACACGCCCTTAGGTTGCCCAGCGTCAGGGCACCACCCATTTCTCTTCTTGTGGCAGCAAATTACGAGATGTTCAGTGCCAATGTCGCCACGGCAGACACTCTCCCTATAAACGGACCTGGAGGTCACTAGTTCAGGACCTGGTCCAGAAGGCTAAGCCTCGGGGTATTACTTAGTTGGGCCGCGACAATTAGGCCGCCAGGGCAATAGCAATACGAAAAAACACAAGAAACTGAAGCAAAGTACTCGAAAAGTACGCCTTTGTCTTATTGCAATCGCTTACAAAGAAAAAAAAGGAAAGAAAAAAGCGAAGATGACAAAGGAAAACACGAAATGCTCGCCTTGACAATCATCGCCAGTCGATCCTCACCCCTCGTTGTCATCACTATGAAGGGAGGTTTGGCTGTCAGACCCCGAGCTCTCCTCCTCTTTCGAGTCACTGGATGCCTCCTGTCGACGGGCCTCCTTGATCCTGCCCGGTTATGCCCCATCCACGCCTGGAAAGCATTCCACCGCAACTCTTTGAGGCCTGACTCCATTACGAGCATCATCCACCCACGCAGCACACCAAGCATTATGGCGTTACTAAGAAGCATCGCCAGGGAAACCACCTAGGGCAACTTGGGGACCTCGAAGTCTTGGGTGCATTCTTCGCTATAGCAAGCTCGAAGTCCCAGCATAGCTCTTCGTAGTCGTACGGTAGGGGCCTTGGGGGAAACACCACCTCCCTGCGATACCACTCGAAGTTACCCAAAACGTAAAGTGCCATCTCATCCGTTGTCAGTGAGCAAGGGAACCCCATGTTAGCCGAGAAGGATATTTAATGCGAGGGGCACACAAAGGCGTGGTGCTGATCAGATTTATAGGGAAACTCTCCTTTATACCCAAAGTGGACGGAACCCCGTAACGCTGGCCAGTATTGGAAACCTCAAGATGACATTAACCGATAGTCAGATGTCAAATCCAGGGAAGGTAACCGGCCAAAGGTGGACCACTTTCCCGTAACCCACCGACCACTGTGATGACCAGATTAATAAACATTTCACCTGACTCCCCGAGTGGGTTCGTGTGCAGGTAAAATGTAAAGGGCTAAGTGATCTAGAAAACATGATTTTTTAGAAAAAGCCCATGGATCTTCAACCGCAAGACAGGCCCAAACGAGGTAGTGGGCCCAAACGGGACCCTTAAGGCTTCCGCCAAAAGCCTAAACGGAGCAAACCAAACGGCATCCCCAATATACATTTACCATCCTACCACTGCTACGGGGACTATAAATACTCACTTATCTACCTCGGGATAAGGATTCGGACTTTGGCATATCTGACTCTAACTTATTGAACTCTTATCTCTTATTGCCTTAAAGCTTTCTTGGACCTTCAGCTAACTTGACCGTCGGAGAGGCGTTCCCTGGACCACAACCCAGCGGTGCCTTTTTTACAGTTCGATCGAGGAGAGTTGCCCACCACCTGATCTGCACGTGCTATCACGTAAGCTCGGACTCTTACCCCACGTTATCATCAGAAAGGTACGGGAAATCCCCGAAATAAAAGTCTCTAAAAATAACCTCCCAAACCAAAAGAAAAATATACTAAGCCCCTCCTAGACACATGCCATTACTTGTTATAAGTGGCATCAAGTAGGGCACAAAGCCAATAAATATCTCTTAAAGGAGAAAATTATACAACCTGAAGACAAAAACTTCAAGAAATAATGTTTTCCCTTTTAATTTATGATGACGTCGAGGAAGCCCTTTGTGAAATTCAAACATCTAGTTCTAGCCATTCTAACTCTCCTGCATGGTCACAAGAGCATACTCAAATTGTCAAGTATATTAAGAGTAAAGTCAAATAGGTTTTCTTCAAACATAAATTGTTCAAGCTAGTGTTAAAGAACAACTTGTTATACCAAACATTCAACAAAATATTCAAAAAATAAAAATATTTTTGAAAATTATGTTTGTGCTGATATTCCAAAAGCTTTTTGAGACAAAAAGCAATGTATGGTAAAATTATCATATGAAAAAGATTTTGACAAAAGAAATATTCGAACAAAAGCACGCCCTATTCAAATGAATAAAGAACTTTTAGAGTTTTGTAAACAAGAGATTCAATCTTTATTAGACAAAAGGCTAATTAGACCCTCCAAATCTCCTTGGAGTTGTAGTTTTCTATATCTACAATCAAGTAAAAATGAAACATGGTGTTCCTAGATTAGT
Organism: Carnegiea gigantea; assembly: GCA_029747015.1. Taxonomy (NCBI): domain Eukaryota; kingdom Viridiplantae; phylum Streptophyta; class Magnoliopsida; order Caryophyllales; family Cactaceae; genus Carnegiea; species Carnegiea gigantea. Next base: position 445,981 of record JAKOGI010000379.1, read on the forward strand.
TATAAATTAGAAACCGCTTATTAAAATTTTGATATCTAATTCCCAACCAAAAAGATTTATTAGGAAGATTATATGATGCAAAAATATTTCTAAATTTTGATATAAAATTTGATTTCTGGCAAATTCGAATAGGCAAAAAGGATGGATACAAAATTGCATTCACAGTTCATTTGTACATTACGAATGGAATTTGATGCCATTTGGACTCAAGAACACTCCTTTTGAATTTTAACATATTATTAATGATCTTGTCAATGATTATTTTGAATTTCTAACAGTTTACATTGATGGTGTTGTTATTTACTTAAAAAATTTAGATCAATATTTCAAGCATCTAAAAAACTTCTTCAATGTTATTAAAAGAAAAGGTTAGCCGTTTCTGCTCCAAAAAAGAAATTATTTCAAACCAAAAATCGATTTTAGGCCATGACACTTGTAATGGTACTATTAAACCTGTTCAACGATCTATCGAACTTGCAGACAAATTTTCAGATGAAATCCAAGATAAAAATCAATTGTAAAGATTACTTGGTTGTTCAATTATATTGTAGATTTTTTTTTTTTTAGCCTAAACTTAGAGAAATTTCGCAAACTATTATTTCACAGGCTCAAGTAAGCCCTCCTGCATGGTCATAAGAGCATACTCAAATAGTCAAGTATATTAAGAGTACTCTCCCATATTTGAGCATTCATAATAGTTGAAACAGATGCATCAAATAAGGGTTTTGGGGGAATTCTCAAGCAACATCTTAACCAAAATCCTAAACAATTAGTAAGGTTCCATAGGGGAGCTGATGGAGGTCCATCCATAGGGTCCATGAACGTTCAAATGATCCAAAATAATCAAGAAACCAAGTCCAAAGCCACGGCCATTAATTGTTTGGTGAAGAACATTGATGGTGATGCACCCAGTTTTTCATCCGGTTTTTCACCCGGTTTTGTCTACTTGATTTATCAAGCTTAATCCAAGTTTAATTGCTTGTTTTTTGGTGTACATACAAGCTTAAGGTCTTAGCTTTCATTTCCAATTGGAATTACCAGATTTGGAGTTCAATTGGTTAGTGAATTAGGTTAGTTACTAAACCTATGCTGTTTTGAAGCCTAATCTGCCCGGTTTTGGAAATCAGGCTGATTCAAGGGGTAAATGACGTCCAAATGCTATGATTCAAAAATGAGGGTAAACTAGACATCTTGAGGTTTCCTTCCATGTAAGGAAAGCCAAGATTGCTCAGCATTTGAGGTGTCAACCATGAAGCACAAGTCACGGCAGAAATAGATACCTAGATACCCGGTGGTTTAGCAAGGTGGATTTCCCTCCTAGATGGGTTTGCTTGAGGTGTGTGCTTGCCTACTTGGTCACCTAGAGCTGCTTGGTAAGCTGCCACCTAGCCACATAGGAGAGTGACACGTGAAAGCATGAAGAAGGCGACACATGGCAAGCTATGGACCAGCCACACTCAAACAACTTAGCAGCCATGCATTCATCAGCCTTTTGAGGTAGCAGCCGTCCATCCCTTACCTTCCTCAAAGGGAAATTGAGTCAACAAGGTTTCTTAATGTTTAGAAAAGAGTTTAAGAAAGAAATCTTGTGTTTTGTAGCTTAAACTTTCAGCTTATTCATGTTTAAGCTTAAACCGTGTGTAATTAAGCATAGGGTTAGTTTAATAACTTTTCTTGCATAGAAGGAAAGCTTCATTTTGTGTAACCAAAGGCTTTATAAGTGCCTTTGCTGCCCTTTTGCATGATATCAAGCTTAAGTATTGAAATTAAGAAAAGACTTTGTGTCTTGTGTTCCTCTCAAACACTTAATTTGCTTATCCTTAATTAGGCCGATTAAGGTGGTGTTCAAGTGGGTCTTAATCATTGATTAGGTGGTGTATCTGTATCCTAATCAAAGATTAAGGGCCCTAAGCTAAGTGATTGGTGGTGTATCTTATATAATCACAAAGCTTAGAACTATCCCAAACACATTGAATTCACTTAAAGTTCATAAAGCTAGCTTTTGGATTCCTTAAACCATAAGCTCTCTTTTGTGTTCTAATAAGTGAACTTCTCATTCTTTTCATTCCACACATTTCCTACCCTTTCTTATACTCCTTTCAAACTTAATCAAGGCTAAGGCTTCTTGTTTTGATTCAGTTTTTAGCCCAAACACAAATTCACTTCAAACCGTGAGAAGTTACAAATTTCAGGCGTGCAAGGCAGAAGTTTGGCACGGCCATACCGTGTCCTTAAGCACGGCCGTGCGTCCTTGAGTTCGTGAGTTTTCCATTTGATTTGATTGTGTTCTTGTTGTAAGTTAGCTTGGGTTGTTCCTACCCTTAAGACTTACATCATTTTTGGTATCAGAGCAAGTTCATCCTTGCCTGGAACCTACCACACGCCTTTCCCAACTTATCTCTGAATCCGAAACTCAAACACAATCCTGTTCATCCAAACTTCCAACATGAGTTCTAGCATGACCATGGAAGAGAAACTTGAAGCAATGGCTAAGCAGATGCATGAAATCTCTATATCCAATCAAGAACTTAAGGCTCGAAATGAGTACTTGAGAAAATAGCTTGGAGATAACATGAAACAAAAACAAAAGCTTCAAGAGGGAAGTGAGCGAATAGGAACGCATTATGGAAGTGAAGAGGAAGCTAGCAACGCGTTATTTTTCTCTGAAGATGATGTACCATTCGAAAGGACGAGAAGAAGAGCATGGCCTACTTTCAACTCAAACGATTTCAAAGTTGAAATTCCTGAGTTTGAGGGTAAGCTTAACCCAGATGAGTTCCTTGAATGGTTACAAACTGTTGAGCAGATTTTTGAGTACAAGGAGATTCTGGAGGATCGGAAGGTGAAATTGGTTGCTCTTAGACTGAGGAAATATGCCTCCTTATGGTGGACAAACCTCAATGCTAAGAGAACTAGAGAAAGGAAGAGCAAGATCAATACTTGGGACAAATTGAAATCTAAGATAAAGGCACGGTTTTGCCCATCCACTTATGTCCAAGACAACTACATGCTCTTTCATCATCTCACTCAAGGCAAAATGAATGTGGAAGAGTACACACGTGAGTTTGAAAAACTCATGATTAAGTGTGACATTCATGAGCCTAAAGAACAGACCATGGTTCGTTGCCTAGGAGGGCTTGATCCTAGGATAGCCAACGTGATTGAGTTGCAAGCCTATACCACCTTTGACGAAGTATGTGTTCTAGCCCATAAGGTGGAACAACAAAGAAAATCCAGGATGAATATTCGTGATTCATTCAAGCCCTATTCTACACCAAACCATGGGCAACCCTTCAACAAGGGGAGTACCACACCTCAGCCTAAACCATCAACTCCTTTCCCATCCAATCCACAAAAGAACCAAGCTCCTCAAAGGCCACCACCACCAAAGCCCCCACGTCCAAACCCATACCCCATAAGCCAAAGAAGGTGTTACAAATGCCAAGGCTTAGGACATATTGCTTCTGATTGTCCTAGTTGAAAGGTAGTCACCTTAGCTGAATGGGAAGCCATAGAGGGAGAATTTGCCGAGGAGAAAGAAGAGGAAAAGGAAGAAGATGCTGAGAACGATCATGAAGATGATCAGGAGGAGTTTGTAGAGAACGCAGATGAAGGTGAGATGCTAGTAATTCGAAGGGTATTGAGTAACCAACGAGTTGCTAAGGATGAACAACGTGAGAACATCTTTCACTCACGGTGTACAGTCCAAGGCAAAGTTTGTTCCTTAATCATCGATGGAGGAAGTTGTGCCAACGTTGTTTCAATGAGTATGATTGAAAAATTAAGCCTTCAGGCCGTGGCCCACCCACACCCATACAACATTCAATGGTTAAATCAAAGCAAGGGAATATAGGTTAATTCTCGTTGCTTGATTTCATTCTCTCTTGGTAAAAATTACCAAGATGAACTTTGGTGTGATATTATCCCCATGGATGCTTACCATATTTTGCTAGGGAGACCATGGATGTATGATAGAAAGGTCATGCATAATGGTTACCTAAACACCTATTCCTTTACCAAAGGTGGCAAGAAAATTACCCTGAATCCTATGTCACCATCTGAACTCCACAAAATGAAACCACAAAAAAGCCAAAATCAATCTGACTTGCTTTTGACATATGGGGAACCACTTTTGAAAGCTACTCAACACGAGTTTAAAGCTTTCAAAGAGTGGATATTGCAAGTTCAAGATGAACCAGAAACACCACTTCCATCCCATCCTGTAGTCAAGGTCATATTGGAACAGTTTAGTCACCTATTTCCTGATGAGATACCTTCGGGTTTACCACCCAAGCGTGACATACAACATCATATTGACCTTATCCCAGGATCCATTCTACCAAATAAACCAGCCTACAGAACAAACCCAAAAGAAACCCAAGAGATTCAACGTCAAGTTGAAGAATTGGTGTCTAAGGGGTTGGTGCGAGAATCCTTGAGTCCGTGTGCTGTTCCGGCTCTCTTGGTTCCAAAAAAGGATGGTAGTATGAGGATGTGTGTTGATAGTAGGGCCATAAACAAAATTACTATCAAGTATAGGTGATGGAAATCCCTCCATCCCTTTTGTTAAAAAAGAATCAAATCAAATTAGGTAATCTTATTATGCTGGTTTAAGGATGAATAAATCATCCAAGTTTTGATTAAACATTGAAACTGCAGGGCAAGGGTTAAATCCAGCAGCTAACCTGTTTTTGTGTGCTTAATTTCTCAAACATACTAAGGGCTTATGTCTAATATTTTTTGATGGATTTGAAGATCAAGATGTTAGCTTTCCAACAAATCAAGTTTCATCCAATTTGGACTTCATTTGGTCGTTCAAATCAGCAATTAAACCCAAGGTGTCAAAACTGCCCAGCAGGGCCAGGATGAACCCGGTATTGTTCTTTTTATTTCTTATGATATAGTTTAGCTTAAGTCTCGAATTTTTACATATTTTGGGTCCCCAAGATTGTAGCTTTAATTTCCAATTGGAATTACCAGATTTTGAGTTCAATTGGTTAGTGAACTAAGCTAATTAGTAAACCTGTGCTGTTTTGGAGTCCAATCTGCACGGTTTGGGAAATCAGGCTGATTCAAGGGGCAAATGACGTCCAATTGCTATGATTCAAAAAGGAGGGTAATCTAGACATCTTGAGGTTTCCAACCATGTAAGAAACGTAGCTATTAGTCATCATTGGAGGTGTCAAACATGCATTGCAAGTGGAGGCAGAAACCAGCTGCTTGACACCCGGTTGCTTAGCCTGGTGGTTTTCCTCCTTCAAGGGGTTTGCTTAAGGTGGAAGGCTGCCAAGCAGGTCATTTTGAGCTGCTTGATTAAGCACCACTCAGCTACTTGAGAGAGAGACACGTGGAGCTAGTGAAACGCCACCATTTTGCAAGCTCTCATTCGACCACTCAAGCATGACATGGCACACATGCAATTTTCAGTCCTTTTGAGGTGGCAGCCATGCTCTCTTACCTTCCTTGAAGGGAAATTGAGTCAACAAGGTTTCTTAATACTTAGGAAAGAGTTTAAGAAGGAAATCTTGTATTTTGTAGCTTAAACTTTCAGCTTATGTATATTTTAGCTTAAACCGTGTATTACTAAGCATAGGATTAGTTTAATGACTTTCCTTGCCTAGAAGGAAAGCTCTTTTCATGTAATCACAAGGCTATATAAGTGCCTTGGATGCTCTTTTGTAAAAACAACAAGTTTTGAGTATTAAAGTTGAGAGCAAAGACTTTGTGTCTTGTGATTTCTTAAACACTTAACTTGCTTATCCTTAATTGTGGCCGATTAAGGTGGTGACCAAGTGAGTCTTGATCTTTGGTTAGGTGGTGTATCTTATCCTAATCCAAGATTAAGGGCCCTAAGCTAAGTGATTAGTGGTGTATCTTATCTAATCACAAGGCTTAGAACTATCCAGATTCCATTGAATTCACTTAAAGTTCATGAAGTTAGCTTTGGGTTCCTTAAACCAAAGCTCTCCTTTTTCATGTTCTAATCAGTGAACTTCATTCCCACATCTCCTTTTTCTTTTCATATTCATTTCAAGCTTAATCAAGGCCAAGAATTCTTGCTTTGATTCAGTTTTGAGCCCAAACACAAAAGCCATCTCAAAAACCGTGAAAATCACAAACTAGGCGTGCTTAGGCAGCAAGTTGGCACGGTGCCCCCGTGTCTTGAAGCACGACTGTGCCACCCCTGGTTCGAGAGTTTCCCACTTGTTTTGGTTGTGTTCCTGTTGTAAGTTAGCTTGGGTTGTTCCTACCCTTGAGACTTACATCAATAGCTATCCCATACCTAGGCTTGAAGATATGTTGGACGAATTACATGGCTCTAAGGCGTTTAGTAAGATTGATTTAAGGAGTGGTTACTATCAAATTCGTATTAGGGAGGGTGATGAGTGGAAGACTGCTTTTAAGACTAAAGGTGGATTATATGAATGGTTAGTCATGCCTTTTGGTCTTTCAAATGCCCTTAGTACATTTATGAGATTGATGAATCAAGTATTTCGGCCATATTTGGGTAAATTCGTGGTCGTACACTTTGATGATATATTGGTGTTTAGCAAGAACGAGCAAGAGCATCAAGATCACTTAACTCAGGTGATGCTTATTCTTGAAAAGGAGAAGTTATTTGGTAACCTTAAGAAGTGTACCTTCTTTACCCATCAAGTTACCTTCTTAGGTTATATTGTTTCAGAAGATGGAATTAAGGCGGATGAAAGCAAGATTGAGGCCATTCGGACTTGGCCTATTCCTAAAAGTATTCATGATGTTCGAAGCTTTCATGGCTTGGCTTCTTTCTACGAAAGATTCATACGCAATTTCAGCACTATTTTAGCTCCTATGACTGAAGTTCTTAAGAGTTCCTCATTCACGTGGAATCCTAAAGCACAAGCTACCTTTGAAGAAGTGAAAGAGAGACTAACTCAAGCACCGGTATTAGCTTTACCATGCTTTGAGAAGGTCTTTGAAATTGAGTGCGATGCTTCTGGAGTTGGTATTGGTGGAATTCTTACCCAAGAAGGACGTCCTTTAGCCTTCTTTAGTGAGAAATTATGTGATACCAGAAGAAGATATTCAACCTATGACAAAGAGTTCTATGCCATCGTTCGATGCTTGGAACATTGGAATTATTATTTGGTTGCCAGCGAGTTTATTCTTCATTCTGATCATGAGGCTTTGAAGTATATTCAAGGTCAACACAAATTAAGCTCACGACATGCCAAGTGGGTTGAGTTTCTACAATCCTTTCACTTCACTATTAAGCATAAGTCCGGAAAGATGAATCAAGGCGTCGATGCCCTTTCTCAGCGTTATATATTATTATTTCAGTTAGATGCTTGTATCCTTGGATTTGAGCATCTAAAGGCGTTGTATCAGGATGATGAAGATTTTGGGGTGTTATATTCTGAGTGCACCAAGCGTCCCAAAGGAGATTTCCTAGTTTATGAAGGCTTTCTCTTCAAAGGTGCTCGATTGTGTGTCCCTAAGTGCAGCACACGTGAGTTGTTGATTCGAGAAGTCCATGCTGGATCTTTAGCTGGTCATTTTGGTGAAGACAAGACCCTAATCATGCTTAGGGAACATTATTATTGGCCAGGCATGGAGAAGGACGTTCAAGATATCATTAGAAGATGCAGTACATGTCAAATTGCAAAGAGTCATTCAGTCCCCCAGGGGCTTTACATGCCACTGCCTATTCCCACGTTACCTTGGGTAGACGTTAGTATGGATTTCATACTTGGTTTACCAAGGACACAAAGGAATAAAGATTCTATCTTTGTGGTTGTGGATCAATTTTCAAAGATGGCTCATTTTATTCCCTGCAAGAAGACTAATGATGCTACTCATGTCGCTGAGCTCTATTTCAAAGAGGTGATGAGACTACATGGAATTCCTCGTTCCATTATCTCAGATCGAGATACCAAGTTCTTAAGTCACTTTTGGATTACTCTGTGGAAGTAGTTGGGTACCAAACTCAAATACAGTACCACTTGTCATCCACAAACAGACGGGCAAATAGAGGTTACTAATCGAACCCTTGGTACTCTATTAAGGGTTTTGATTAAAAACTAAGCAAAAGCCTGGGATCTGTTACTTCCACAAGCTGAGTTTGTGTATAACAAGACTCCTAGCAAGGCTACTGGTCTATCACCCTTTAAGGTGGTCTATGGGATTGATCCCCTAAGCCCAGCTGATCTTACTTCCCGACCGTTAGATCAAAAGCCTAGTGCAGATGCCGCAACTAGAGTGGAAGAGATTCAAAAGTTGCATGAGTTAGTAAAGGCCAAGATTGAGAAAACTACCCTATCATACACGTCCCAAGCTAACAAGCATAAGAAGGAGAAGCTTTTCAAGCCAGGCGATTTGGTTTGGATACATCTACGTAAAGAACGTTTTCCTTCCAAGAGGAAAACTAAGTTGATGCCACGAGCAGATGGTCCATTCAAGGTTTTGGAACGGATCAATGACAATGCTTATAAGGTGGAATTACCAGGCGAATATGGAGTATCGACTACATTTAATGTTGCTGATTTAAGCCCTTATGAAGCAGATGGTTATCTTTCTGATTTGAGGATCAAATCTTCCCAACAAGGGGAGAATGATGGAGGTCCATCCATAGGGTCCATGAACGTTCAAATGATTCAAAATAATCAAGAAACCAAGTCCAAAGCCACGACCATTAATTGTTTGGTGAAGAACATTGATGGTGATGCACCTGATTTTTCATCCGGCTTTTCACCCGGTTTTGTCTACATGATTTATCAAGTTTAATCCTAGTTTAATTGCTTGTCTTTTGGTGTACATACAAGCTTAAGGTCTTAGCTTTCATTTCTAATTGGAATTACCAGATTTGGAGTTCAATAGGTTAGTGAATTAGGTTAGTTACTAAACCTGTGCTGTTTTGAAGCCTAATCTGCACGGTTTTGGAAATCAGGCTGATTCAAGGGGTAAATGACGTCCAAATGCTATGATTCAAAAATGAGGGTAAATTAGACATCTTGAGGTTTTCTTTTGATGTAAGGAAAGCCAAGATTGCTCAGCATTTGAGGTGTCAACCATGAAGCACAAATCACAGCAGAAACATACACCTAAATACCCGGTTGCTTAGCAAGGTGGATTTCCCTCTTAAATGGGTTTGCTTAAGGTGTGTGCTTGCCTACTTGGTCACCTAGAGCTACTTGGTAAGCTGCCACTCAGCCACATAGGAGAGTGACACATGGAAGCATGAAGAAGGCGACACATGGCAAGCTATGGACCGGCCACACTCAAACAACTTGGCAGCCATGCATTCATCAGCCTTTTGAGGTGGCAGCCGTGCATCCCTTACCTTCCTTAAAAGGAAATTGAGTCAACAAGGTTTCTTAATGTTTAGGAAAGAGTTTAAGAAAGAAATCTTGTGTTTTGTAGCTTAAACTTTCAGCTTTTGCATGTTTAAGCTTAAACCATGTGTAATTAAGCATAGGGTTAGTTTAATGACTTTCCTTGCCTAGAAGGAAAGCTTCATTTCATGTAACCAAAGGCCTTATAAGTGCCTTTGCTGCCCTTTTGCATGATATCAAGCTTAAGTATTGAAATTAAGAAAAGACTGTGTGTCTTGTGTTCCTCTCAAACACTTAACTTGCTTATCCTTAATTAGGCCGATTAAGGTGGTGTTCAAGTGAGTCTTAATCATTGATTAGGTGGTGTATCTGTATTCTAATCAAAGATTAAGGGCCCTAAGCTAGGTGATTGGTGGTGTATCTTATCTAATCACAAAGCTTAGAACTATCCCAAACACATTGAATTCACTTAAAGTTCATAAAGCTAGCTTATGGATTCCTTAAACCATAAGCTCTCTTTTGTGTTCTAATCAGTGAACTTCTCATTCTTTTCATTCTGCACATTTCCTACCCTTTCTTATACTCCTTTTAAACTTAATCAAGGCCAAGACTTCTTACTTTGATTTAGTTTTTAGCCCAAACACAAATCCACTTCAAACCGTGAGACGTCACAAATTTCAGGCGTGCAAGGCAGAATTTTGGCACGGCCATACCGTGTCCTTAAGCACAGCCGTGCGTCCTTGAGTTCGTGAGTTTTCCATTTGATTTGATTGTGTTCTTGTTGTAAGTTAGCTTGGGTTGTTCCTACCCTTGAGACTTACATCAGGAGCTTGGATTGGACCTCATGTCCATTATTCCACCCTTAAAAAGGAAGTTTTATCAATTATCTTATGTATCTCAATATTTCAAGATGACTTATATTACAAAAAATTCTTATTAAGAATTGATTGCAAAAGTGTGAAAGAAGTTTTACATTGAAAATCTTATATCAAAATAAATTTTGTCAGTTGCCAAGCAGTACTTTCAGTTTTCGATTTTGATATTGAATTCATTAATGGAGGCAAAAATTCCCTTCCTAACTTCCTCACTCAAGAAGTTCTTTAAGCAAAGTAACTTTGCTTCAATTTCTTATTCCAAATGAAGTAAGTGATCATTTTTTACCCCCATACAATATCTAACCTACCTAAATGGCATTCAAGAACATGTTCTATTTCATCTCAGAGATCATGGTCCTGAACTATACTTTACTCCTTTTAAATGACCTTGATAAAATTAATATGCCATCTTTATTCAATATAATCAATGGCTCTTTAACTGAGAATCATCCTTTTGTACCTACCTTTAAACCATCAAATTCTATAAAACACTTTTGCAAGAACTCCATGACCACCTAGTACTCATCAGGATATCCAATAGTTACATACACACCATCTGTTTTTATGGCTAGTATATGATAGATTATGGGCAACACTTGATCAATGTATAATTCGATTTATTCAATAGGTTTTTCCCGATAGACACATCTATCTTGCTGATGAGCATTGGTTCTTTTGTTCTAAAAAATCACCACAACGTAGCTATCCAAAATACCACACTCTATTGTAACCGACTTGTATTTGAGACCATTATGCAAATATTTAGCACTCTATGATGGAGGTCCATCTAGCCATCCTAATGTTGATACTCAAATCAGTCAAGGGAGTCTCCATTCATCAGCCAAGGTCCAAGAAAAGTCCTGTATTTTGCTAGGGACACAAACAGAAGCACCCGAGTTCAAAATAGTTTGCAAGCCTAGTTTCGTGTTCATGATTGCTTAGGCCTCCTTGAGGTTTAAGTCCGATATTTTGCACATTCCAATTCCCCAAAATGCTAGCTATCCAAGCGAGCCAAGAAATTTAAGTTAAATTAAGTGCAAAGTGAAGAACCAAGGTTGTTTTGCAAACCGTGCTGAATTGAGCCCAGTTCTGCCTGGTTCTGTTTATCTGAAGTTTTAGGGCATCAAAAGATGATTTAAAGCTGATTTCTTAATAGGGGGTTTGTACACATACTGAGGTTTCCCCCCAGTTAAGGATATCAAGCCTAAATAATTTCCAAGCCAAAGAAAGCAGCTGCACAAAACCGGGCAGAAACAACTCCTTTGCACCCGATTTGTTGCTGTGTTAGTTACTCCTTCTTTTTGCCTTCCAATCAACACTCAGTGGCATCATTGGTAGTTAAAAACAGTTGGAAACACAATCATAAGTCCTTTTTGGCCTAGTAAGGTGCACTACCAATGGAAATCAAGGGAAGAAAAAGAAGAATGCCAGGATTGGCTAGCCAAAAAGTGCTTGTCTCAGTAGCCTTTTTCCTTCTCCTCCAAGTACAAGCAACCTTCTTAAGGCTAATTGAGGAGCATAGGAATGAGTTTAGACTTCAATCTTTTGCTTTGCTAGACTCATTGCTTATAATCAGCTTAGTTAATCATACTTTGTATCTAAACCGAATGCAAGCTAGTTTTAAGCATAGTTAGAGGCTTGCTAAGCATGAAGAAACCTCTAACCCTTTCTTGGGTAGCATGGGACATGTATAAGCATAGCAAGCAGCTCACTTTTGTAACCAGATTGTTCATACTTGAATGAGAAAGAGAGCATTGCTCCTTTGGTAAACAGAAATCCTTACTTGCTTATCGTAGCTTAGGCCAAGTTAAGTGGTGATCAAGTGAGTCTTAACTCTTAATTAGGTAGTGTTTTCACTGCTAATTGACGTTAAGGGCCCTAATCTTGTTCTTGGTGGTGCTTCTGTATCCTAGAAACAAGTTTAGATTCTATCTTTCTTCCCACATTGCATTCTGATTCACTCAAACTTAAGCTTTGAATTCAGCTTGTTCTAGCTAGCTTGCATTCCCCCCTTGAATGTGAGTTGAGTTTGTTCATGTATCCATTAACTTTGGTATTAGAGCTGAGTTTCTCCTTGGCCTTGAAACCACCCCCACCTTTCCAGAATCAATCCTTAAACACATTCAAACACAAACCCCAAATCAGAACCAAACACAGTCGGTTACACCATGAGCACAAGTATGAGTTTGGAAGAGAGACTTGAAGCTGTTTGAAAGAACAACCAAGCTATTTCAGCCTCCAAACAAGAACTTAAACATTATAATCAAGAACTTAAGGCTTAAAATGATACTTGAGAAAGCAGCTTGGTGAATTCATGAAGTAAAAAACAGAAGATGCATGCTGAACCCATTGGTTCTGATCACAGTGAGGAAGAAGAGGCAGCAAGCAATCCTCTTAGTTCATCTAGTGAGGATGAAGCTTTTGGAAGAACAAGGAGGGAATGAAGACCCCCAATAAACTGTAATGACTTTAGAGTTGAGATTCCTAAATTTGAAGGAAAACTTGATCTAGATGAGTTTCTAGAGTGAATACATATGGTTGAACGCATCTTTGTGTACAAGGATGTTCCTGAAGACAAGAAAGTCAAGCTAGTTGCTCTTAGGCTTAGGAAGGACACCTCATTGTGGTGGACTACCCTTTGTGCTAAGAGAGTAAGAAACTGAAAGGGTAAAATTAGAACTTGGGAGAAAATAAAAGCCAAGTTAAAGTCTCGATTTCTACCCCAAACATACATTCAAGATAGCTATTCTTAACTTCATAACCTAAAGCAAGGGAGCTTGAATGTTGAGGAATACACATGAGGGTTTGAGAAACTCGTGATAAAGTGTGATATTCAGGATCTAGAAAAGCAAACCTTAATTAGTAGTTAGGAGGTCTTGAACCTAAGTATGCTAACATGGTGAAATTGTAACACTTTACTACCTTTGATAAAGTTTGTGTCCTTCCTCACAAGGTTGAGCAACAAGAAAAACTAGGCCCTTTAAATGTGAGTTTTCAAAGCCTTCACCCCAAAACCAACCCTTTAATAGGGGGAGCCCCATTTCCATTCCAAAACCCACGATTCCACCTCCATTCAACCCATAAAGAACCCAAACTCCACAAAAGAGACAACCACCTCAAAATAGGCCTAATCCTAGGCTCTTAAGCACTAGAAGATGCTTTAAGTGTCAAGGACTTAGACACATTGCTGCAGGCTGCCCAAACTGAAAGGTGATTACCTTAGCCGAATGGGAAGCCATGAAAGAGCATGAAATTGAGGAGGAAAAAAAGGAGGATGAAGAGGGTGATCAAGAGGAAACTCAAGAGGAGGTAGAGGAGGAAGCAAATGAGGGTGAAATGCTAGTTTTCAGAAGAGTATTAAATGGCCAGAAAGGTGCTAAAGATGAGCAAAGGGAAAACGTCTTTCATTCTAGGTGCATGATTCAAGGGAAGGTTTGTTCCATAATTATAGAGGGAGGGAGTTGTGCCAATGTTGTTTCTCTTAGCATGATTAAGAAACTAGGCATGCAGGCTACATCCCATCCCTGTCCTTACAACATCCAATGGCTAAACCAAAGTAAGGGATTACAAGTTAACTCTCGATGCATCATTTCATTCTCCATTGGAAAGAAGTACTAGGATGAGTTATGGTGTGATGTTATCCCCATGGGTGCATCTCATATCTTGCTAGGTAGGCCTTGGTTGTTTGATAGAAAGATTATGCCTAATGGGTTCTTAAACACATACTCTTTTTCCAAGGAAGGGAAGAAAATCACATTGGTTCTATTATCCCCATCAGAACTACACAAAAACAAGCCTAGAAAATGGCCTAAACATTCTAATTTGCTACTTACCTTTAGTGAACCTCTTTTAAAGGCCTCATACCATGACTTTAAAGCTTTTAAAGGGTGGATTTTAAATGCTCAAGAGGATTCTGAAGCCCCCTTACCAAGCCACCCCATAGCCATTTCCCTAATCCACTGTTTCAGTCACTTGTTCCTTAAAGAGATACGCTCGGGTTCGCCCCCCAAGAGAGACATCCAACACCATATAGATCTCATTCCAGGATCTATCCTTCCTAACAACCTACTTATAGGATGAATCCTAAAGAAACAATAGAGATTCAAAGGCAAGTTCAGGAACTAATGTCCAAAGGGCTAGTTCGTGAGTCTTTAAGCCCTTGTGTCGTACCTGCCTTATTAGTTCTTAAGAAGGATGGCAGCGTGTGTATGTGCATGGATAGCAGAGCCATTAACAAAATTACCATTAAGTATAGGTATTATATACCTAGACTTGAGGATATCCTAGATGAATTGCATGGCTCTCAATTGTTTTCAAAGATTGATCTACAAAGTGGTTACTATCAAATCAGAATAAGAGAAGGAGATGAATAGAAGATCGTGTTCATGAATAAAGGAGGGTTATTTGAGTGGCTAGTTATGCCATTTGGTCTTTCCAATACCCAAATACCTTTATGAGGTTAATGAATCAAGTATTCAGACCTTACATTGGTAAATTTGTGGTTGTTTACTTTGAGGATATTCTGATTTATAGCAAGAACGAGCAAGAGTATCAAGATCATCTAATTCAGATTATGCTAGTTCTTGAACATAAGAAGCTATTTGGAAACCTTAAGAAATGCAGCTTTTTCACTAATGAGGTGACTTTCTTGGGTTACATTGTTACTAGTCAGGGAATAAAGGTAGAAGAGAGCAAGCTAGAGGCCATTCGAACATGGCCTATTTCACAAAGTATTCATGATGTACGAAGTTTCCATGCACTTGCATCCTTTTACAAGAGGTTCATAAGGAACTTCAGTACCATTATGGCTCCCACGACAGAGGTGATTAAGGGTACATCATTAAAATGGACCCCTAAAGCCCAATCTACCTTCGAAGAAGTTAAGAAGAGGCTAACTCATGCACTTATGTTAACCTTGTTGTGTTTTGAAAAGGTTTTTGAAGTTGAATGTGATGCATCTAGAGTTAGTATAGGTTGCATTCTTACTCAGGAAGGTAAACCATTCACCTTCTTTAGTAATAAACTATGTGATTCAAGATGAAAGTATTCCACCTATGATCAAGAGTTTTATGCGATTGTGCGATGCTTAGAACACTGGAGTCATTATCTAGTGGCAAGTGAGTTTATTTTGCATTGTGATCATGAGACTGTAAAGTATATTCAAGGCTAACATAAGTTAAACTCACGTCATGCAAAATGGGTTGAGTATCTCCAGTCCTTTCACTTTACAATCAAGCACAAGTTGGGAAAACTCAATCAAGGAGCCGATGCATTATCAAGGAGATATTTGCTCCTGTTTTAGTTAAATGCTCGTATACTTGGTTTTGAGAATATAAAGTGTTTATATGCTGATGATGAGGATTTGGGGAGTTGTTTTCTATTTGCCAAAATCACCCCAAAGGTGATTTCTTATTACAAGAAGGATTCTTGTTCAATGGTATGCGCTTGTGTGTTCCTAAGTGCAGTACTCATGAACTTCTTATTAGAGAAGTACATGGAGCATCATTAGCTGGCCATTATGGAGAGAACAAGACTCTTATCATATAAGGGAGCATTACTACTGGCCAGGGATGGATAAAGACATTCTAGACATCTTAAGGAGGTGTAGCACTTGTTAAGTAACTAAAAGCCATTCGTTGCCTCACGACCTCTATACACCTCTACCAGTCCCTACACTACCATGGGTTGATGTAAGCATGGATTTCATCCTAGGTTTGCCTAAAACCTAAAGAAACAAGGACTAAATCTTTATTGTGATGGATAAGTTCTTTAAGATGACACATTTCATTCCATGCAATAAAACTAATGATGCCACACATATTGCGGAGTTGTACTTCAGAGAGATGACAAGGTTGCATGGCATTCCTAGATCCATTATTTCTGATAGGGATACCAAGTTCCTTAGTCACTTTTGGATCACATTATGGAAGAAATTGGGTACTAAGTTGAAGTATAGAACCACATGCCATCCACAAATTGATGGGCAAATTGAGGTTACAAATCAAACCTTAGGAACACTCCTAAGAGATTTTATTAAAGCTCATGCTAAGGCTTAGGATTTGCTACTACTCTATGCTGAATTTGCTTATAACAAGGCTCTTAGCAAGGTAACTGGTTTATCACCCATTCAAGCTGGTCTACGGAATTGATCCCTTTAGTCCACTTGATCTCACTCCAAGGCCATTAGACCAAAAGCCAAGTGCGGATGCTGCCACAAGGGTAGAGGAAATCCAGAAGTTCCATGAGTTAGTCAAAGGCAAAATAGAAAAGAGTAATGCATCATATCAAGCCCAGGTTAACAAGCATAGGAAAAGGAAGGTATTTCAGCCAGGAGACCTCATTTAGATTCACTTAAGGAATGAACATTTTCCATCAAAACGCAAGAACAAGTTAATGCCAAGAGCTGAAGGTCCATTTAAGGTTTTAGAAAAGGTAAATGACAATACTTATAAGGTTGATTTACCAGGCGACTTTGGTGTCTCACCCGCATTCAATGTGGCAGATTTAAGCCCTAATTTGGAAGTTGACTACTTAGTAGATTTGAGGTTAAAATCTTCTCAATGAAGGGAGGATGATCGAGGTTCATCTAGCCAGCCCAATATGGATACTCAAATTTGTCAAGAAATTCTCCATTCATTAGCTAAGGTCCAAGAAATGCCCCAGATTTTTCTCGGGACACAAACAGAGCACCTGGATTCAAAATAGTTTGGAAGCCCGATTTTGTGTTCATGATTACTTAGGCCTCATTGATTTTTAAGTCCAATATTTTGGCACGTTTAGGTTCCCCAAAATGTTATCTATTCAAGCCAGCCAAGAAATTCAAGTTAAATCAGATGCAAAGTGAAGAACCAAGGTCATTTTGCAAACCGTGCTGAATTGGGCCTGGTTCTACCTGGTTCTATTGATATAAAGTTTTAGGCCATCAAAAGATGATTTAAACCTAATTTCTTCATAGGGAGTTTGTACACATTCTTAGGTTTCCTCGTAAGCAAGGAAATCAAGCCTAAATCATTTCCAAGACAAAGAAATCAGCTGCACCAAACCTGGTAAAAATGGTTCTTTTGCACCTGATTGGTTGCTGTGGTGGTTCCTTCTTCATTTGGCCATCCAATCAAGACCTAGAAGCATCAGTGGAAATTAAAATCAGTTGGAAACACAATCATAAGTCCTCTTTAGCCTAGCACTACCAATGTGAATCAAGGGAAGAAAGGTAAGAATGCCCGAATTGGCTAGCCAAAAGGTGCTTGTCTCAGCAGCCTTTTTTTCTCTCCTTCATGTGCAAGTAGCCTTCTTAAGGCTAATTGAGGATCTTAGGAATGAGTTTAGACTTTAATCTTTTGCCATCCTAGACTCATTGCTTGTAATTAGCTTAGTTAATCATGCTTTGTATCTAAACCGAATGTAAACTAATTTTAAGCATAGTTAGAGGTTCCTAAGCATAAAGAAACCTCTAACCCTTTCCTAGGTAGCATGGGACATGTATAAACATAGCGAGCAGCTCACTTTTGTAACCAGATTGTTTATACATGAATGAGAAAGAGAGCATTGCTCCTTTGATAAACCGAAATCCTTACTTGCTTATCCTAGCTTAGGCCAAGTTAGGTGGTGATAAAGTGAGTCTTAACTCTTAATTAGGTGGTGTTTCTATTCCTAATTAAGGTGAAGGGCCCTAATCTTATTCTTGGTGGTGTTTTTGTATCCAATAAACAAATTTAGATTCTATCTTTCATCCCACATTGCATTCGGATTCACTCAAACTTATGCTTCGAATTTAGCTTGTTCTAGCTAGCTTACGTTCCCCCCTTGAATGTGAGTTCAGTTTGTTCGTGTAGCCATCACTCTATGTCCAATAAGGGGACACTGTGCAGTAATGCTGCCTTATTTTCTAATATTCAACAACTGCAAGGATACAGACACAAAAAATCAAGTAGTAGCTTTCATATTTTAACTAGCCTGTCAGTCATGAACCATTCAAAAATGTATGCGCACAACAGTTCAAGATCATCCTACTATTCAACATGCTTCAATAATTTTCATCTTTTTACCGTTGTAGTGCCAGAAATAATATCGTTTTACTATTTTAATTTAATGTACACCTTACATTTTGCACCTTTTTAAAGGCTCGGAAGTTGTACCATAGAGGCCTAACTTGTTTGCACAATTTTCTTATATCATTTTGCTTTCGTACCCCACTATCCTTACCCTTGCTCTACTTTTGTCCTCTTATAAGGGCATCCACAGAATTTAATAATAGTAAGTTTTATTCAATAAACTCACTGTGTAATTTTACCATTCATCTTTCCTATCATCGACTTCCTTTTGAGAGTCCTATTCAAGTTATTGTTCATGGTACTTTACTATTCTTGTTTCATTGATTTCATTTCTAAAGTTAGTATTCACACTATTCATATTTATAGTCATTGAATTTGTTTGCACTTTAGTTACTTCAATAATCATTTTGTCAATTAAACTCTATTGGTAATTTCAAAATTAAAAATAGTACTCGGTCTTATCCAGGTGCAATTTTATATTTTAAAATTAATAGCAGAATTTTTTGCTAACAAAATGATTATTTAAATAACTGTAATGTAAATAAACTTGAATGAATAGTACTAGAAATATAAACAGTGCGAGCAGTAATTTCGAAAATGAAATCAATGAAACGTGAATAGTAATGTAGCATGAAAAGAACTTCAATAGTACCCTCAAAATGAATTCGATGAAATGAAAGATGAATAGCAAAATTATATAGTGAATGATTAAATAAAACTTACTATTATTGAATTCTACGGATTCCCTGATAAGAGGACAAAAGTAGATTAAGGAGAAGGATAGGAGAGTAGGAAAGTAAAATGATACAAGAAAAGCATGTAGATAAGTTCTACCTCAGTGATACAACTTTTGAGCCTTTATATAGGCCCAAAAAAGTAAGGTGCAGTAAATTGAAATTGTAAAATGATATTATTTCTGACCCTTGAATAGTAAAAAGATAAAATTATTGAAGCATCTTGAATAGTAGGATGATATTGAATTGTTGTACATGGTAACTTTTGAATTTTTGATGACTGACAGACTAGTTAAAGTCTAACGGATGCTACTTGACTCTTCGTGACTATATCTTTGGGGTAGTTGAGCATTGGAAAACCAGTTAGCATTACTGCATAGTGTCCCCTTACTAGTCATAGAGTCTTAAATATTCGCATAATATGATGTAAATGTGTTCTTGAATACAAGTTAGAAGCGATGGAGTGTGGTACTCTGTATAGCTATGTTGTGGTGATTTTTTAGAATAGAAGAACCAATGCTCATCAGTGAACAAAAGTGCACATTAGGAATATCCCACTGAATAGACTGAATTATACATTGATCACGTGATTACCAATAATCTATGATGTACTAGTCATAAAAATAGGTGACGTGTATGCTACCAGTAGATACCACGATGAGTACTGAATGGCTACAGAGTTCTTATAAAAATGTTCAGTAGAATTTGATTGTTTGGAGGTAGGTGCAAAAGGGTGAGTCCCAGCTAGAGAGACATTGATGATATTAAATAAAGATAGCACATTCATTGTATCAATGTCCTTTCAAAGGAGTAAAATATAGTTCAGGATCATGATCAATGAGGTAAACTAGAAGAGGTACTTTAATGTATTTTAGGTAGTTTGGATGCTGAATGGGGGTAGAATTGAACATGGACTTCATATGGAATTAAAAAATTGAAGCAAAGTTACTTTGCTTGTAGAAATTCTCGGGTGTGAAAGTCAGGAAGGGAATTTTTGTCTCCATTAATGAATTCAATATCAAAATGAAAAACTGAAAGTATTGCTTGCCAACGGGCAAAAATTAGTTTTGATACAAGATTTGGAGCATCTTTTTACAAAACTTTTGCACTTTTCAAATCAATTCTTAATAAGAATTGCATGCAATATCACCTTGAAATTTTGAGACGCTTAAGACAATTAATCAAACTTCCTTTTTAATGGTCGAATAATGGACTTAAGGTCCAGTCTAGGCTCCAATATTGAACATTTCAAATCCTTCAGGATTTGGGTCAAGCCGTTGCTTGAGAACTCCCCTAAAACACTTATCTGACACATCTATTTCAACTATCATGAATGCAGGCGGATGCGTTATGTCTAGAAATGGAAGAGATTTAACTTTATTCTTAATGTACTTGACTATTTGAGTACGCTCTTACAACTATGCAAGAGGGTTTTTCTTGAGCCTTTAAAATAATGGTTTGCAAATTTCTCTATATCCAGCTAAGAAATCTTTGACAACTGATTTTTATCTTTGATTTCATCTGGACATTTGTTTGCAAATTCGATGGATCTTTAAATTGGTTTACTAGTACCATTAGAAATATCATGGCCCAAAACCAAATTTTGGTATGAAATAATTTCAGTTTTGGAGCAGAAATAGCCAAACCAATTCTTTTAATTTCATCAAAGACTGTTTTTAGATGCTTAAAATGTTGATCTAATTTTTTTGAGTAAATAAGAACTTTATTAATGTAAACCATTGAAAATTCAGAATAATCATTGAGAATATCATTCATAATATGTTGAATTTCATAAGGAGTGCTCTTGAGTCAAAATAGCATCACATTCCACTCATACGATCCAAATGAATTGGTAAATGCAATTTTACGTCTATCCTTTTCAACAATTTGAATTGCCAGAAACCAGATTTTATATCAAATTTTGAAAAATATTTTTGCATCATATAATCTTCCTAATTAATCTTTTTTCTTGAGAGTTGGACATGTTATCAATTTAAGAAATTTGTTGAGTGGTTTGCAGTTTATAACTAATATAGGAAGACTATGTTCCTTTTTTGCTTAATTGTAGACATACAAAATTGTACACAACTCCAAGGAGATTTGGATGGTCTAATAAACCTTTTGTAGACATTCAAAATTGTAGACATACAAAATTGTTCATTTGAATGGGACATGCTTTTCTTGGAATATTTCTTTCGTTAAAATCGTTTTCGTATGGTAATTCTACCATATGTTGCTTTCTGTCCTAGAAAGCACTTGAAATATCAGTACAGACATATTCTTTAAATAATTTTTTTATTTTTTGAATTTTTTTGTATAACAAGTTTTTCTTCAATATTGGCTAAAACGATTTCTATTTCAGGAAAAACTATTTGTTTTTCTTTAGTAAAGATAATTTTGAGATTGAATCTTCTTGAAGAACTCCAATATCTTTATTTTTCATAGGAGAAGCAAATTCAAATTTAATTTTTTTCCCAAGAATGTTTGAATAAATTCCTTTGGAATCGACAGTAAAGGGATATATTTGAGTAAGGAAAGGAGTTCTAAGAATAACTTGTTGTTTCAGATTTTTAACAAGTATAAAAGTATTTTTGAAACAATATTCATTGTTGCAAATATAAGTGCTTGAAAGCTTGTAATTTTTTTGAAGTTTAGATTCAGTAGCGTTAGCCATTTTTTCTTTAGTTTTTTCAAAACATTTTGAAGGAATTAAACCTTCTTGAATACAATTTATAACAGCACCATTGTTTAATAGAGCAATGGAATGAAGTTTCAAATCTTTTTTTTAGTTTCAAATCTTTACTGAGGATAGTAATCGATCTATATCATTTTTTTAGATCAATACAACTAATGATTGAAAGGAATAATTCATGGTTTTGTTCATCCGGACATAATTTAGGAGAAAAAGGTGTGGATTGATTAGGGGGTTTTGAAGATTCGAGTGAAGCAACTCAATTTTCAAGTTCTTGATGCTGAGAAATAATGATTGAATTTGTTTCTTCGAGGAGAGTTTCGATTTTGATTCTTAATTCTTTTACTTTGGCTTTGAGTCGAATGACCTTTTGTTTTAATTCTTTGATTGTTATGAGTTTTGGAAGATAAGATCCTTGCCCTTCATAGGCTTCTGTTACTATTTTTAGGCTAAAAGATTGTATTTTTGACTCTCTAACTTTATTTTTGAGTAATAGGTTTTTAAGTCATGGTAGATATTGAGTTTTAATTTCTGGTTCCTCAATTTTCTTGATGATATCAGAGAGGTGTTCTTCTTGAGATTGATTCTTTGTAATTCTATTACAATTGTTTGGACAAAGTGCATCTTTTTCATTCGAAAAGTTAGAACAGTTGGAATCAGATGTTTGAATTGCACAAAGGGCTACCTCGGAGTCATCATGAATTAAAAGGGAAAATATTATTTCTTGAATTTTTTTATGCTCAACGTGCATGAGTTTCTCCTTTAAGCGACATTTATTAGATTTCGTACTCTTAACGACACTTATAACAAGTAACGACTCATGTTTGAGGGGGGCTTGATATATTTTTTTTTTTTGGGTTTGGGAGGTTATTTCTAGAGGTTTTCTTGGGGTTTGATAATATAGATTTTTAGTTTTCTATTTTTTGAAGATTTTTTAATAAGTTTCTTCTTCTCTGATGAAGGAGCTATAAATTTTGGTTAACCAAAATGTTCACAAAACAATTCGAGTTCACTTTGGAACTATTTCTTTTCATATTGATATTTATTTGAATTCTTAGTTCAGTGGAAAGGGCTAATCACTCTTTTTTAATAAAGCTAAATAGATGGCCATAAGTTAAATTATGGCATGGAATTTCTATTGGTCCACAAAGATCTTTTAACTTTTGTCTTATTCTTTCAGAAAATAAAGTGGGTAATCCACAAATGTCCTTTTCTTTCCATTAATTTTCAATGGCATCTTTTCTTTGCAAGACATAGGTAAGGAAAGTATCCTTATGCCATTTGTAATCACTTAAACTTGAGCAACTAAGATTTTGAATTATTTCTATATGGGAAGAAGTTAATTCTTCAGTATTTCCCATAAACAAGGAATTCTACCACATCAGACTTATAGGTAATCACTAGTTTGACCTTAGAGGCTTGTGGATCTTAAATGGTTTCAATGAATTGTAAAGTTGATGATGTAAGATGTTCATTCTATCTTGTTCAGTAAGAATATTATCCCACCAATTTTTGAGTTGACTTGTAAAGCCAGAAGCAAGGAGTTTTGTGGCATCTTCTGTAGAGACCCATTTTGCAATATATGAAGTTGCACAAATACAAATTTTTGAATAGTATTAACAATTTTGTATTCTAACTTTCCATCTATATGCTACTCATAAATAGTATTTCCATCATAATATGACTGAATCAATGACTTATTGGTTTCAAGTTGAAGATCTAGAGGGGGTAGGTCTAGGATAATATGACTGATTTTGATTTCTAATTTTCAATCTATTATTTTGCGTACCTAATTTGTTAATTTGAGTGTCATTAGAATTATCTTCAATGATTTGAATGCGGTTTAAATTATTTAAGGTGCTAGATTCAGAATCTAAGCTTTTAGGTTGATCATTGTAGGATGGTTTATCAGTACAAAATATTTTTTTTGTACGAAAATTTTCAAAAGTTTTTTGAACTTCTTGCTTTGGAAAGGAAGCCAAAAGAAGAATACAAATAGTTGCTTCTTTGGTGAGCAGCTTGTGTCATAAGTTTTAGCTAGGGACGCAGATGGATTTATTATAATCAGGAATAGATGGTTGATGGTTTGAAAGATAGTTATTTAGCCAATCAAAAAAAGATATATTTTCTTTGATTTTAGCCAATTGATTGTAATAAATAGTTTGGAGTAATTGTTGCATATTTTTAGAAAAATAGGAAAAGAACCAGTCTTTGTATGTTTGATTGTAGTTTTGGTAAAACTCTTTCTTAAGATAGACCCTATTAACTTGAAACTTGATTTTGTTTATTTGAAAAATTATTTTTTTATGAGAAGTTTCGTTTGTAAAAAAGACTGATTTAATAGGTTGAGATAACCCATTTTGCTTGAAATAGTTTATGTTTGAACACAAACCTTTATTGTGCATCATGCTTTCAACTAGATGATGATGATGATGATGATGATGATGATGATGATTATGATACCATGATGATAAGATGATTACTCCCAAGATAATCAATTAAATTAAAAAGATTAATTAACTCGAAATGGCACATAAATATGCTTATTGTAGATAAAGACTCACTAATATGCTAATAATGCATTGTAGGACCACATTGGGATCACCTTCATTCCAACCCTCTACTACAGGGACCACCAATCACTAGGCTGATGAACGGCCTTATCAGGGTGCCCTAAGGACTCACAGAGGCTGACCGACACTACTGACCAGTGCAACTTTCATGCTAAATAACCAGCTTATCTAAGTCCTTAATGAGGATATTTATAAGTCATTAAGAATTAATTAACCTTCTTTAGGCCAATTTATAAATCCTTTGACTAATCCTAGGGGATTTAGCCAAGATACATGATGGTAAGGTTAAACTAGACACTTAGTTAATACTTAAGTAGACACTCAAGTGGACACTTGGCTCCGATATTAGTTAGGGACATGACCGAGTGTAATTTTTAATTTAAAAATTGATAGCAAAGTTTAATTAACAAAATGATTATTGAAATAAATAAAGCGTAAACAAACTTCAATGAATAGAAGTATGAATAGCATGAACAGTAACTTCAGAAATGAAATCAATGAAACATGAATATTAAAGTAGCATGAACAATAACTTCAATAGTACCCTCAAAATGAATTCGATGAAATGAAGATGAATACTAAAGTTACACAATGAATTGATTGAATAAAACTTACTATTATTGAATTCTATGGATGCCCTTATAAGAGGACAGAAGCAGAGCAAGATCAGGATAGGAGAGTAGGAAAGTAGAATGAAACAAGGAAGATGTGTAGACAACTTTAGAGCCTTTATATAGGCCAAAGAAGTAAGGTGTATATAAATTGAAATAGTAAAACAATATTATTTCTGACACTTGAATAGTAAAAAGATAAAACTATTGAAGCATCTTGAATAGTTGAATGATCTTCAACTGTTGTATATGGACATTTTTGAGGGGTTGATGACTGACAGGCTAGTTAAAATCTAACGGCTAATATTTGACTTTTCGTGACTATATCCTTGGAGCTGTTGAGTATTGGAAAATCAGGTGGCATTACTACATAGTATCCCCTTACTGGTGTTAGAGTCTTGAATGTTCATGCAATATGCTGCAAGTGTGGTTTTGAATACAAGTTGATAACAATAAAGTGTTGTACTCTGTATCGAAAATATCCCATTGAATAAATTGAATTATACGTTGATAAAGTGGTTGCCAATAATCTATGATATACTGGCCATAAAAATGGATGGTGTGTATGTAACTAGTAGGTACTACAATGAGTACCGAATGGCGATAGAGTTCTTGTAAAAGTGTTCGATACAATTTGATAGTTTAGAGGTAGGCATAAAAGGACGAGTCCCAACTAGAGAGCCATTGATTATATTAAATAAAATATTCATTGTATCGATGCCCTTCGAAAGGAGAAAAATATAATTCAGGATCATGATGTCAGAGGTAAATTAGAAGAGGTTCTTTAATGCCTTTTAGGTAGGTTAGATGTTGAATGAGGGTAGAATTGAACATGGACTTCATCTGGAATAAAGAAATTGAAGCAAAGTTGCTTTGCTTGTGGAAAATCTCAAGTGTGAATGTCAGGAAGGGAACTTATGTCTCCATTAATGAATTCAATATCAAATCCAAAATTAAAAGTATTGCTTGCCAACGAGCAAAAATTTGTTTTGATACAAGATTTTGAACATCGTTTTATAAAACTTCTTTTGCACTTTTGCAATCAATTCTTAATAAGAATATTTTGCAATATAAATCATCTTGAAATTTTCAAGATACACTAGACAATTAGTTAAACTTCTTTTTTAATGGTGGAAAAATGGACTTGAGGTCCAGTGCAGGCTCCACTATTGAACATTAATAATTGTTCAGGATTTGGGTCGTGGCGTTCCATGAGAATTTCCCCAAATCCCTTATCTGACACATTTGTTTCAACTATCATGCATGCATGCAGATGCGATATGCTGAAACATGGGAGAGATTTGACTTTACTCTTAATGTCCTTGACTATTTAAGTATGCTCCTATGACTGTGTAGGAGGGTTTTTCTTAAGCCTTCGAAATAATGAGTGGTAAATTTCTCCAAGTTTAGGGAGAAAATCTACAACATTATTGAGATAACCAAGAAATCAATGCAATTGATTTTTATCTTTGATTTTATCTGAAAATTGGTCCGTAAATTTGATAGATTGTTGAATGGGTTCAATAATACCATTAAAAAGGTCATAGCCTAAAACCTGAATTTTGCTTTGATATAATTTCATTTTTGGAGTAGAAACAACTAAACCATTTCTTTTATTGACATTAAAGAATGTTTTTAGATGCTTGAAATGTTGATCTAAATTTTTTGAATAGATAAGAACATCATCACATTTAGAATAATCATTAAGAATGTCATTCCTAGTATGTTGCAATTCAGAAAGAGCATTCTGGAGTCCACATAGCATCACATTCCATTTGTAGTGTCCAAATGGAATGTTAAATATAGTTTTATATCTATCGTTTTCAATAATTTAAATTTGCAAGGGCCTAGATTTCATATCAAAATTTGAAAATATTGTTGCATCATATAATCTTCCTAGTAACTCTTTTTTGTTAGAAGTTGGATATCTTATCCATTGAATAACTTTGTTGAATGGTTCATAGTTTATAATTAATCTAGGAACGCCACCTTCCTTTTCTGCTTGATTCTAGACATAAAAGGTTGCACAACTCCAAGGAGATTTAGAACGTCTAATGAGCCTTTTGTCTAGTAAAGATTGAATCTCTTTTTCACAAATCTTTAAAAGCTCTTTATTCATTTGAACAAGGCGTGCTTTTGTTTGAATGGTTCTTTGATCAAAATCCTTTTCATATGGTTATTCCACCATATGCTGCTTTCTAACCCAAAAAGCAATTGGAATATTAGCACAGATAAAATCTTCAAACAATTTTTTGATTTTTTGGAAATTTTTGTTGAATTTTTTGTAGAACAAGTTGTTCTTCAATACTTCCTTGAACAATCTCTATTTAAAGAAAAGACATTTGTCTTTCTTTAGCAGAAATAGTTTTTGAGATTGAAGCTTCTTGCAGAACTGTAATATTTTTATTTTTCATAGGCGAAGTAAATTCAAATTTAATTTCTTTCCAAAGAATGTTCGAATGAAGGATATATCTAAGTAAGGAACTGAGTTCTAAGAATAACTTGTTGTTTGAGATTTTTAACAAGTATAAAAACATTTTTGAAACAATATTCATTGTTGCAAATACAAGCATCTGAAATCTTGTAACTAATTTGAATTTTGGATCCAGTAGCATTAGTCATTTTTTCTTTAGTTTTTTCAAAATATTTTGAAGGAATAAACCTTCTTGAGTACAATTCATATCAGCATCACCATCTAATAGAGCAATGGAATGAAGTTTGAAATCTTTAACTAGGATAGTAAGAGATACACACCGTTTATGAAAATTAATATGATTAATGATTGAAAAGAATGCTTCATGGTTTTGTTCATCTGAACCTAACTTAGGAGAAGAAGGTGTGGATTGATTATGGGGTTTTGAAGATTCGAGTGAAGCAACTCTATTTTCAAGTTCTTGAAGTTGAGAAATAAGGATTGGGTTTGTTTCTTCAAGGAGATTTTGTATTTTAATTTGGTTTCTTAATTCTTTAACCTCGACTTTGAGCTGATTGACTTCTTGTTTTAATTCTTTGACTGTTAACAGTTTTGGGTGATAAGATCCTTATCCTTTATAAGTTTGTTGTTTTGCATGGAAGCTGTGTTGGTCAAGGGATTTATTAATCAGTCCAAAGAAGGTTAATTAGCCCTTAATGACATATAAATATCCTTATCAAGGACTTAGATAAGTTAGTTGTTTTGCATGGAAGTTGTATTGGTCAGTAGCATTGGTCTGCCTCTACGAGTCTTTAGGTCGCCCTAGTAAGTCTATCGGTCAGCCTTGTGACTGGTGGTCCCGACAATATAGGGCTGGTATGGAGGTGGTTCTAATGTGGTCCCACAGTGTATTGTTAAGTGATTAGCGAGTCTTTGTCTACAATAAGCAAATTTATGTGCCATTTTGTGTTGATTAATTTCTTTAGTTTAATTGATTATCTCGAGACTAATCATCCTATCATTATGGCAGCATCCTTACGACGGACTTTGTCTAGATCATCATCATCATCGTCATCATCTTCCTCATCATCTAAATCACCTTTAAAGACAAGCATTGTGCATAGTAAAGAATTACATTCATCTTGGGACTATTTCAAGTGGAGTATCCCACTCAACCCATTGCAAAAATTTATTCAATTGGACTCTAAATTTTAAAAATGTAACTATCAGTTTAAATGAACAATGTGAAACTTTTTAACTTCTATCCTGAGTTTTAATTAATAAATACCTTCAAAAGGGCTTCAGATATATTCATTTTGGATTAGTTCAAGTAGTTAAATCTATAAAGAGTCACTCCTTGTAATGATCCAATCAAATGTTTGCAACGGTCTAACTTATTTCAATTGCTATCTAGATAATTCTGTGGATCTTATTGACCCGAGATGCTCCAAACTCTTGTGCTCGAAGTTCATTTAATTATTGATAAATTCAAAGCACTTTCAAAAAATTTTGCAGTTATTTACCTAGTTTATTTTAGATTACTATCTTCTCAATTAAATCTAAGACTTAGTATTAATCCTTGTAGAAATGAAGAGATAGTACTCATTGAAGTTTTTGTTGAAGAGTCAATTATTTATGTCCCTAAGAGGCCAAAGTGGGATGAAACAACCATACCTCAAAAATTCATTATTCCAACTCCTAGGCCTACTAGGAATACTGCACTTAGAGAAACCTCACACATTTCCGAAACCCATGATGGAAGGTCTTTATTTTGATTTAGTTCATTTCGTGAGCTTTCTCACCCTAGTACTATTCCAGACTTCCAGTCTGCCATATCATCAATTTCGTCAATACCATATGCAAACAAAGGTCCTCATATTAGTGGAATAATTGATAGAACTCCTCTACCTGAAATTATAAACAATGATACTCAATCTGTTGGATGTTCGATATCACCTATGTTTTCACAAATGAGAACCCCATCGGAATTAAATGAAATCACAAAAGTTGAATTTCAAGTCAATAGAGTTTGAGCTTAATAAAGAATTTTACCTACACTATAACTAGCCTTATAGAGACTGGTTGTTCTCTTTTTTTTCTAAGGATATGCAGCAATACTCAAAACTCTTTATTATAATCAAATGGCCAGAATCTAAGAAATATACCCTTCTTTGATTGCCTAAATATTTATTTGCAAAAACATCAGATTTCTATTCTGGATTATCATCAATCAATTTGTGCCATAGGACACCAAGCAAAATTATGGCATAATCCTATTACAAAAAAAAATCAACAATCTTTGTTCATCATCCACTGTACACCATATCTATTCTTGTGTCTAAAGATGGCTCTATTATCGGCAACCCTTTTTAAAAAACCCAGGAGGGGGAATAAAGAAAAAGATTCCAAATAAACTCAAGAAATTTTCGATGAAACACGCAAAATCATTAACAAAATAATTACTCAAATATTACATACCATGGCTGCCTAACTAGATTCAATAACAGCTCAATTAGGAGAAAATTCTAGCCGTTATTTATTCAAATCTGCCAAAGTTAAGAAATTTCTTAGAATAATTCTCCACCTTTATTCAATCCTTTTAACATACCCATTAAAGAATTCATTCTATTTTCGCATCAACCTTGGGAAATAGCAATGAGAAAAAAATTAAATTATTTGCGAAAATTTCCCATGCTCTTGAAAAATTAGAAAACTCACATCACTAAAACAAACACTTTGCATTTATAAACCATCCTACAACAATTAACCTAAGAATTTATATTCAAATCGAGTATCTCAAATTAATCAAATCTTATTCGAATCATGAAAAATAATTCCAAACAACCTCCAAAAGGAAAGGCGTCATTTATTGTAAGCAGAAATTTTAAAAGATTTGATTTAGTTCACAAGAAGTCAAATTCAAAATGGAAATAGCCAGGAAGGTAACGCACATTAAATATGGTACAACCTGGCATCTGGCCAATAAAAAGAAAAAAAATCCCGTACAAATAGTAGGAGGTATAAATTTTGCCAACAAATCACATGGCGCCATGCATAGAATAAAATAATTTTTATTCGACTAATTAGGAATGTCACGTGTAAAATTGGCTTTGGCAGACCCATTTTAATGGACTTCAATTCTAGCCAATCAGAAATTGTCATGTGTCATTAGTGATGCAATAAATAGTAATTATTTCTGTATTTAAAATAAAGAGATAATGCATAAATTATGGGCTTGAGCCCAAAACTCAACTCAAAACTCTAGCCTTGGAGCCTATAAATAGGAGTCCTCCACCTCTTTTGAAGGGTTCAACATTCAGCATCCTATATAAGTTCCAGAGCTTAGACTACATACTACCTCGAGCTACCAAGCAATAAGGATCAAAGTCAGCTAGGTCAACATCTTCTGTAACCTCAAATAGAAGTTTAAATCAGAGTTCTTCATTCTATTTGTCGATCGAGATCAAACAATCTCGCCGTCGCACTGATTACTTTGGGTAATTACATTCGACACTTAGCATTTATAGAATTTAGGGGCTCAGATTACAAGCAACATTCCAACTACTAAGCAAGAAGGATCAAAACTTGTATATTTCAGAGACAACAATCAACCATTTGCAGATCAAGATCTAAAACAATTTAAGAGTTTTTTAGCTGATTCTATATTATTTGAGATCAAGCAGCCACATCCTTGAATGATTCAAGTTACTATCAGATCGAATCAGAGGAATCTTTTATTTGTTCACCTGATAACAAATATACAGAGATTATACCCATATTAATGGATATGTCACTAAACTCAAGTCACACTCAAAGGAATGTAAGGATTAGCCAAGAACAAACTGATCTTAACTTCAGTTTAAGGTGAATCCAAAAGGGGAATTCAAGGGCATAAAGAAACTACACTTGTTTCTTGGATATAGAAATCACCACCAAGAACAAGATTAGGGCCCTTAACCCTAATTATGATATAGAAACACCACCTAATCAAGAGTTAAGACTCACTTGATCACCATGTAACTCGGCCTAAGCTAGGATAAGTAAAGTAAAGTGTTTTAGCAAACTCAAAGGAGCAAAGCTCAACTTTCTTTTACCCAATCCTCAAATCTGATTTCACAAAAGAGAGTTCTTTGCTTACTTATGCACATCCTTAACTGCCTAGTAAAGGGATTAGAGGTTTCTTCATGCTTAGGAAACCTCAAACTACGCTTAAAACTAGCTTTCATTATGTTTAAGTACGAAGCATGTTTAACTAAGCTAATTACAAGCAATGAGTCTAATTAAGAAAAAGATTAAAATCTAAACTCATCCTAAGCTCCTTAATTAGCCTCAAGAAGGCTGCTTGCACATGGAGGAGAGAAGAAAAGGCTGCTGGGATCATGCACTTTACGATTAGCCAATAGGAGCATTCTTACCTTCCTTCCTTATTTCTCATTGGATCTTCATTTGGCTG
Organism: Carnegiea gigantea; assembly: GCA_029747015.1. Classification (NCBI taxonomy): domain Eukaryota; kingdom Viridiplantae; phylum Streptophyta; class Magnoliopsida; order Caryophyllales; family Cactaceae; genus Carnegiea; species Carnegiea gigantea. The sequence continues at coordinate 477,694 of JAKOGI010000379.1, forward strand.
GGTTGAAAACCTCATGATTGTGCTCCAACTACCTTTAATGAGCAAATGATGTTGCTTGGTCACAATTGGATGCCAAAGAGAAGGAGTAACCATCAAATGAACTAACCAGATGTAACATGGCAGTTTTAACAGTTTGGTGACTGCTTTTGGATGCCACATATCTCATGCAAAGAGTGAGCATGATTTGGATTTCCTTCCATGCAGGGAAACCTTAGGACCTCTTCTAATTCCTCCAAGTGGAAATTCAGTTTTATGACTTCATTTGCTAGCCAAAAACCTCAGCTAAACCAAACTGGAAAGAACCAGGTGTAGTCTAACATGGTTTGCAAAATTCCTTGGTTCTTCCATATTTACTTAATTTAACTTGATTTACTTACTTGGACCAGATAGCTAACTTCTCGGGGAACTAAAATATGCAGAGCTATTTGACTTAAACATCAAGGAGGCTTGGGTAATCTAGAACACAATACCGGTTATGTGCAGGGATGAATTGGCAGTTTTGACCTTCAGACTTTTCTTTCGTCTTTGAACGACCAAATAATGTCCAAATGGAGTGATTATTGGTTCCCTGGAAAGCTAACATCCCGAGAATCCAAAATATGCAAAACTTCAGAACTTAAACCTCAAGGAGGTCTAAGTAATTTGATTCCCAAAATTGGACTGCTGCACTGCTTTGAACCCATGACCTGCTGTTTGTGTTCCTTAGCAAAATATAGGTCTTTTCTTGGACTTTGGTTGTTGAATGTGATTTATCTAAGCTTATTTGAATTCATTAAACATAGTTACTTGAGAACTCTCTATCATCCTCCCCTTGTTGAAGGGAATTTTCTCTTAAATTTGCTAGATAATCAAGGTCTAAGTGGGAACTTAACTCCTCTAGGATGAAATATAATCAACCCCTCAAACAAGCCTTTTTTGATCTAAAAGGCTTCGTACTCATCTTGAACAATAAGAATCCATTCCTTTTTTTATCTTAAAGGTGTTCAGAGTAATGGTTCTTGACAAGTAAGAAAAGGGCTTAAATGCTGATGGTTCTTTTGTGGTTTGCTTTCATGGAGTTTAGAAGGGGAAAAAGGTGCTAAGGTGTTCCTTTTCTCCACTTAGGGTCAATGAACATACCTTGATGTTCTTGTTTTATTGATCCTCAGCAGCTTGAAAACCACTTTAAACCTTCTCCAAAAGAAGCATTTCTCCCTCATTAGCTTTTTCCTCAACTTCTTCTTGAGTTTCCTATTGATTCTCCTCCAGATAAGCTTTCTTTTCCTCCTCATTCTCTTCCTCCTTTACTGCCTCCCTTAGGAATAGGTTCAGGCCTACTTTATCAAGGTAGGCTATTTTGTGGTGTTGGGATTCTTTATGGGTGGAAGGAGAGGGACACATGGGTTTTGGAAAGGGATTGAAACTCCCCTTGTTAAAGGGTTCGCTTTGAAGCGAGGGCTTTGGAAACTCATGCTTAAAGGGCCTTGATTTTCTTTGTTGCTCAACCTTGTAAGCAAGGACACAAACTTCATCAAAATTAGTATATGGTTGTAATTCCACCACATTAGCATACTTAGGTTCAAGGCCTCCTAAGTACCTAACTATGGTAAATGAAGTCATAAACCTGAATTTCCATTTGAAGGAATTAGAAGACTTCCTAAGGTTTTCCTCCATGGAAGGAAATCCAAATCATGCTCACTTTTTGCATGAGATATGTGGCATCCCAAAATAGTCTCCAAATTGCAAAAACTACCATGTTGCATCCGGTTAGTTCATTTAGTGGTTACTCCTTCTCTTTGCCGTGCAATCACGACTAGGCAGCATCATTTGCTTGGTAAAGGAAGTTGGAGCACAATCATGATCCTTTTCAGTCCAACCAAATGAAGATCCAATCAGAAATAAGGAATGAAAGGCAAGACTGCTCCTATTGGCTAGTCATAAAGTGCATGTTCCCAGCAGCCTTTTCTCTCTCCTCCATGTGCAAACATCCTTCTTAAGTATAATTGAGGCTCTTAGGATGAGTTTAGCTTTTAATCTTTTCCTTACTTAGACTCATTGCTTTTAATTAGCTTTGTTAAACATGCTTTGTACTTAAATAGAATGAAAGCTGGTTTGAAGCATGGTTAGAGGTTTTCTAAGCATGAAGAAAACTCTAATCCCTTTCCTAGGTAGCCAAGGATATGCATAAGTAAGCAAAGAACTCTCTTTTGCAAAATCAGAATTGAGAATTAGGTAAAAGAAAGTTGAGCTTTGCTCCGTTGAGTTTGTTAAAACACTTTACTTGCTATCCTAGTTTAGGCCGAGTTAAGTGGTGATCAAGTGAGTCTTACCTCTTGATTAGATGGTGTTTCTGTATCCTAATTAAGGTTAAGGGCCCAAATCTCATTCGTGGTGATGATTTCTATATCCAAGAAACAAGCTTAGTTTCTTATTCCCCTGAATTCTGCTTTTGGATTCACCTTCAACTAAAGTTAATATCAGTTTGTTTGAGTTCAGTGACATATCCATCAACTTTGGTATAAGATCAGAGCTTCTCCTTCGCCTTGAAACTAGCGCCCATGCTCCAAAAACATCCTAAACACATCCCACAAACACAAATCCCAAATCAGATTTAAACTCACCTGGTTTTCACCATGAGTGCGAGTATGAGTTTGGAAGAGAGAATTGAAGCTGTTTTGAAGAATAACCAAGCTATTTCAATTTCAAATCAAGAACATAAAGATTCTAATCAAGAACTCAAAGCTCAAAATGAGTACTTAAGAAGGCAGCTCGATGATTTCATGAAGCAAAAATAGAGAATGCTAGCTAGTCCCACTGGTTTTGATCACGATGAGGAAGATGAGGTAGCAAGCAACCTCGGGAGTTCTTCTAATGAGGAAGAACCACCAAGGAGGGAAAGAAGAGAATGAAGGCAGCCCACCAACTCTAATGACTTTAGAGTTGAAATTCCAGAATTTGAAGGTAAACTTGATCCAGATGAATTCTTAGAATGGTTACACACAGTGGAGCGTATCTTTGAATATAAGGATGTTTCTGAAGAGAAGAAAGTTCAGTTGGTTGCTCTTAAACTTAGAAAGTATGTCTGATTATGGTGGAATAATATTTGTGCCAAGAGAATTAGAAAGCGAAAGAGCAAAATTAGAACTTGGGAAAAGATGAAAGCTAAGCTCAAGTCACGATTTCTACCCCCAACTTACACCCAAGATTGCTACTTCTAACTCCACAACCTAGCCCAAGGCAGCCTCAATGTTATAGAGTACACACGTCAGTTTGAGAAACTCTTAATTAAGTGTATATTCAAGAACCAGAAGACCAAACCATAGTTAGGTACTTAGGAGGCCTACAGCCTAAGTATGCTAACGTGGTGGAATTATAGTCATATACTACTTTTGATGAAGTTTGTGTCCTTGCTCACAAGGTTGAGCAACAAAGAAAATAAATGAACCAACCGGATGTAACATAGCAGTTTTAGCAGTTTGGAGACTATTTTTGGACGCCACATATCTTACGCAAATAGTGAGCATGATTTGGATTTCCTTCCATAAAGGGAAACGTTAGGATGTCTTATAGTTCCTCCAAGTGGAAATTCAGGTTTATGACTTCATTTGCTAGCCAAAAACCTCAGCAAAACCAAATCGGGCAGAAGCAGGTGCGGTCCAACACGGTTTGTAAAATGGCCTTGGTTCGTCAATATTTACTTGATTTAACTTGATTTACTTACTTGGAATACATAGCTAACATCTTAGGGAACCAAAATATGCAAAAATATTTGACTTAAACCTTAGGAAGGCCTAAGTAATCTTGAACACAAAATCGGGTATGTGTAGGATGAATTGGGGTTCGCTTTCATTGAGTTTAGAAGGGGAAAAAGGTGCAAAGGTGTTCTCCTTTTCTCCACTTAGGATCAATGAACATACCTTGATGTTCTTGTTTTGTTCATCCTCAACAGCTTGAAAAGCACTCAAAACCTTCTCCAAAAGAAGCATTTCTCCCCCATCAGCTTTCTCCTCAACTTCTTCCTGAGTTTCCTCTTGATTCTTCTCAAGTATGAGCATTCTTTTCCTCCTCATTCTCTTCCTCCTAAACTGCTTCCCATTCAGCTAGTGTAAGGATCCTTCAGTTTGTAGAATTCGAAGCTAGGTGCCTAAATTCTTGATACTTAAAACGTCTTTGAGTGCCCTTAAGAGTAGGTTTAGGCCTATTTTGTGGGGGTAGGTTGTTTTGTGGTGCTGGGGTTCTTTATGGGGTGGAAGGAGAGGGACACATGGGTTTATAAAAGGAATTGGAACTCCCCTTATTAAACGGTTCATTCTAAAGTGGGGGCTTTGGAAACTCATGCTTAAAGGGCCTTGATTTTCTTCATTGCTCAACCTTGTGAGGAAGGACACAAACTTCATCAAAATTAGTATATGACTATAATTCCACCACATTAGCATACTTAGGTTCACGGCCTCGTGAGTACCTGACTAATGTATATATTCAAGGGGTTCATTTTCATTTCTCAAGCTCCACTTCAAGGAAAGTAAACGTCCAATAAGATTATACCTAGGAATGTTCACTTCTGGTTCCATTATATGAATTCCATGATATAAGACACTTTAAGGAGTTTATGTTGAACTTCAAAGTGCCTTTTTCTAAAGGGATTTCCAAATGGGGATTAAGAGCATCATGCACCATGCCCATAAATGCTAATACTATTATTAAGCTCAAGGAAGGTCAAGAGAAGCTTAAGGAGGCCAAGTAGACAGCCGTCACATGCAAGAAAGCCGTGGAGATCCCTAATAAGCTAGCACCTAGCTCATCCGCATATACCTCTAATTTTGTCACGCTTTTGTAGTAAATGTAATAGGCCAAATTGCGGATGGTCCTTACATTAATCAAGCTTAAAGAATAAGCTTTCCAACAAGACCAACCACGTTTTATTTGGAGTTCATTTGGTTAGTCAACCTCAGCCCATAAATTCGGATATCAAACTGCACGCCAGTTTTGGGCAGTCTCCACTCTTTGGCCCATAACTTTTTAACGGCTGATCCAAATGCTATGAAACCACCTCCTGGAAACTAGACATCCTACGCTTTCTAATGAATCAAGAATCATCAAATTTGGATCAGTAACCAGAGAGATATGCCTGTTTGAAGTTGGGTAAGCTGCTGATGTGAAAGCATTAAATGCAAAACGCGTGAACAATGTGAATGCTCCCCATTTCGGCTCTTGCTGCTTTGTGCCTCTTCCAAAGCCGTGTCTCCCCTCCTCTTACAAGGCCAAAACATGTGGGAATTGTAGATTCATTCATTTCCCTTGCTGCTACACTCATTTCACACCAACAACATCAAGGGACACACCTCTTTGGCTTTGATTCATCTGTATGCAGCATCCCTTGTATTCACTTGCTTTCTTCACACCTTTTCATTTGTTTTCTTATGTCTTTTCGTTGTGTAAGGCCTCTACTATATAAGGGCCATAGTTTAGAGTCATTTTGGAAAAAAATTATTCATCAACTTTTGGATTAAGGAATACAAATTCAGCATTTGAGTGGATTCTCATTTGTGTGTTCAAAACCTGGTTCTATATCTTGAGTGTTGGCAATCTCAAGTGGTGTTCTAGGTCTCTTATTCTCATCTAGGTGGTGATTAACTTCTGTACCCTAGATTGGGTTAAGGGATTGCCTAAGGTTTGGCTTGAGTGGCTCCATTGGATTATCTCAAAGTCAAGTCTTGAACTATCCTTTTTACTTTCCTTGTTTTCTCAATTACAAAAATCACAAAAATACTTAGTTTGGTCATTTGGGCTCTCTTTATATACATCATTTGGTATCAGAGCCTAGGTTGCCTACTTGACCAAGCTTCCAAACCCGAACACATCCACAAATCAGCTACATACACATCAGGTCCTACCATGAGTTCTAGCATGAGCATTAAAAGGTGTTCTAAGTGTCAAGGCTTTGGTCATGCACCCTCGGACTGCCCCAACAAGGAATTCATCACCTTGACCGAATGGGAAGCAGCCATGAAGGAAGAAAAAGAAGTTAGCTATCCATTTGTCTTAAATGGAGAAGGCCATTATCAAGAAAATAGTGACGTTAACCTTGATCTACCTTCCATCTTTGATGCCTATGATGAAGTAGATAATGAGGTAAATTGGAGTCTACCTCCAAGATTTGATGAGCATGAACCCAGCCCCATTCAACCTTCCCAAACCCCCAAACCACAAAAAGCCTTACAAAAGAACCTCTTACTCACCTCTCTTTTCCCAACCGAGTCTAACCCTAGCTTTTACCCTCCCCTTACCCTCTTTTATCGACCCCATGCTCATACTGCTCCTCAAAAGATGCCTTATGACTTGTTCCCTCAAAGAACCCCACTTCATAAAATTGACCTCTTTTATGAGAAGAAAGAAAACCCTTCGAGTTTGAGGACAAACTCCAAACAACCCGGAAGAATAATGTATATATTCAAGGGGTTCATTTTCATTTCTCAAACTCCACTTCAAGGAAGGTAAAAGTCCAACAAGATCATGCCTGGGAATGTTCACTTCTGGTTCCATTATATGAATTCCATGATACAAGACACTTTAAGGAGTTTATGTTGAACTACAAAGTGCCTTTTTCTAAAGGGATTTCCAAATGGGGATTAAGAACATCATGCACCATGCCCATAAATCCTACTACTATTATTGAGTTCAAGGAAGGTCAAGAGAAGTTTAAGGAGGCCAAGTAGAGAGCCCTCACATGCAAGAAAGCCGTGGGGATCCCTAATAAGCTAGCACCTAGCTCATCCACATATACCCCCGATTTTGTCACACTTTTGTAACAAAATGTAATGGGCCAAATTACTGATGGTCTTTACATTAATCAAGCTTAAAGAATAAGCTTTCCAACAAGACCAACCACGTTTTATTTGAGTTCATTTGGTTGGTCAACCTCAGCCCACAAAATCGGATATCAAACTGCAGGCCAGTTTTGGGCAGTCTCCACTCTTTGGCCCATAACGTTTGAACGACTGGTCCAAATACTATGAAGCCACCTCCTTTGGAAACTAGACATCCTAAGCTTTCTAATGAATTAAGAATCATCGAATTTGGATCAGTAACTAGAGAGATATGCTGTTTGAAGTTGGGTAAGCAGCTGATGTGAAAGCATTAAATGCAAAACGCGTGAACAATGTGAATGCTCCCCATTTCGACTCTAGCTACTTTGTGCCTCTTCCAAAGTCGTGTCTCCCCTCCTCTTGCAAGGCCAAAACATGTGGGAGTTGTAGATTCATGCATTGCCCTTGCTGTTACACTCATTTCACACCAACAACATCAAGGGACACACCTCTTTGGCTTTGATTCATCCGTATGCAGCATCCCTTGTATTCACTTGCTTTCTTCACACCTTTTCATTTGTTTTCCTATGTCTTTTCATTGTGTAAGGCCTCTACTATATAAGGGCCATAGTTTAGAGTCACTTTGGAAAAAAATTATTCATCAACTTTCGGATTAAGGAATACAAATTCAGCATTTGAGTGGATTCTCATTTGTGTGTTCAAAACCTGGTTCTATATCTTGAGTGTTGGCAATCTCAAGTGGTGTTCTAGGTCTCTTATTCTCATCTAAGTGGTGATTAACTTCTGTATCCTAGATTGGATTAAGGGATTACACAAGGTTTGGCTTGAGTGGCTCCATTGGATTATCTCAAAGTCAAGTCTTGAACTATCCTTTTTACTTTCCTTGTTTTCTCAATTACAAAAACCACAAAAATACTTAGCTTGGTCATTTGGGCTCTCTTTTATATACATCACTAACTATGGTAAATGAAGTCATAAATCGAAATTTTCATTTGGAGGAATTAGAAGACATCCTAAGGTTTCCCTCCATGGAAGAAAATTCAAATCACACTCACTTTTTGCATGAGATATGTGGCATCCAAAATCAGTCTCCAAACTACTAAAACTGCTATTTTGCATCTGGTTGGTTCATTTTGTGGTTACTCCTTCTCTTTGCCATCCAATCGTGAGTAAGCAGCATCATTTGCTTGTAAAAGGAAGTTGAAGCACAATCATGAGCCTTTTCAGCCCAGCTAAATAAAGATCCAATGAGAAATAAGGAAGGAAAGGCAAGAATGCTCCTATTGTCTAAACGTAAAGTGCATGTTCCCAACAGCCTTTTCCTCTCTCCTCCATGTGCAAGCAGCATTCCTAAGGCTAATTGAGGAGCTTAGGATGAGTTTTGCTTTTAATCTTTTGCTTAGTTAGACTCATTGCTTGTAATTAGCTTAGTTAAACATGCTTTGTACTTAAACTGAATGAAAGCTAGTTTTAAGCATAGTTAGAGGTTTCCTAAGCATGAAGAAACCTCTAATCCCTTTCCTAGGCAGCCAAGGATGTGTATAAGCAAGCAAAGAGCTCTCTTTTGTAAAATCATATTTGAGTATTGGGTAAAAGAAAGTTGAGCTTTGCACCTTTGAGTTTGTTAAAACACTTTACTTGCTTATCCTAATTTAGGCCGAGTTAGGTGGTGATCAAGTGAGTCTTAACTCTTGATTAGATGATGTTTCTGTATCCTAATAATGGTTAAGGGCCCTAATCTTATTCTTGGTGGTGATTTCTGTATAGAAGAAAGAAGTTTAGTTTTTTATTCCCTTGAATTCGGCTTTTGGATTCACTTTAAACTGAAGTTAAGATCAGTTTGTTCTTGGCTAATCCTTGCATTCCTTTGAGTGTGAGTTGAGTTTAGTGACATATCCATCAACTTCTGGGGCAAAACGGACAGAATTTTGCCTAAAAACTGGTCATTTTCGAGGCTAAAAGCCTTACAACAGCTCCCTGCATTGAATGGAAACATATAAAACTCCTGAAACAAGCTCCACGGCCACACGTCAGAGTCCACCGCTCTACGGGTCACTCGCCCGGAGTACACCAACCATAAAGTTCATTAATAAAGAAGGAAATCAAATATACAACTTAACGGATCGTACATTTGGAGTACTAGGGTTTACATCCCAAAATACAGCTAACTTCGACCAAGAAGGCATCTAACTAATCAGATGGTTGGCTTATATGGCCATACAGAGCGACTCGTAAACAATATGCATTATATGAGCTAGAAAACTAAGTTTACAACAATTAAAAACTAGGAATACGTTATATTACATCATTAAGCACATGAATCTACTTCTATATGGCACACATGACTCTTTTTCAAGCAGGGGTAAACTCCAACTCGGCGTAAGTGGCTTGACTTCCACCTATCATAACAATAGCCTGGGGAAAAAGGGGAAAGAGTAATGGGATAAGCAACCATACGCTCAGTGAGAATTCCCTTACTCCTTAAAAACCAAAACCATTTGCAAGCAATAATACCAATAATAGTCACATATCACGTATTTGCATACTACTATCATATTAGGCCATCATAGTCCCCAAGGAAAGATTACCACCCTTATATGCTAGCCCCTCAACTCATTCCTAGGCCCTTAATGACCAATCTTCCTTTCTAAGAAGCATTCAGGCACGTAATCAGGTAGCATAAGGAATGAATATGATGCTTTCAAACACACTTTTGAAAACATAGTGACTCTCGATATATTCCAAGAATAGTTTATAAATCACGCTAACTTGTTTAAAGCTTATAATTCTCTCTAAAAGCTCTCGAAACATCTAAATTGGTAGGAAAGACTTGGCAAGAAACATTCTTTCATAAGATATGCACCTTTAAAAGCTTAAATGGTTGATGCATTACTAGGATGTAACCATACTTCATTTGAAATTTCATTTAAACTATACTTGGAAACACATTCATAAAATATGTGCAGGATATGTACATTTGAAAGCTTTCTTTCTTTTCTTAAAAACACTTTAGTTAGCCTCTTAAGGCTCATATTCTTTAAAAGAGCTTCTTTCATAATGGTCCTCTAATGACCCTTATAAGCTTCTCAAATCTTATTCAATATGGCCTCGTAATGGCCCTTAGAAATCTTTCTTTTCCGAAATGCTTAAAATGGCAAAATACCACCTGCCTTTCCTATTTATTAGGAACTTACTCATAGCATAAAAAAAACATCCTATTGTGCTAGCTAGGGGAGATCTACACTGCCCCTAAGTGAGATCATCACTCACAACTCACGTTATCCCCGGGGTATACGTACTTAACTTTTTGGCCAAAACGCATCTTTGCATAGCAACTCTAACTTTGATACTGTCCTTTATGGGGCAGCAGCTTACACCAAGATAGTCATATGTTGAGTCCAGTCCCCCTCAAGGTTTTCTTACACATCACACATCAGGGAACAACTCACACCAAGATAATCATATCTTGAGTCCAGTTCCCGAGAACAGCTCATGCCATCTTCGTGTCCACCTGCCAATATTACCTTTGGGGTAAACGGCTCACGCCATCTTTGCGTCCAGTTCCCACCCTCAAGGTCTGGCCATTTGTCTAGCACTTTCTTAGCCATTAAAATCGCATTTCATTTCTCTTTTTCAGTTGATTACTTTGCTGAAATCTTACTTTTAACAAAACAACCATAACTTGTCTAAATGTTTATAGTTCATTCGTTTTTAAGTTAAAAAGCTTCTTATAAACGTAAATGGTTTGCTAACTCATAAATCGACTTTGTTTTTAACTTAAAAACTTCTTATAAACATAAAAAGTTTGCTAACTTGTAAATCGACTTCATTTTTAACTTAAAAACTTCTTATAAATGTAGTAAGTTTACAAACTCATCAATCGACCTCATTTTTAACTCAAAAACTTCTTATAAACGAAATAAGTTTGCTAACTAGTAAATCGAAACTCATTTGGAACTTAAGGTATTGAGTTAGCGTTTAATTCAAACTAGATTCGTAATTGAAGCTTATTAAAACGTAAAGTAATAATCAAACTAGATTCGTAATTGAAGCTTATTGAAATATAAAGCAATAATCTCATTCAAACTAGCGTATAACCCAAACTAAGTTTCGTAATAAACTCATTCAATTGCCCAAATTTTGCTCATTTGAAACCCTTTTTAGACTTAAAGAAGGGTGCTTAAGCAAATTAAAACTTTAAATCGTTCTTAGTTCACTGCCATTCAAAACTTAGAGTACTTGACTTGCTTATGATTCAAACAAGGTTTCTTCATAGTTTTCAACATAAACGCTTCTTGAAATCGTAATGGGTTTACTAGCTCGTAATTTGAAACTCAATCGAAACTCAAATAAGGAGCTAGCACACAATTCAAGCTAGATTTCATAATTAATACCTTAAATGCCCTTTTTCAAGACGTTTAAATCCTTTTAAACACAAGAGAAGTTATATAAAAACCAATGCCTTAAAACGTTTTCGAACTCACTTTTAGTTTGCTTTTAAACTTCCTAAACCTATCGACTATTCAGTCGAGTCACTCACTGAATACTTCGACGATTTAGGATTTCTTTTAGGCTACAAACATCTTCATAAAGTATCAGGCAATTGATAAGTATTCAAAAACATTCGCAATCATGAAAACAAGCTTTCTAAATGACCCTTCTTTTAAAAGACGTCTAAAATTTCAAGAATTGGTCACATAGTGTCACATAGCACATTAGGGGAAAAGGGTTCGCACGTAGCACATTCGTACACTTCATAGCACAACTTGGTAGAATCTACTCAATAAGTCACACATGGCCTCGTAATCAACACGATTGCGGTAATTTATAACCCAGGCTCCCCCTTGACACAACACCGACCACAAGAACCTCAAATTTCTCAGTAGTTCCACCTCAAATCATCCAACTACTAAGATCAGTTCGATATTAACATGCACAAACCAATAACACATAGAACGATCATATATTGGCATAACGTTCATGCTTAATAACCAACATAGAGTTTAAGTGTACTAACCGATAAAATAGAGATTTTAAAGCGATATTTTGCTGTCTAGTTCACAAACCAATATCCATAGGCATAATATTCCATTATAATTATTACGAATAGACTATTAATCATGCCCAAACTGATTTAGCCATAACCTTTAGACATAATTCAGTTCATTCCACAATTACTTCAATTAGCATCGTTAAGCTTTAAAATAGAATTTAGGTATAATAAACTGATGCAATAATAGCGCTAAGGCGACATTTTACACTTTTCTACAATCTCCAAACTGACTGATTAAAACTCAACATGCGAATACCAAAATCAGTAACATGTTTATGATTTCTTAACCTTGATTCTAATTTCATCCAAAGTGATTTCCAAACTCGAAATTAACATGCATTAACTAAATTTAGTTAAAATCATTGAAAATAGTAATAATTAGGAGTAAAGAAATCCCCACCTCAATTCTGAGCTAGGTGTTCATTCGAAAGGTTGACTGGCTTGACTTTAGGTGTTCGAACCACTCCAATTTTCGACTTATGCTCCCTAGCTCATGGACAGCACCCAAACCATGCCCAAACTCACGAAATTCGCACCCCAAGTCTGACCCAAACTTCACCCACTATCTTGAATTTGCGGTGGACGTCTGTTGCCTCGAATCACCCCCAATTTATAGTAGTTTCGAAGCAACTAAAAGCTAAATTGCATGGACGCGTTGTGGCAAGCATTGGGGCTTTGAATCGCTACCCAGAATCGCCAAAAATGTGGTGATTCTTCTCTATTTTTTCTCAGATTTCACTTCAGAGGTTCGTTCGAAAAGCTAAATGAGGGGGATTTCGAGTTGGGTTGATGAAAAATCGAGGGTTTTTGAGCTCTCTTGGCCACGTTCATGGTGGGGGATGGGGATTAAAGACAACACAGAGCAGAGAGAGGGAGATGTCAGGGATGAGGGGGCCTCGCAGTAGGGGAAAGGAGAAGGAAAAGGGGTCACGCATAAATTTACCAAAATGCCCCTCCCTATCTCTTTGCTTATATTTTTGTTCCAAGCTGTTTAAGAATTAGTACCGCTAACCTAATTCATATCCTGAACTCTAAATTCAATAATCGATAACACAACCTTTCATCGATTACTCATCCCCAAATATATCTAGGTTCGATTTAATAAACATCGAACTGCTCCTAAGGTTGACAACCTAATCGTAATCGGGTTCCTATTTGATCTAGTACTCATTAATAACCATTAATAATGCTTACTAAAAATCACCGGAAGAGTTTCAAAACTAATAATAATATCAATAGTGACAAAAAATATTCTTTTTAATAAAATGATCGTTCATGTAAGCACATCAGTAATAATTTAACTTATATAGTTAATAAAAATATGATTTTACGACGTAAAAAGGCAATACAACCAGCTTAACGTAAAATTGGGAATGCGGGTGTTACATTCTCCTTCACCTTGAAACTAGCCCCCACGTTCCAAAAGCAGCCTAAACACATCCCACAAACACAAACCCCAAATCAGATTCAAACTTACCCAGTTTTCACCATGAGTGCGAGAATGAGTTTGGAAGAGAGAATTGAAGCTGTTTTGAAGAACAACCAGGCTATTTCAAGTTCAAATCAAGAACATAAAGATTCTAATCAAGAAGTCAAAGCTCCAAATGAGTACTTGAGAAGGCAGCTTGGTGATTTCATGAAGCAAAAACAGAAACTGCTAGCTAGTCCCACTAGTTCTGATCACAGTGAGGAAGATGAGGCAGAAAGCAACCTCATGAGCTCTTCTAATGAGGAAGAACCACCAAGGAGGGGAAGAAGAGAATGAAGGTAGCCCACCAACTCTAATGGCTTTGGAGTTAAAATTCTAGAATTTGAAGGTAAACTTGATCCCGATGAATTCTTGTAATGGTTACACACGGTGGAGCATATCTTTGAGTGTAAGGATGTTCCTGAAGATAAGAAAGCTAAGTTGGTTGTTCGTAAACTTAGAAAGTACACCTCATTATGGTGGACTAGTCTTTGTGCCAAGAGAATTAGAAACCGAAAGAGCAAAATTAGAACTTGGGAAAGGACGAAAGCTAAGCTCAAGTCACGGTTTCTGACCCCAACTTACACCCAAGATAGCTACTCCCAACTCCAGAACCTAGCCCAAGGCAGCCACAATGTTGAAGAATACACATGCGAGTTTGAGAAACTCTTGATTTAGTGCGATACTTAAGAATCAGAACAGCAAACCATAGTTAGGTACATAGTGGGCCTTAAACCTAAGTATGCTAAAGTGGTTGAATTGCAGTCATATACTACTTTTGATGAAGCTTGTGTCCTTGCTCACAAGGTTGAGAAACAAAGAAAATAAATGAACCAACCGGTTGTAATATAGTAGTTTTAGCAGTTTGGCGACTGTTTTTGGACGCCACATATCTCATGCAAAAAGTGAGCATGATTTAGATTTCCTTCCATGAAGGGAAGCCTTAGGATGTCTTATAATTCCTCCAAGTGGAAATTCAGGTGTATGACTTCATTTGCTAGCCAAAAACCTTAGGTAAACCAAACTGGGTAGAACCAGGTGCAGTCCAGCATGGTTTGTAAAATGGCCCTGGTTCTTTAATATTTACTTCATTTAACTTAATTTACTTTCTTGGAATAGATAGCTAACATCATGTGGACCCCAAATATGAAAAAATATTTGACTTAAACCTCAAGGAGGCCTAGGTAATCTTGAACACAAGATGGGGTATGCGTAGGGACGAATTGGAAGTTTTGACCTTTAAACTTTTCTTTTGGCTTTGAATGACCAAATGATGTCCAAATGGAGTGATGCTTAGTTCCCTGGAAAGCTAACATCTTGAGAATCCAAAATATAGAAAAGTTTAGGACTTAAACTTCAAGGAGGTTTAATTAATTTGATTCCAAAAACTAGGCTGCTGCACTGTTTTAAACCCGTGACCTGCTGTTTGTGTTCCTTAGCAAAACATAAGTCTTTTCTTAGACCTCGACTGCTGAATGTGATGTATCTATGCTTATTTGAATGCACTAAACATACTTCCTTGAGGATCTCCATCATCCTCCCCTTGTTGATGGGAATTTGCCCTCAAATTTGCTAGATAATCATGGTCCAAGCGGGAACTTAACTTCTCTAGGCTGAAATATAATCAACCCCTCAAACAAGCCTTTTTTGATCTTAAAGGCTTCGTACTCATCTTGAATAGGAAGAATCCATTCCTTTTTTGATCTTAAAGGTGTTTGGAGTAATGGTTCTTAACGAGTAAGAAAAGGGCTTAAATGTTGATAGTTCTTTAATGGTTTCCTTTCATGGAGTTTAGAAGGGGAAAAAGGTACTAAGGTGATCTTCTTTTCTCCACTTAGGATCAATGAACATACCTTGATGTTCTTATTTTATTCATCCTCAACAGCTTGAAAACCACTCAAAACCTTCTCCAAAAGAAGCATTTTCGGCTTTTTCCTCAACTCCTTCTTGAGTTTCCTCTTGATTCTCCTCAAGATAAGCTTTCTTTTCCTCCTCATTCTCTTCCTCGTTTATGGTCTCCCATTCGGCTAGTGTAATGATCCTTCGATTTGTACAATCTGAAGCTAAGTGCCCAAATCCTTGGCACTTAAAACATCTTTGAGTGCCCTTAGGAATGGGTTTAGGCCTACTTTATGAAGGTAGGCTGTTTTGTGGTGCTGGGTTATGGGGTGGAAGGAGAGGGACGCGTGGGTTTATGAAAGGTATTAGAATTCCCCTTATTAAAGGGCTCATTCTAAAGTGGGGGCTTTGAAAACTCATGCTTAAAGGGCCTTGATTTTCTTTGTTGCTCACCCTTGTGAACAAGGATAGAAACTTCATCAAAATTAGTATACGACTGTAATTCCATCACATTAGCATACTTTGGTTTAAGGCCTCCTAAGTACCTAATTATGGTAAATGAAGTCATAAACTTGAATCTCCATTTGGAAGAAGACATCCTAAGGTTTCCCTCCATGGAAGGAAATCCAAATCATGCTCACCTTTTGCATGAGATATGTGGCATCCGAAAATAGTCTCCAAACTGCTAAAACTGCCAGGTTGCATCTAGTTGGTTCATTTGGTGGTTACTCCTTCTCTTTGCCATCCAATCGTGACTAAGCAGCATCATTTGCTTGTTAAAGGAAGTTGGAGCACAATCATGAGCCTTTTCAGCCCAGCTAAATGAAGATCCAATAAGAAATAAGGAAGAAAATGCAAGAACGCTCCTATTGGCTAGCTGTAAAGTGCATGCTCCCAGTAGCCTTTTCCTCTCTCCTCCATGTGCAAGCAGCCTTCTTAAGGCTAATTGAAGAGCTTAGGATGAGTTTAGCATTTAATCTTTTGCTTAGTTAGACTCATTGCTTGTAATTACCTCAGTTAAACATGCTTTGTACTTAAACAGAATGAAAGCTAGTTTAAAGCATAGTTAGAGGTTTCCTAAGCATGAAGAAACCTCTAATCTCTTTCCTAGGTAGCCAAGAATGTGTATAAGTAAGCAAAGATCTCTTTTGTAAAATCAAATTTGACTATTTGGTAAAAGAAAGTTGAGCTTTGCTCCTTTAAGTTTGTTAAAACACTTTACTTGCTTACCCTAGCTTGGGCCGAGTTAGGTGGTGATCAAGTGAGTCTTAACTCTCGATTAGGTGGTATGTCAATATCGTAATTAAGGTTAAGGGCCCTAATCTTGTTCTTTATGGTGATTTCTGTATCCAAGTAACAAGTTTAGTTTCGTATTCCCTTGAATTCCCCTTTTGTATTCACCTTAAACTCAAGTTAAGATTAGTTTGTTCTTAGCTAATCCTTGCATTCCTTTGAGTGTGAGTTGAGTTCAGTGACATATCCCTCAACTTTGGTATTAGAGTGCAGCTTTTCCTTCACCTTGAAACTAGACTCCACGTTCTAAAAATAGCCTAAACACATCCCATGAAAACAAACCCCAAATCAGATTCGAACTCACCCGGTTTTCACCATGAGTGCGACTATGAGTATGGAAGAGAGAATTGAAGCTATTTTGAAGAACAACCAAGCTATTTCAAGTTCAAATCAAGAACATAAAGATTCTAATCAAGAACTCAAAGCTCAAAATGAGTACTTGAGAAGGCAGCTTGGTGATTTCATGAAGCAAAAATAGACAATACTAGCTAGTCCCACCAGTTCTGATCACGATGAGGAAGATGAGGTAGCAAGCAACCTCATGAGTTCTTCTAATGAGGAAGAACCACCAAGGAGGGGAAGAAGAGAATGAAGGCAACCCACCAACTATAATGACTTTAGAGTTATAATTCCAAAATTTGAAGGTAAACTTGATCCATATGAATTCTTGGAATGGTTACACAAAGTGGTGCGTATCTTTGAGTATAAGGCTGTTCCTGAAGATAAGAAAGTTAAGTTGGTTGCTCTTAAGCTTAGAAAGTACACCTCATTATGGTGGACTAATCTTTGTGCTAAGAGAATTAGAATCTGAAAGAGCAAAATTAGAACTTGGGAAAAGATGAAAGCTAAGCTCAAGTCATGGTTTCTAACCCCAATGTACACCCAAGATAGCTGTCGCTCCCAACTCCACAGCCTAGCCCAAGGAAGGCTCAATGTTGAAGAATAAACACTTGAGTTTGAGAAACTCTTGATTAAGTGTGATATTCAAGAACTAGAAGAGCAAACCATAGTTAGGTACTTGGGAAGCCTTGAACCTAGGTATGCTAATGTGGTGGATTTGCAGTCATATACTACTTTTGATGAAGTTGTGTCCTTGCTCGCAAGGTTGCACAAGAAAGAAAATAGATGAACTAACCGGATGCAACTTGGCAGTTTTAGCAGTTTGGAGACTGTTTTTGGACGCCACATATCTCATGCAAAAAGTGAGCATGATTTGGATTTCCTTCCATGAAGGGAAACCTTAGAATGTCTTATAATTCCTCCAAGTGGAAATTCAGGGCTATGACTTCATTTGCTAGCCAAAAACCTTAGCTAAACTAAACCGGGTAGAACTGGGTGTAGTCCAGCACGGTTTACAAAATGGCCTTGGTTCTTCAATATTTACTTGATTTAGCTTAATTTACTTGCTTGGAACCGATAGCTAGCATCTTGGGGAACCGAAATATGCAAAAATATTTGCCTTAAATCTCAAGGAGGCCTAAGTAATCTTGAACACAAAACTGGCCATGTGCAGGGACGAAGTGGCACTTTTAACCTTTAGACTTTTCTTTTGGCTTTGATGACCAAATGATGTCCAAATGGAGTGATTCTTGGTTCCCTTGAAAGCTAACATCTTGAGAATCCAAAATGTTCAAAAATTCAGGACTTAAACCTCAAGGAGATCTAAGTAATTTGATTCCCAAAACACGACACTTGTACTATTTTCACCTGCTTTTTGTGTTCCTTAGCAAAATATAGGTATTTTCTTGGACTTAGTTGCTGAATGTGATTTATCTAAGCTTTTTTGAATGAATTAAACATACTTCCTTGAGGGATGTCCATCATCCTCCCTTTGTTGAAGGGAATTTGCCCTCAAATTTGCTAGATAATCATAGTCCAAGTGGGAACTTAACTCCTCTAGGTTGAAATATAGTCAACCCCTTAAACAAGCCTTTTTTGATCTTAAAGGCTTCGTACTCATCTTGAACAGAACGAATCCATTTCTTTTTTGATCTTAAAGGTGTTTGGAGTAATGGTTCTTAACAAGTAAGAAAAGGGCTTAAATGCTGATGGTTCTTTTGTGGTTTGCTTTCATAGAGTTTAGAAGCGGAAAAAAGGTGTTAAGGTGTTCTCCTTATTCCACTTAGGATCAATGAACATACCTTGATGTTGTTGTTTTGTTCATCCTCAACAGCTTGAAAACCATTCAAAACCTTCTCTAGAAGAAGCATTTCTCCCTTATGAGCTTTTTCCTCAACTTCTTCTTGAGTTTCCTCTTGATTCTGCTCAAGATAAGCTTTCTTTTCCTCCTCATTCACTTCCTACTATATTGCCTCCCATTTGACTAGTGCAATGATCCTTTGGTTTGTACAATCTGAAGCTAAGTGCCCAAATCCTTGACACTTAAAACATCTTCGAGTGCCCTTAGGAATAGGTTTCGGTCTACTTTCTGAAGGTAGGCTGTTTTGGGGTGCTGGGGTTCTTTGTAGGGTTGAAGGAGAGGGGCACGTAGGTTTAGGAAAGGGATTGGAGCTCCCCTTGTTAAAGGGTTCGTTTTGAAGTGGGGGCTTTGGAAACTCATGCTTAAAGGGCCTTGATTTTCTTTCTTGCTCAACGTTGTGAGCAAGGACACAAACTTCATCAAAATTAGTATATGACTGTTATTCCACCACATTAGCATACATAGGTTCAAGGCCTCCTATGTACCTAACTATGGTAAATGAAGTCATAAACCTGAATTTTCATTTGAAGGAATTAGACAACATCCTAAGGTTTCCCTCCATGGAAGGAAATCCAAATCATGCTCGCTTTTTACATGAGATATGTGGCGTCCAAAGACAGTCTCCAAACTGCTAAAACTGCCAGGTTGTATCCGATTGGTTCATTTGGTGGTTACTCCTTCTCTTTGCCATTCAATCACGACTATGCAGCTATAACCACAAATTTTAAGTCTAAATTGAATTAAGACAAGAAATATGGAACAAATATAATCTTTGTATTTATAATTAAAAAAATGGGTACAATCTCTGAATATTTTGTTACACATAAACAAAGTAAACTCCTCTGATTCGATCTCTTGTTTGTGACTTGATGGACGGCCAAAATAGTTTGAATCTCGATCAAGTGTGTACTTTAATTTCTAGAGTAAATGACACATTTAGATGTGCTTGTTGTCTCTTTCTAGAGGGTCTTCTATGGGACAGATTTCCATCGAATGAAAGGGGTGAAGCTATATTTATCGGAGGAGTCACCCCTCACTTCTAAGTTTTGCAGATTAATAACATTCCTGGGTTGATAGACAGGCCTTGAACTTGGGCCGATGACTTGGGAGTTTATTTAAATTGATAACTTGATAGTCAACTGGGCCACTAACTTGATACTCTTACCAGGCCGTTGACTTAGTAGTCGTTTAGACCTAAATAATTAAATTAATTAATCGAACGAGCCGACATTAATTAACTTAAATTATTTAGTGATGTGGCATATATTTATTTTTTTCTATGTGCCTACAAATTGCCCCCTCGAGACTAGGTCGCGTACACAATTTGAAGTGTTTAAACGTGGTTGGCGTCTTCACCTTTCTTTCTTTTTTTTTTTTAACTTGTCTGGAAAAGGGTATTGACTTTGTAAGACCCACAAGTTATTGAGCCCCGACTTGTTAAAATATTTAGTTGGTAGTCCACCTATCATACAAATGTGTCAACATCCTGAATTGTGCATGCCAATATTGTATGACTGTCCATGTAGTCTCATCAATTTAGTGTATGATAGATGGGTTGTGTCAACATTGGTCATGAAAGCCCCAAGAAATTGTTGTTGTCTCAGGACTGACTTATTTATGCCGTGAGTGACCCCTTCTTTTTGTCGTTGATTTTGCTTTGGAAACATGGACCAACTACTTAGCCTTGACATTATTTGGAAACACCGGTTATCATATGTCATGAATCTTAATCAATAAACTCCACTTTTTAATTTTCAATGCCTTGGAATTTATTCGTGCAGATCTTTACCGTCTTAATTCTTAAACCTAGGCGGCAGGCACATGCATATCATATATAAGCAAACCCTTTATTCATGATCTCTGCATCATTTGTAGACGTCCATAACTACCCCTTGTATAGTTAGACTCCACTTACTCCCCCCCCTTTTTTTCCAAGTCCTCTTACTTTTTTGCTTAGGTACAATATATAGAACCTCTAATTACTGCTCCATATTTTCTTGGTACAATTATTGTAATTTTACTTTTAGCTTCAGATTTACTTGATGGCCCGTATTTACTTGATGCTCCATGTTCACTTACGTAGAACTCTTTGCCCCTATTTGCTCCACGACTGCGATTTGCCCAAGATTGACATCATAAGATTGATGCTTAGGTATAATCTTAATATCACAAGATTGATGCTCCATAGTTGACTCAAGAAGCGTTTGAACCCTTCCTTGTTTTTTTTCCTTTTCTGTTTTTTTTTTCCATGGCTCCATCATACTCCTCGAGAAGTTGATTGATGACTAATTGTGAATCGTCATACACATCTAAGTCTTTAATGCCTATTTCTACAGCCATTTGGAGACCCAAGATGAGTGCCTGATATTCGGCCATATTATTGGAGCACAACTGAGTCAACACAAATGAGTATGGGATGATGTATTTCTCAGGGGAAATGAGCACTTCCCTTGCTCCAGTGCCATCTTGTCATACTGCACCATCAAGGTACATTTCCCACGGAGGAAGAATGTCCACGAAGAACACTTCTTCACCAGGTAGATCATCGTTTAGCTCACTTGTCAGGAATTGGGTGATCTGCTAGGAAGTCTGCCAGTACATACCCTTTAACAGCCTTTTGTAGTACATAGACGAGATCATATTGTTCAAAGATAACAGCCTACTTTGCTAACCATCCACTCAGAACCGGTCTGGACAAGATATACTTGATTGGATCAGTCTTAGAGATGACCCGTACTGTGTGAGCTTGCATGTAATGCCTCAACTTCTGTATGGCGAACATGAGAGCCAAACATATCTTTTCGATTGAGGAGTAATTTAATTCAGCCTCGACCAAGGTTTGACTCAGGTAGTAAAGAGCTCTCTCTTTGCCCTTCTTATTTTCCCATGTACATAATGCCCCCAGTGATCTTTCTTGGGCCGCAATGTAAAGTATCAAAGGCTTGCCAGGAATTGGAGCTCCTAGCACCAGTGGGCTTGACAAATATTTCTTCGTACTTTTAAAAGCATTCCTGCATGATTCATCCCATTCAAAAAGGTGCCCTTTTCTTCATGAGGTGGCTAAAAGGGTGATAACGACCAACCAACTTTGATATTAACCTCCTGATGTGCACTAAATGTCTCTGTAAACTGTGAAGCTCCTTAAGGTTGTTAGGCTCGGGCATGTCTTGAATGGCTTTAACTTTAGCTTGGTCAATTTTAATGCCTCGATGTTGGACGATAAAGCCTAAGAATTCACCAAAAGTAACATCGAATGCGCACTTAAGTGGATTCATCTTGACATCTTCGTAATCTCTCAAAGATTTGTTAGAGATCACGCAAGTGGTCCGGTCTCTTTCCTAACTTGACCACTAGATCATCGACGTAGCACTCCACCGTCTTGTGCAGCATGTCCTCAAAGATGGTTTGCATCGCCCTTTGGTATGTAGCCCCGGCGTTTTTCAAGTCGAAGGGCATCACCTTATAGCAGAAGATGCCTTTAGGTGTGCAGAAAGCTGTGACATCCTGATCTTCTGGTGCCATTTGAATTAGATTGTATCCTGCTATGCAATCCATAAAGGATAGAGCATCATGTCCTGCTGTAGAATCAATCATGAGTTCTATCACAGGCAGTGGAAAATCATCCTTGGGGCAGGCGTCATTGAGATCCCAAAAATCCACACAAACACGCAGTTGGCCATTCTTTTCTCACAGGGACAATGTTCGCAATCCACGTTGGATACTTGACTTTGTAAATGAATCCCGCCTCTATGAGTTTGCTGACCTCCTTTTCGATTTCTGGTGCTAACTTTGGTCGGAAGTGTCGTCGGGGCTGTGTCTTAGGTGAAACGCCTTTTTTGATAGACAAGCGGTGGACTGCGACTTTTGGGTCTAACCCGGGCATTTCTTTGTAACTCTAAGTAAACACATCTTTCAACTCTAACAAGAGATCAAAGTACTCCTTTTCCTCTTTGGGCGTAAGCAATAAGCTCATGTAGATGGGGCAAGGCTCCTCGCTAGTTCTAAGATTCAACTCTTTGAGTTCGTCCACTGTAGCTTGCCCTCCGTCTTCTAGAGTCTCGGGAGTTTTCACGAGTTCTACTTTAGCATCCGAGTCATCAACTTCTCAGGCTATGATGTGATTGGAGGAGGCTTGTTCCTTTGCTTGAGTTCCTTTGTTGGGCCCAGATTAACCCTATGGCTAGTGAAAACCACTGTGCATGTCTTGACTCTCAATGAACCCTCCGTCTTCACATCTAGGGTCCACAAGCATTTCATACGAGAAGGAATGGCACTTTGGACTTCATTTATTTCACCAAGATGACCAAATACTGAGCCCCTTTCCCGTGTTGATGACGAGCTTGCCAATTCTTCACTTAACTTGATCCTGGTGGAGACTAAAGGTTTAGGTTGTCTTCCTACTTTTAACCTTCAGAAAGCAGAAGACTTTGAGACTTTTCCATTTTCCACCGTGTCGAACACAGAAGTGCGTCCTTGTGAAGTGGAATAATACAATCTGTCAAGCACAAAAGATTTTGGTTTGTTCTTAACATCCTCCTCATCACTTTCAACAATCTCTTATGCCGTAATATACTAAGCAAGGGACTGCTTATCTTTACATCGTCCTAAAATTCGGACAGGTTGAGGTCGTACATAACTGAGGCCTACCTTTGGAACTGCCACAACGCCGCCTTGCTCTTGTATTTTCTTTGGTATCTCATTGATACCGTAGGGCTTAGCTTCAACAACATGCCCCAAAGAAACTGGCTTATTGAAGCCATAACTAGATTTCTTCATCAGCTTGTACGCATTCGAATCAAACCCGTCATTGGTGCACACCTTCGGCAAGTCACTCTCTTCCTAAAGTAAGCCCTTGGAAGAAAAAATGAAGCAGACAGAGCGGCTCTAGCTATAATGCTTTGGCTGGCTTTATGAGTTGGAAGCACGCCTTTTATCTCCAAGGATATGACAATTGATCTCCTTGGATTTCCTTCCTAATAGGCTTAGTTGGGCTTTTAAGAGTTGTGCATTTACTGAATGGGGCTTCACCACCCTTGCGGCGGGATTTAGAAATGTACCTGAATACTGCCGGTGCAGGATTCATTGTAATAATTACTTTCTTGAAGGAAGGATTCGTCGTTACTTGGCTACTTTTCTTCTCACATTGTCGCGATTGTTTGACATTACCATTGGTGCCATCGTTTGTCGTCGCATGGGTATCTTCTTCACTCCTTTTACCGGCAGATGAGATAAAAGTTGGCATTATTTCCTTCAAAGGGCCCCTTCCTCGAAGAATCTCGCATCACCGAAATAAGATTCAGCCTTAATAAATGGCTTAACATCACCATTTTTCTTCTTCTCTCCGTCGCAGTAATACTTGAGGCATTAGTGCAAAGTTGATGCCACCACCCCATGCTTATGAAGCCAAGGCCATCCTACAAGAACTTGTATGAAGTTTTTGAATATATCGCATGGAAGATAGATGTTGTGGATAGATCACCATTGCCAACTCGAGACGAATCATGCCGATTGCACGTTGACCCTCCAAGTTGAAGCCTTGTATCATCATTCGACTCTTACAGAGTTCCTCAATAGTAATCCCTAAGTCGTTCGTAGTAGACTTGGGCATAATGTTGACTGTCGAGCCACCATCTACTAAGATGCATTCGACTTTTGGCCCCCGAATATAGTCAGTGACAAACAATGGATGATTGTGGGGTTTTGTCCCAACCAATAGATCGTCATCTATACATGATACAGCTGTGTTACAAGTGGCGCACTGAGTTAGAAGCATTGTAAGCTCTTTGACTTCCTTTACTTTATCAGCGGAGGACTTTGCATGGCGCATGGCAGCCATAACTTGCTCGCATATCTCTTCAGGCAGCTGAGAAATTTCTTTCCAAGCCATGCCTTCGGGCAAAGCTTCTAAGATGATGAGGACCTCTATTATCTATATTTGAGGAGGATGCCTTTTGGAGATCTTCTTGTGCATCTTCCTCACCCTCCTCATCTTCAAGCTCAGAACACGAAGCCATGTTAACTGTAACCTTCTTAAAGAAGTCCCTTGGGAAGAATTCTTCTAATGTGATATGGACAAGGGGTTCTTGTTTAAGCAGATCGACTAATTGAACTTCATACCTCTTACTAGAATTAGGCTTCTTCTTCCCTTAGGGCGTTGAGGTTTCTTGTTTCTGGTGTGACTCTTTCTTCGATGGAGTGGGGGTGGTTGAACCTGCCTTTGCTTCCTAGGCCTTCGTCTAGTGACGAGCGTCCATTATTTATTGTCTTCATCAGGAATATCTGGCATGTGCTCGGCCTCCATAAGTGTCACTAGAACCATTAATGAAAGCATTACTTGGGTCAAAGCTTCCAAATTGTATGGTAACCAACTCTTTTCTCATCGAAGGAGCCAAGTCACAATGCTCACACAAAATTGTCGTATGATTAGTTTCAGTCACCTCATCCAAGTCTAGGATGATCGTTCCATCCTGAACCAACTGCATAATACGCTCCTTGAGTGTTATGCACTTTTCAAGAGGGTGACTAATGACCCTGTGATACCGACAATACTTCGGGTCATTAACCTTGCCTGCTTCTTCCGGGCGTTTTGATGGTGGTAACTCGATGATACCTTTTTCCAACAAATCATCCAACATGCCTAACAAATCTGAGTCAAGGAATGGGTGCTTCTTTTCTTGAAGCTGTTTCAACATGGGGCACTTCTTCCCAGCATCTTTCATTGAAGGGTGTTACTTTTCCTATACTCTTGATTTCCCTGAAATTCAGATCAGTTCGATCATAGTGACCGACATGAATTCTTGGTCGCACTCTTGGAAGACTTAGAATTTTTCTTAAAGTCACCCTTGTCCTTCCTCGCTTCAAAAGTAGGGGAAGCTTTTCCGCGACGATTAGCTATCGTCATCTCCGTATCATGCATCTTAGTAGCCAGCTCTTGAAAGGTCCTAAGCTTGCTCATCTATAGGACATAAAGCAAGTCCCACTCCATGCCTTGAGCACACATCTCTACCGCAGAAGTCTTAGATAACCGATCCTTACATTCGAGATTGAATGAGTGCCAGCGGTTGATGTAGTCAAGAATAGGTTCATCTTTCCACTATTTAGTATTGGTTAGCTCAGTCATACTAATAGTGCGCTGGGTGCTATAGAACCTATTGAGAAACTCTTACTCCATCTGGTCCTAGCTATAAATGGACTCGAGTAGCAGATCAGTATACAGGTCGAACGTGATGGCCTTGAAAGTTCGGACGAACTCTTTCACCAGTAAGTCACTGCTACTGCCAGCGTTGTTGCACGTCTTAAGGAAGTGTGCAACATGTTGTTTTGGGTTACCTTTCCGATCAAATTGGTTCAACTTGGGAGGTTGGTAACCATAAGGCATACAAAGAGCGTCAATCCTCTTCGTGTAGGGTTTGGTGTAGAGATGGCTCTTCTGCGAGCCGACCCCTAACTGAGTTTTGACAGCATTAGCAACCAACTCCTAGATTTGTTCAGCAGTCATTGCGCTTAGAGATGAGTCATTTTGTGGCTTGCCGCCATTCTCTGACCTGTCATTATCCTCAGAAGCGTCACTTCGATTGGACCTTTTTTCATCCTCGTCACTGCTTACGTCTTTGTTGGGCGATGTACGTGGCCCTTTGTTCAGTTTCTTCAGTAACTTAGCAATATGTTCCTCTTGGCGCTTGATGCGTGCATCTTTTTCTGCACTCTTCTTAGAGAGTCTTTCCAGCGTGGCCTTCATGCTAGCAAACTCTTCTTCAAAATTGACAGCTCCTACCATCATAGCAGGCATGATGACTATAGGGGATGATTCAGCCTTAGATTGTGTAAGGGTTGCTTTTCTTGGTGGCGACGCAGAACAATTGCTACTATAATAATCTTCCACTTCAGAAAAGGAGATGACTTCAACTCCTGAATGGATTTCCCCATGAGAGGGTCAACAGACGGAACTTTACCAACTCCGTTATACACATTGGAGTTAGTGTTTTCGGTCAATTACAACTGTTCTTTTTATGATAGTGGCTGCTGCACCCCTGGCCATGTTTCTTCTTCAAAGGTAGAAAGGCTGCATTTCTTGTGGCTATATCTTTCTTGCAAAGAGTTGGTTAAAAATTCTAGATTTCCAAGAGAATGAGATATGAGGCAGAGAAGTCCCACCGGGTGTAGCAAAATTTTGTAACCACTAATTTCAAGTCTAAATCGAATTAAGACAAGAAATGTGGAACAAATATAATCTTTGTATTTATAATGAAAAATGGATACAATCTCTAAATATTTTGTTACAAATGAACAAATTAAACTCCTTTTATTCAATCTCTTATTTGTGACTTGATAGAGGGCCGAAATAGCTTGAATCTCGATCAAGTGTGTACTTCAATCTCTAAAGTAAATGACACGTTTGGATGTACTTGTTGTCTCTTTCTAGAGGGTCTTCTGTGGGAGAAATTTCTATCGAATGAAGGGGGTGAAGCTATATTTATAGGGAGGAGTCACCCCTTGCTTCTAGGCTTTGCAGATTAATAACCTTCCTGGGTCGATAGACGGGCCTTGAACATGGTGTGATGACTTGGGAGTCTATTTAAATTGATAACTTGGTAGTAAACTAGGCCACTGACTTGATAATCTCACCAGGCCATTAACTTAAGACTTTGTTGGGCCGTTCACTTGGTAGTCGTTTGGATCTAAATAATTAAATTAATTAATCAGACTGGCCGGCATTAATTAACTTAAATTGTGATGGAGTCCTACCTAGCCAAGACCTTGATCAAGATGTGACAAGTCCAAATCGTCCAAGAACAAGGTCCCAAACCAAGAAGATGGCTCACCTTTGGCAAGAAGTTGAAAACAGCACAAACGGGTTAATCGGTCAGCATAAACCCGGTTTTGTGCATCTGATTTCCTAAGCCATATGATGGCTTAAGGCTATTATTTTTGCATTTTTGGAATCCTCAGGATGTTAGCTTTCAGGTTCAAGCATTGATTTCAAATCATGCACACAAGAGGAGGGAGGATCAAAGGCATTTTCCTAACCGGTCAGATTTGGTCCGATTTTGCACGGTTGAAAGTTTAGGTGTGATTACCCTACTTAAACCTTGTTTAAGCTTAATTTCTTGAATGGGGGGTTTTTACACACCTTGAACTTCCCCCCCACGGCTAAAACCCAGATCATACCCATTTTTGCTTTGGTTAAACTTGGTCTGAAAACCGGGTACCAAGCTGCCCTTGAACCCGGTTTAGTGTCATGGCTGCACTTTACCTCCACCGGTGGGTTTCCTTCTCTTCAGCTGAATGAGCACCCCTTTCAATGTTGGCACACGTCCAAGACAGCCTAGGGAAGAAAACAACCAATGAGGGAAGGGCTGCAGTAGGCTTGTTTCTTGAATCTCATTGGTAGACAAGGAAGGTGCTAGCTTGCTTCTCATTGGACAGCCGCAAAGGGAGGTTCACTTTTCGGCTGTGCACATGGCTTTTGCTGAGTTTCCAAGTTGTTTAGGCCTAAGTACAAGATAATCAAGTTCTATTAATCATTTGTCTTGCTTTCCTAGTTATCTTAATGCACTTTGTTTAGTGTTAAGGGAGATGATCAAAACCGGTTAGCTTAACCGGGTGTAATTAAGCCTAATACCTTTCCTACCTAGGAAGGAAAGCTAGAAGTGCTTGTGTGAGAGCTTGCTTAGCTTGATTATTTTGCTGCCTATGTAAGACACACACGGCCAAAAAGGAAACACTTCAGATTTCGGTTGAATGAAAATCATAGAGAGCATTTGAGGCTTTCACTCCAAACTCTTGCTTGCTTATCTTAGTTTAGGCCAAACTAAGTGGTGTCCAAGTCAGTCTTAACCTTGATTAAGTGGTGACTCTGTATCTTAATCAAGCTTAAGGGCCCTAAACTCAAAGATTAGTGGTGTTTCTGTATCTAATCCTAGAGTTTAGCTTTACCTGAACCCATTTGATTAGCTTGAATCATCAAGTTAATCTCTTTCATCCATTGTGTTCTTCATTTCCAATCCCTAATACTTGAGTGTTCTTCGTTCTCTTCCATTAATCTACTCTTTCTACCATCATTCCCAACCTTTCTCATGAGTTCAAGCCCACCGAAAGACTAGAAACACAATCCAAGCTCAAAACCACCTAAACAGGCTAAGACTAGGCTCTCCTAGTTTCCGTGGGCAGAACCTTGGCACGGTGTGACCGTGCCTATCAGCACGGCCGTGCCACTTCAGCTCATTTTCTTCCTTCAAATTTCAGCCCCTTCGGTGTGAAGTTGCCTTGGGTCCTCGTTTTCCCTTGCACATTTACATCAAATTGTTTAGTGATGTGGCACATATTTATTTTTTTCTTTGTGCCTACAGCAGCATCATTTGCTTGTTAAAGTAAGATAGAGCATAATTATAAGCCTTTTCAGCCCACCTAAATGAAGATCCGATGAGAAATAAGGAAGGAAAGGCAAGAATGCTCCTATTGGCTAGCCGTAAAGTGTATGTTCCTAGCAGCCTTTTCCTCTCTCCCCCATGTGAATTGAGGAGCTTAGGATGAGTTTAGCATTTAATCTTTTGCTTAGTTAGACACATTGCTTGTAATTAGTTTAGTCAAACATGCTTTGGACTTAAATAGAATGAAAGCTAGTTTTAAGCATAGTTAGATGTTTCCTAAGCATGAAGAAACCTCTAATCCCTTTCCTAGGCAGCCAAGGATGTGTATAAGTAAGCAAAGAGCTCCCTTTTGTAAAATCAAATTTGAGTATTGGGTAAAAGAAAGTTGAGCTTTGCTCCTTTGACTTTGTTAAAATACTTTACTTGTTTATCCTAGTTTAGGCCGAGTTAGGTGGTGATCAAGTGAGTCTCAACTCTTGATTAGGTGGTATTTCTGTATTCTAATTAAGGTTAAGGGTCCTAATCTTATTCTTGGTGGTGATTCTGTATCCAAGAAACAAGTTTAGTTTCTTATTCCCTTGAATTGCCCTTTTGGATTCACGTTAAACTCAAGTTAAGATCAGTTTGTTTTTAGCTAATCCTTGCATTCCTTTGAGTGTGAGTTGAGTTCAATGACATATCCATCAACTTTGGTATTAGAGCAGAGCTTCTCCTTAGCCTTGAAACCAGCTCCCATGTTCCAAAAATAGCCTAAACACATCCCATAATCACAAACCCCAAATCAGATTCAAACTCACCCGGTTTTCACCATGCGTGCGAGTATGAGTTTGAAAGGGAGAATTGAAGCTGTTTTGAAGAACAACCAAGGTATTTCAAGTTCAAATCAAGAACATAAAGATTCTAATCAAGAACTCAAAGCTCAAAATGAATACTTGAGAAGGCAACTTGGTGATTTCATGAAGCAAAAGTAGAAAATGCTAGCTCGTCCCACCGGTTCTGATCATAGTGAGGAAGATAAGGTAGCAAGCAACCTCATGATTTCTTCTAGTGAGGAAGAATCACCAAGGAGGGGAAGAAGGGAATGAAGGAAGCCCACCAACTATAATGACTTTAGAGTTAAAATTCCGGAATTTGAAGGTAAACTTGATCTAGATGAATTCTTGGAATGGTTGCACATGGTGGAGCGTATCTTTGAGTATAAGGATGTTCCTTAAGATAAGAAAGTTAAGTTGGTTACTCTTAAACTCAGAAAGTATGCCTCATTATGGTGGACTAATCTTTGTGCCAAGAGAATTAGAAACCGAAAGAGCAAAATCAGAACTTAGGAAAACATGAAAGCTAAGCTCAAGTCACGATTTCTACCCCCAACTTACACCCGAGATAGCTACTCCTAACTCCATAACCTAGCCCAAGGTAGCCTCAATGTTGAAGAATACACACGTGAGTTTGAGAAACTCTTGATTAAGTGTGATATTCAAGAACCAAGAGAGCAAACCATAGTTAGGTACTTTGGAGGCCTTGAACCTAAGTATGCTAAGGTGATGGAATTACAGTCATATACTACTTTTGTTGAAGTTTGCATCCTTGCCCACAAGTTTGAGCAACAATGAAAATAAATGAACCAACTAGATGCAACATGGCAGTTTTAGCAGTTTGGAGACTGTTTTTGGGTGCCACATATCTCATGCAAAAAGTGAGCATGATTTGGATTTCCTTCCATAAAGGGAAACCTTAAGATGTCTTATAATTCCTCCAAGTGGAAATTCAGGTTTATGACTTCATTTGCTAGCCACAAACCTCAGCTAAACCAAACTGGGCAGATTGGGTGCAGTCCAGCACGGTTTGCAAAATGGCCTTGGTTCTTCAATATTTACTTGATTTAACCTGATTTACTTACTTAGGCTAGATAGATAACATCTTGGGGAACCAAAATATGCAAAATTATTTGACTTAAACCTCAACGAGATCTAAATAATTTGATCCCAAAACCGGACTGCTGCACTGTTTCGAACCTGTGACCTGTTGTTTGTGTTCCTTAGCAAAATATAGATCTTTTCTTAGACTTTGGCTGCTGAATATGATTTATCAAAGCTTATTTGAATGCCTTAAACATACTTCCTTGAGGGATCTCCATCACATACCTTGTGAAATTAATACAAACTAAATTTGCCATATTTCTTGTCTAATTTATTTTATGCTCAAAATTTGTGTTTACAAAGTTTAGGCACTCTCAGTGGGATAGTCTCTACCCCTCATCTCTTTGTTCGTGTAAATGAATAAGTTTACACTCCTCTAAAGAAGACATGGCTCCTAAGAACACCATAATTTAACCTTCAAAAAAGGGGAATACTATAAAGGATTCACAAAGGCTAGTATTGCATCTGACAATTGAAGCACCAGGATGATGATTAAGAGTATGACTAGAGTTACTACCTCCATTACCCTAAAGCAGCAAGTCATGGCTCCAACCTTTCAGCCATGTAAAAATCTAAACTTTGGCTCCAACTTGCATACTGATGGAGTCAATCAAAATGCTTGTCTCCTTAATTTAAAGCTAAAATCCCTTAGTATCTTCAATATGAGGAAGATTCTACCATGTGGACTGGATGAATTCCAAGCCTACAACAATCCTATATTCCATCCTTTTAATGAGAATGATGATGACCATGGTAGTAGCGATTCTTCATTGATATCTTCAAGAGATTCACTTTTCTCAAAAGTTGAAGTTGAATTCTCTGGCACTGTTGTCATGCAAGTCATGGTGACAGGGGCTGCCAGTTTAAGGATCAATTAGCAGTCACAAAGGCCACACTAGATAGTCTCCTAAAGGAAAACACAGAAAAAGATGCTCAAATCAAATGTCAAAACAAATAGATTGCTAATTTGACAAAAATGTTAGGGAAATGGTTGCCTGAAGCCTCCAACAAAGGTCTAACCATTCAGATAGTGAGGATTCTAACAAAGAGTCTAATCACAACAAACAGTCTGATGATGAATGCAATCCAAGGAAGGAATCATCCTTGAGCTCAATGTTAGCTGAGCAAATTCAAAACATAATAGCTAATGTAATGAAGGCCTAGTTGGGTGGAGATTTTTGCAAAAGTCACTTGTCTACAAAACCTCATACAAAAAGCATTAATGCACTCCATATGGCTCACAGCCATTAGCTACCTAAGTTCTAGCAATTTCATGGTAAGGGAAATCCCAAGAAGTGTGTTGCACACTTCATCTAGACTTGCAACAATGTTGGCACGGAAGGTGACCTCTTGGTGAAACAATTCATGCGATCTCTTAAAGGTATTGCGTTCGATTGGTACACAAACCTTGCTTTTAAATCCATTCATTGCTGGGAGCAAATGAATCTATAGTACGCGCTGCGAAGTCAGCATAACTGAGTTTATTAATGCAAGACAATGGACCACGAGCTAGTCATTGATTACATTAACCATTAGCGTTTTCTCTGAAGTGTAAAGACCATTTATCTAAATCTTTGGCTGTTGAGATGTGTGCATAAGGGATGGATTGGGATATATTCTATGCTTTGCAAGTGAACATACCCAAAACATTCTAAGAATTAGTAACATAAGCTCATGATATGGAGCTTACAATTGCCTACTATGGAAGACGACTCAATGATGATGATGAATCAATGACATCGTTAAGAAATGAAAGCTTCATGCTTAGAGGCTCTGGAGAAAATGAATGCCCTTATTTTGAGCTGGATGCACCAGAAATGCTAAAGAAAGTTCTTGAGAAGAAGCTTACATAACTTTTAGAGTCAAAACATCCTGAAGAAATTAGAAGAACTAATAATCCCATATATTGTAAGTATCACAGGATCATCAGTCATCCTATAGAGAAGTGCAACGCATGGGATAAGTTCTGTAACTTGTAAAAGAAGGAAAAATCAAATTAGATAAAGAAGGCAATAAATGTTTTGAAATCATTTATCAAAATCATATTAAAAATGTTTCAGCAAAAGCACACCTAAAATTGGCATTTAGGGGGCAGACTTCCAAGTCACCACTGTAAATTCCTCCAAGTCATAACAATGGAAGACTCTCAAGCCACCAAAATCCTAGACTTCCAAGTCATCATTATGGATAGCCAAGCTATCAAAATGAGACCTTTAAGTTGCACTCATAAATTGTTAAGCTCTTAAAGCAAGACTCTTAAGTCACAAAATATTATAGACTTCTAAGTCATTAAAGTCTCATATTTCTAAGTCAGTTCCTACAGAGTCTCAAATCGTCAAACCCGCATACTTTCAGGTTCGTCCTTGCAAAACTATAAGCTTCCAAGTAAGTTCCTGTAGACTCACAAGTCATCAACCCCGCAGACTTTTAAGTTGCTTCATCTAGATTTCCAAGTCAACCCCTATAGACTTCTGAGTTGTCAAACTAATAGACTTGCAAGTCAGCCCTTGCAAAAACCTAAATCATGAAACTCTCTGGCTTCGAAGTTGCAGACTCACAAGCCAACAAACTGTTGGACTTTCAAGCCAATCCTGACATACTCCCACATTGTCAAATCTCGTAAGACATCAAAGTTATTTATTCAAGACTCTAAGTTAATAAAGTTATTAACTCCAAAGTTACTAAGTAGACTCTCAAGTCATCAAAGTTCAAGTCTCTTAGGACATCAAAATTAAAAGACTACTAAGTCATCAAAGTTCTAGACTCCAAAATCAAGAAAGTTCTAAGCTCTACACTCTTAAATCTACAAAGTTTAAGACTTGTAAGCTGGCTAAATTACTGACTCCTAAGTCGCTAATTAGCCTCCCAAGTCGTCCAGTTCAAGACCATCAGTCATCAAAATAAACAAATATCTAGTCATTTTATCAAATGTATTGACTCATAAGTCATTAAGCAAAACAAACTTTAAATTGTCACCAAATTGTTGGGAGCTCTTTAAACTCTTTAAGCTGGGGGCAATAACAAGATCGCATTCTCCTTTGCATTAGGGATATATGTGTCTTCCTTCAAATTGGTAGCCTTTCCTTCGAGGTGGCCACTGGCAATGTATGTATCTTCCTTCAAGTCAGCAACCTCCTATCTCAAGTCAATTTCTTATCTTAAAAGTTAACCTCACTTCGCTATCTGATCAGAGGAGTCACATTTGCTGTCTAATTGGATGGGTCGCATCTTTGTTGTCAAATAAAAGGGGTTAAGCCTTTGTTATGTGATCGGAAGAGATAGGCCTTTGCTGTCTAACCAGAGGGCCCAAGTCTTTGTCTGATCAAAGGACTCAAATTTGCACTATTTCATGGGAGGAGTCACCTTTGCTATCTAATTGGACAAGTCATGCTTTCACTGTCTGATCGGATGAGCCAAGCCTTCGCTTTGTCATTGGGAGAGTCGCGTTTGCTATGTGATCAGAGGAGCCACTGTCTTATTGGCTGATCAAAGGAGTCATACTTTAGTTGTTTGAATGTCTTTGCTATGTGATCAGAGGATTCAAGCTATTGTTCTCTGATAGGAGGGGTAATGCCTTTGCTGTCTGGATTCCTTTGCTGTCTGATCAGAGGGCTCAAGACTTTGCTCTCTCATCAGAGGATTCAAGTCTTCGATGTCTGGTTGGAAAAGTCATGCATTCGCTGCCTTACTAGAGGGGTTATGTATGCCTTTGCTATCTAAGTGGAGAGGTTATGTCTCTGCAAATCTAATGGAAGTAAGTAACAACTAAAAGAAGAACATCAAGTCGACACCAAAAGGATTAGGTGAGGGAGTTCCTTGCGAATAATCGAATCTATAGGGAGAATAATTTTTCGTTTTAAAGGTCGACCTCACTTCACGATCTAATCGTAGGAGTCGTGGCTATTAGAAGAAATCCAAGTCCATCACATCTAGATTAAGTGAGGGAGTCTCTTGTAAAAAATAAAATCTACGGGGAGAAATGATTTTTTATCTTAAAAGTCGGCCTCACTTCACAATCTAATTGGAGGAATTACGACGAAAAAAAGAAACCCAAGTCTATCCCAGTTGAACTGAGTGAAGGATTCTCCTATAAAAAATCAAATCTACGGGGAGAAACGATTCCTCGTCTTAAAAGTTGGCCTCACTTCACAAATTATTCTAACGAGTTGCAACAAATCTAAGTCGACCCCAACTAAATCAAGTGAGGGAGTCTCCTGAAAAATCAAATCTACGGGGAGAAATGATTTTTCGTCTTAAAAGTCGACCTCACTTCGCGATTTAATTAGGGGAGTAGTAATTTCAGCATTTCTTGGAAAAAAAAAAAAAAGAAGAGGCATTAGTTCAAGCCCTAAAAAGAAGTTATAGAAAATTTAAAAAACAATCATAAATCGGTTTAATTAAATGACTAATCCTTACATTAGTCACATAAAAAAGAGACCAAAGCGGCCTAAAAAAAGGGAATATAAAAAGGTCAAAAAAAAGAAAAATAAAAAGATGAAGTAAGAAAGAGGCACTCACGTGAATGGGCAATCTCAACGAAAACAGACAAGAAAAAGTGGCAAATTGCGATGAAGTGTTAGGCTCATCAGACCAACACTCTAGAGCATTTTAATATTAAATTACCCAGTAAAGCTTTTGCAAAAACAGCATGGTTGCTCATTTTCTCTCTCTTGTCTCTCCATAACAAAACCAACGATGAAGGACAACAATACCAAAGATCAAATCAACATTACTGAACTTGTTGCCACTCTCAAGAATAAGTTGCAGCTTGGCATCCCTCGCCCAGATGTGCTTGAATCCCTAAATTCCAATGTTTGGGAGCACGTTGAAGCTTTGAAGGAGCTATAGGGTCAACATGATGAACTTGAGGCGAAAGTTTTTGAGGAGAGGGCTGCTCTTGAAGCCAAATATCATAAGCTCTATAAGCCACTTTAGACTAAAAGATATGAAATCGTGAATGGCGTAGTTGAAGTTGAAGGAGTTACAAATGAAACCACAATATAGGAAGGAAAGGAAAAGGCTATAGAAGAGAAAAGGGCGCCAAATTTTCGGCTAGCTGCAATGAAGACCTACGAGATTTTTGAACAAATGATTACAGAGCATGATGAAGGGGTTGCTCGAGGGGGAATTTATAGTAATTCTTGATAAAATTATTGATAGAATTTATCACAAATTCTTACCAGAATTCTATCACCCTAAATTATTGATAAAGTTTATCACAATATTTTGATAGAATTTTATCACAAATTATTGATAGAATTGTATCACAAATCTACAAGTAGGATTATCTTCAAAAAAAAGCTTGGTTTATTTACCAAGTTACCAAGTTATTTGGCAAAAAAGGAATAGGAAGTTTGCAAAAAATCTCCAATCATCAACGTCTTCTAAGTTTTTGAGATTCAAACAATCAAATTTTTTGTGCGCATCTGACTCTCAAAGGGAGCATTTGTAGGAGGTAAAAATTTATTAACAAATCATATGGCACCGCGTATAAAATAAAATAATTTTTATTCAACCAATTATGAGCTACCACATGTACAATTGGCTTTGGCGGCCCATTTAAATGGAATTAAATTCTGACTAATCGAAAATTGCCACGTTTCATTAGTGATGCAATAATAGTAATTATTTTTTTGTTTAAAAGAAAGAGATAATGTTAAATTATGGACCTGAGCCCAAAGCCTAACTCAAAACCCTAGCATTGGAGCCTATAAATACAGGTTATCCCTCTTCATTCTCAAGAGCTCAACATTCAGAATCCTCTACTAGCTCCACAACTCAGACATCCGACTACGAAGCAACAAGGATTAAGGTCAACTAGTTCAACATCTTCTATAACCCTAAATTGATGTCTGCTTTAGAGTTCTACATTCAGTCCATCGATTGAGATCAAGCAACCTCGGTCTCGCATCGATTAATCTAGCCAATTACATTTAACATCCAGCATTTGCAGAATTCAGAGGCTCAGACTATAAGCAGCATCAAGCTACCAAGTGAGAAGGATCAAAACATACAAGCTTCATAGTCAGTAATCAATGACTTGTAGATTAAGATCAAGAACCATTTCATAGTTCTTCATCTGATTCTGCATCAATCTAGATCAAGCGATCGCGCCGTCAAATCAATTTAAGTTAATAAGAGACGAAAGCAAAGGACTATTTCATGGTATTCAATTCAAAGATTGTACCTACACATACTACATCAACACAAAAATTAAATTTATTTTCTCAATTTATTTTCTAATATATTTTAGTTACAAAATTTATCTTTACACAAACAATCCTAAATTTCAAGGAAAAAAAAAATCAAATTTACCTCTGCTTAATCAAAACACTTAATCTTTTCTTAAAATCAAGAAAGTATAAACGAAAGACAATTGAACCCTGACTACAAATCTATGTCAATAAGTGATCAAATTAATATACAAAATGGTACATTAATATTACAATAAAAATTCAAGACAGTTTTGAGTTAGAAACAATAGCACTCTTCGACAGTGGTGCAGACCAAAACTGCATTAAGAAGGGCTAATTCCATCCAATATTATGAAAAGACAATGTAACAATTTCTTAGTGTTAATGAAACTCCACTACAAGTTAAATAAAAATTATTGAATCCTTGTATTTATTATAAAGAATATTGTTTCGAAAATTCATTTATTCTAGTTAAAAAATATACGGCAAGGAGCTATCCTTAGCATTCCTTTTATTACTCAAATCTATCCTTTCAGGGGAGATCAGAATAGTATTCATACCACTATTATGGGATATACTATTTCCTTCAAATTTATAATCCCGAAAGGCTCAACTCTTTCTAAGGAAGTCAATAAGATTAGAGTCGACAAAAATTACATCCTAAAATAAGAAATGATTCAAATACTAAGAAGACTCAATATGATTAAAAAGGATAAAGAAGCCATATTTAACTTATTAAAGGACATTCATGAAAGACTTCTAAGGTTAGCTTGGAAAGCAAATAAATATTATACCACAAAATTAATAACTCTCTTTGAATTGATGCAAACTCCCTCTCTACAAGAAAGAACTAAAGAATTTTGTGCTCTATTAAACAAAGCTCGATTGTTAATATAATCAGAAAAATTATTGGAGCCAAAACCTTAAAATAACCTTAAGGGCATTAGCCTACTATGAAATAATATAGATATTAGAAATACTTTATAATTATTCATATTATCGATTGCAAATATTTCAATTTTGCCCCCTTTTACTTAATCTTTAGTTTAAATCTCATGAAAATCAACACAAAAGCATTTTCGAATTATCATTCATTTTGTAAAGAACTTTTAGCTATCTCAATTATATTCATTTAGTTACAATCCTCTCACATAATTTCGGATGCATGCTCAAATAGAAATTTGCATTCAAGAGTCAAAGTCTGCACCCACTTGCATTCATATCACATGCATCAAATTAGGAAGAAGTGTCTTATTCAATTAAGTTAGAATCCGTAGTATCTAAGGATTGAATTTAACCTCAATTCAACTATTTTACTATCACAAAAAAGTTATTAATAATTCAAAACTTTAAAAATTAGTTTTATAGAGTAATATTCTAAAAGTATATCTAAAAGTATATCTTTTGTCTCCAATTTTATAATTCAAAATCTTCAATGGAATTTTCCCAACTCATTTTCCCACTTGGAGATTTCTTTAAAACAATGTCACTTCAATTTCTCTATTTCATTTGGAACCCAACCCAGATTGAGGTAGGTAAATTCAATCCTATGCTGCCTCCATTCAAGACTTTGCCACCAAACACAAGAGTCAAACTTTTGAATTTGAAAGTCTTGCTGAATTCCCATCTTTATTATGTATTTTACATTGACTCTAATCATATTGACTTGCTTAGAAAGAGTTGAGTCTCTTGGGATGATGAATTTGAAGGAAATAGTATGTCCTATAATAGTGGTATGAATGTCGTTTTGATCTATCTTGAAAGGATAGACTTGAGCGATAAAAGGAATACTAATGATAGCTTCATCCTTTATATTTTTAACTAGAATAAATGAATTTTTCAAATAACATTTTTGTAACAAAACAAGCATTCAATAACTTGTATTTAATTATAGTGGAATTTCATTAACGCTAAGAAGTTGTTCTGTTGTGCTTTCACAATATTGGTAAGGAATCAATTTTTCTTCATTGCAATTTTGGTCTTTACCGCTGTTGAAGAGTGCTATTGTTTTCAACTCAAAATTATCTTGAATTTTTAAAGTAATGTAAATATACTATTTTTTGAAATTAATTTGATCAATGGATTCATTGCCAGAACTTGATTTTTTTTTTTTTTTTTTGGTTTATATTCTCTTGTTCTTTAGAAAAAGTATAAGTGTTTTGATGGAGTAGAGGTAACTTTGAATATTCTTTCTTGAAATTTAGGATTGTTTGCAACTAGTTTTTTTCTTTTTATAAGTCACGTTCCCGGTTTTGCCATACTAAAGATACCTTATTTTTCTTGATATTTTCTATCTTGAATTTGATTTCTTGGGATCCAGAAAAGATATTTTTAAGTTTCTTCTTATGACAAATGTTTAATATCGGAGTTTTTTGAAATTATTTTTGATGAGGAACTATATTTTGACTTAGAATTTTTAGGTTGATTGTCATAGGTTGGTTTACAAATGCAAAGTGCTCGCCTTGGTGTTGTAGGTTTTTCTAATTTTTCATGAGTGTGGAAAATTTTCTAAAATTATTTGATTTCTTTCTTATTGTTGTTTCCTAATTTTGTTGTAGCAGTAGAATGAATTTCCTTAACGGGCATGCTAAAAGGATTTAATGAAGGTGGATAATTCTTCTCAGAAATTTTCTTAACTTTGGAAGATTCAAATAAATAACTACTAGAATTTTCTCCTAATTGGGTTGCATGCAAAATTATTGAACAAAATAATTATTCCAACCAAACATTACATACCATGGCTACCCAAGTAGATTAAATAACAGCCCAATTAGGAGGAAATTCTTGTAGTTATTCATTCAAATATTCAAAATTTAAGAAAATTCCTCAGAACAATTTTCCACCATTATTCAATCCTTTTAGTATACCCATTTAAGAAATTCTTTCAATTCCCACACAAACTTTGGGAAATAATAAGAAGAAAGAAATCGAATTATTTTAGAAACTATTCCACGCTTTTAAAAATTAGGAAAAACAACATCACCAAAACAAACACTGTGTATTTATAAACCATCATACAACATTCAACTTAGGAGTTCAGATTCAAAATCTAGTCCCTCAAATAAATCAAATCTTATTCGAATTATCAAGAATAGTTTCAAAAAACTTCCAAAAGTAAAAGCTCCATTTATTGCAAGAAGAAATTAAAAAATATCCAATTTAGATCCCGAGAAGTCAAATTCAAAACCACAAATATCCAGGAAGATAACGTGCCGCAAACATGGCAAAGTCGGGCATATGGCCAATAGAGAGAAAAAATTCGTCACAAACAATCCTAAATTCAAGAAAAAAGTATTCAAAGTTACCTCTGCTCAATCAAAACTCCTATGCTTTTCTCAAAATCAAGAAAATCAAGGAAAATCAAATTCTAACTAGAAATCCGTGTCAATCATTGATCAAATTAATTTCAAAAAATGGTATATTTATATTACTTTATAAATTCAAGATATTTTTCTGTTAAAAACAATAGCACTCCTCGACAGTAGTGTAGGCCAAAGTTGCATTAAAGAAGAAAGTTATCCTGAAGCAAATATTATGCTGCAAAAAGATTACAAACATCCTTCATCAAGTTCATCCAATGGTTCAAAGAAGAAGGCTACATTCAAGAAATTTATGAAATGGCTAGAGCAACAAAGCCATGTCGACGATATTTCCTCAACTGAGTCCTACTCCAATCACATGGGGGGCCCAATGTGCTCAGGACTCAAACAAAATTTGATCTTGAATGCAGT
Organism: Carnegiea gigantea; assembly: GCA_029747015.1. Lineage (NCBI taxonomy): Eukaryota > Viridiplantae > Streptophyta > Magnoliopsida > Caryophyllales > Cactaceae > Carnegiea > Carnegiea gigantea. The sequence continues at coordinate 518,564 of JAKOGI010000379.1, forward strand.
AGTACGACCTGATTTTCCAATACTCAATTGCCACAAGGATACAATTACAAAAACATCAAGTGGCAGCTGTTAGATTTTAACAAACTTGTCAGTCATTAACCATTCAAAAATGTTTGCGTACAAAAGTTCAAGATCAACCTACTATTCAAGTTGTTTTAATGATTTTATCTTTTTATCGTTTAAATGTTAGACTGTTTCAATAATTATCTTTCACATTTCACTTTACTTTTTGGGCCTATATAAAAGCTCTGAAGTTGTATCTTTGAGGCAGAACTTACCTCCACATTTTCCTTACATCATTTTGTGTTCGTACTATCCTATCATTGTCCTCTCATCCTCTGTCCCCTTGTGAAGGTACCCAATGAATTCAATAATAGTAGGTTTTATTCAATTAATTCAGTGTGTAATTTTGCTATTCATCTTTCATTTCATCGAAGCTCCTATAATAGAATGCTCTAAACCACGCTAGTTTGTAATCAAGGAAATTGAAGTGTTGGGTTTGAAAATTAACTGAGAACTTTTTTGTATTCAAAGGGAGATTGGCCCCATTCATGAGTGGAATAAATCTTGAGAATTCTAAATTTGGAATGAAGAACTTTTCCTTTGCGATCTTTAATATGGTCGATTCAAACAGATTTGGTGTCAAGGAGGATAAGTTCCTAAAATCTGCAATTTTTGAGTGTATCTACTTCAAGAAAGATTCATTCTTTGCTAAAGAACAAGGTTTAAGTTTGAAGTTTTAATTTTTGAATGGGTTGTGGTTCAGGAAAATGAGTGAAGATTATGAATTCAAATTTTGATTTCAAAAGGTCTGACTCTCGGGTTTGATAGCAAAGTCTTGAATGATAGGACCATAGGATCGAATTTGCTTGCCTATATATGGGTTGTGTTCCATCTAAAATAGAGAAATTGAAGTGAGGTTGCTTTAAAGAAATCTACTAGTGAGAAAATGAGTTGGGGAAATTCCTTTGAAAATTTTGAATAATAAAATTGCAGAGAAAAGATATTATTTTTTGAATATTCTTCTACAAAACTAATTTTTAAAGTTTTAAAATTCTTAATGACTTTTTTGTGATAATAAAATAGCAAAATTAAGGTTCAGTTCAATCCTTACAAGCGGATTCTAGCTTAATTGAATAAGACATTGCTTCCTAATTTGGTGCATGTGATATGAATGCAAGTGGGTGTAGACTTTGACTCTTGAATGGAAATTTCTATTGGAGTATGCATATGAAATTCCGCAAGTGAGTTGCAACCAAAGGAAAATAATTGAGATCGCTAAAAGTTCTTCGTAAAACTGATGATAATTGGAAGATGCTTTTGTGCAGATTTTTAAGAAATTTAAAGTAAAGCCAAGTAAAAAGGGGCAAAATTAAAGTATTTGTAGTCTATAATATGAATAATTACGAAATATGTCTAATATCTATATTATTTCATAGTAGGCTAATGCCCTTTTAGCTATTGTAAGGTTTTGGTTCCAATGATTTTCAAATTGTACTAACATGCAGGCTCTGTCCAATAAAGTACAAATTTCTTGAGCACTCACTTGTGGAGGGGGAGTTTGCATCATTTCAAAGATAGTTATTAATTTTGAGGTATAATATTTATTTGCTTTCCAAGCTAACCCTGCAAGCCTTTCATAATGTAACGCCCCCTAATTAAGCATGTTTCACTATTTACAATCATTATTCTGATTCCCTCGACTACAACTGATAAATCCAATGATCGATACATTACTGTCGTCCCAACAGGAGAAGGCTTGCTACAAGTGTACTAGAGTTAACATCGTTAGGCATAGCTTCAACCATATGCATTTACTCATTAACCACCATAAGGTTTATACACTACAGTAAAGCAATTCATCATAGAGCTTACACCTCTATACACTAAGGATTACAAAATATGGCTCCAAAATATGCATGGTCTATATCACTGTTGATTCATCCAAGTCTCCCTTGCTTACTTATTCTCTTCGGCTGACTCGCTAGCATGCTCTTCGACTGACTTGCTAGCATGAGGGCGATTCACTAAGCGTTTGCCTAATACAAAACATAAAAGCATTTCAAATTGTGAGCCGAAAGTCAGTACATGCATTCCTGTATTGTTAAATGATCACTGCATAAATTGGTTGTGCACCCACTTTGTAATTCATTTTAAGTTAAAACAATGAATGAGATGAATGTAAACTGCATTGCTAGTTATTATCTAATAATGAACCCTTGATACTGTTACAATCTGTGGATAAATGTACACCTACCAAACCGATCGGGGACCTGGCCTGAAGCTGCGCAGGTAACTGGAGGGCGAATGCTCTATAAATAATAACTAGCCGGGTCACTGATTAAGTGATGAATCACTGTGTAATTGATTCATCAATGTACTCACCAAAATATTATAATTTTGATAAATATGTGTTAATTTCTAAAGATATAGGCAATGAACATGCCTGAAGCCTTTAAAATGCAATCTCACTTGATAACACTTATGCACAATGGGAAACGATAGAGTAGGCCCGGTTCTGCTTGAAAAATGTAATTGTAAATATATAGGGTTAGTAAACTGCATTCATTCCTATAATTTGAAGCTTTAGTAGAAATTCGATAATCAAAAGGTATTTGCAATGCAAGTAATTCAATATAAGATGAGTTACACCAGCATGATTCAAAAACCAAATAAATTAAGACAATTTAACTCACGGTAAAATAGTGTGGAGCAAAATTGATCAAAATAGAATAATTGGGATTATAAATAGAAGGCTTTGGTAGTTACAAATGGAATATGGGTTTTTTGATATTTCTGAGATAGATAATAAAAGTTTAAGGTCAAGAGGAATATAACGAATCACACTAACTAGGCGCGATAACCACTGTTCTTGAGTCTTAATTCTCCCTATTTCTCAAATTTCATTCTCATACCCATTTAACTCATTGAACTCTATAAACTTTGTATTTTCTTCGTAATAACCATAATTATTTAGAAAATATTGATTAAGCTCGCACATTACTAGTTCACCATCTCGCGATATTTTAATACCCTTTCAAGGTTCACCTTCGTAAATTGATATCATTCTCCCTCAACCTCAAATTGAGACCTACATTCCCAATATGAAAAGCTTAAGAAATCCTGCAACACTTTCATTTACAGCGCAAAACCCAACAACTACAACACGGTTCTTAAAATTAGGCTTAATCTCAACTGTGCACAGCTCGGGTCTATCCTACGCAGTCTTAGTAAACCAGACATAACTTTTTCCACAGAACTCGAAATGAGGTGATTCAAAAGGAATTTAGAAGATAACTCATTGATCTATCTACCTACCAAAAATCAGAACTTTTTTAACTGCCTAAATAGTACTAGTTTACTCGTAAACAGACCCCTGTTTCCAATCTATTTATAGCCTACTGTCCTTGTTTTCACCCCTTGTTTTTCACATGATTTTCCTTTAAAATCAGTCCTTTACATTAGTAAACAGTACTCGATTCTTCTCATCATCTTACATAGCCATTTTACCTCAAAATAATTCATAATTATCTTTACACATGTCCTTCAATTCTTCTCTTTACAAAATCACTCAAAACACACCCACAATTACCTTTGCTTGTATAAATAAGTAAATGAACCACTTTTAATCAATTGGGAAATTTCCATATGTAACACCCCATGTGTGGCTTAAAGGATTTGATGTGACTACCTATATCACAAAAAGGTGCACCTTTCTTTTCGGGAAGCCAACTATTAAGAACTCTACAGTTAATTGTGCTTGCTGGGGAGTACTCTTGGGATGGGTGACCTCCTGGGAAGTTTCCCAAGCAACGTGTGAACGAGGATGAAACACGACGGAAAGACTTGTGGTAATTTGTGGGGCCAGTCGACGATCCTTGAAGTCGTTATTGGTAAGACCCGCAATCGAGAGGGGTCGGGGCATTACAGATGGTATCAGAGCCGACCTGCGACCGTGAGCTGCACCAGTGGATGGAGAGCCCATGGTCAGTCACCTAGCAAGGAAAAGATACTGGGTGTGGACCGCCGATCAAGAGGACTCGTAAGTTGGTCGGTTAGTGAGGCATAGCGAGGACATTGTGCGCTTCAAGTGGGGATGATTGTAACACCCCAAATGTGGCTTAAAGGATTTGATGTGACTATCTATATCACAAAAAGGTGCACCTTTCTTTTCGGGAAGCCCACTATTAAGAACTCTACAGTTAAGCGTGCTTGCTGGGGAGTAATCTTGGGATGGGTGACCTCCTGGGAAGTTTCCCAGGCAGCGTGTGAGCGAGGACGAAACACAACGGAAAAACTTATGGTGATTTATGGGGCCAGTCGACGATCCTTGAAGCCGTTATTGGTAAGACCCGTGACTGAGAGGGGTCAGGGCATTACACCATAATTCACCCCTTTATGTAAAAATCCCACCAAGCCATTTTGTTTTCAACTTAAAACACATCCAAGGTTCATTTTACCCCAAGGTTTATACAAATAACATGCTTGATGCGAATAATAATCCAAACCATGCATAATCACCAAACCTAATGTATATATTCAAGGGGTTCATTTTCATTTCTCAAACTCTACTTCAAGGAAGGTAAAAGTCCAACAAGATCATGCCTAAAAACGTTCACTTCTGGTTATATTATATGAATTCCATGATACAAGGCACTTTAAGGAGTTTATGTTAAACTTCAAAGTGCCTTTTTCAAAAGGGATTTCCAAATAGGGATTAAGAGCATCATGCACCATGCTCATAAATCCTACTACTATTATTGAGCTCAAGGAAGGTCAAGAGAAGCTTAAGGAGGCCAAGTAGAGAACCCTCACATGCAAGAAAGCTGTGGAGATCCCTAATGAGCTAGCACCTAGCTCATCTGCATATACCCCCTGCTTTGTCATGCTTTTGCAGTAAAATATAATGGGCTAAATTACTGATGGTCCTTACATTAATCAAGCTTAAGGAATAAGCTTTCCAACAAGACCAACCACGTTTTATTTGGAGTTCATTTGGTTGGTCAACCTCAGCCCACAAAATCGGATATCAAACTGCAGGCTAGTTTTGGATAGTCTCCACTCTTTGGCCCATAACGTTTGCACGGCTGATCCAAATGCTATGAAACTACATCCTCTAGAAACTAGACATCCTAAGCTTTCTAATGAACCCAAGATCATCAAATTTGGACAAGTAACCAGGGAGATATACCTGTTTAAAGTTGGGGTTACTGCTGATGTGAATGCATTTAATGCAAAATGCGTGAGACTTGTGAATGCTTTTCATTTAGGCTATTGCTGCTTGGTTGCTCCTCCACAACCGAGTTTCTTTTCCTCTAGCAAGGCCAAGACGTATGAGAATGAAGGGTGCATGAATCCCCTTTGCTGCTACACTCTTTTCACACCAAAAGACATGTGCATCTGAATGTAGCTGCAGCAAATTTACTTGTTTTCTTCACACCCTTTCATGTATTTTCTTCTACCTTTTCATGTGTAAGGCCTCTACTATATAAGGGCCATAGTTTAGAGTTATTTTGGAAAAAAAAAATTATTCATTAACTTTCGGATTAAGCAATACAAATTTAGCATTTGAGTGGATTCTCATTTGTGTGTTCAAAACCTGGTTCTATATCTTAAGTATTGGCAATCTCAAGTGGTGTTCAAGGTCTCTTATTCTCATCTAGGTGGTGATTAACTTCTGTATCTTAGATTGGGTTAAGAGATTGCCCAAAGTTTGGCTTGAGTGGCTCCATTGGATTAAGCAATAGCCGAAATGAAAAGCATTCACAAGTCTCACGCATTTTGCATTAAACGCATTCACATAAGCAGCAACCTCAACTTCAAACAGGCATATCTCCCTGGTTACTGGTCCAAATTTGATGATCTTGGGTTCATTGGAAAGCTTAGGATGTTTCTAGGGGAGTCGTTTGATAGCATTTGGATCATCAGTTCAAACGTTATGGCCCAAAGAGTGGAGACTGCCCAAAACTAGCCTGTAGTTTGATATCTGATTTTGTCGGCTGAGGTTGACCAACCAAATGAACTCCAAATAGAACGTGGTTGGTCTTGTTGGAAAGCTTATTCTTTAAGCTTGATTAATGTAAGGACCATCAGCAATTTGGCCCATTACATTTTGCTGCAAAAGCATGACAAAACAGGGGGTATATGCGGATGAGCTAGGTGCTAGCTCATTAGGGATCTCCACGACTTTCTTGCATGTGGGGGCTCTCTACTTGGCCTCCTTAAGCTTCTCTTAACCTTCCTTGAGCTCAGTAATAGCAGTAGGATTTATAGGCATGATGCATGATGCTCTTAATCCCCATTTGGAAATCCCTTTTGAAAAAGGCACTTTGAAGTTCAACATAAACTCCTTAAAGTGTCTTGTATCATGGAATTCATATAATGGAACCAGAAGTGAATGTTTCCAGGCATGATCTTGTTGGACTTTTTCCTTCCTTGAAGTGGAGTTTGAGAAATGAAAATGAACCCCTTGAATATATACATTAAAACCCTAGCTTATGTCCAACATAAAACATCAGTATCTCATCTCAAGATGACCAAACACACCATCATCATCATCAATAGGTTTAAAGATCACCAAATCAAAGATAAAACAACCCAAATCCAATACCTTAACTTAAGCTTATATGATCATGGACACCCCTCAACTCTAGCATGCTTCAAGCTTATCCAATCAATTAAAAACATCAAAATAACCCTTGATTCTACCAATCCAACATGATCAACAACCAAAACTAACACAAACAAGAATCAAAACCAAAAATCAACAAGATAGAGTTAGGGTTTACTCACTTTGAACTAGAAAAAGGAGGAGAGAGAAAGAGGAGTGTTGCTTGCTTGCTTGCTTGCTTACTTGGTATTTTGAGTCTTTTACATGGATGAAAATGATCTAAGTTTTACTTGGTTGAGTTTATATCTAGCAATTGTACAATGAAAATTAACCACATTCAATGGTGCTTAGTCAAGTAAAATGAAGTAATAGCTTGTTGGGCCGAATTGGGCCTAAATGAGTTTGGGCTCGAAAAGTACACTTTATGCGATTGAAATTTTTTGTAGCTCGAAATTAAAATTTTGTAATGTTATGAAAAATAATTTAACCTCTTAAACCATACTTATCAGGGCCTACTATCGATTCACTCTAAATTTTGCAATAATTAAAACCTGAATTGCAAAGTGGGGGCCCAAATGAAATTTTTCCAACCGGGATAATTAAATGTGATAAATAAATGTGAGAGAAAAAAATAACAACACGACTTAATCAAATAAATAAACATAATTTATGGTCAGGCTATTGCACATAATGTCTGTTAATAAGTGGAATATGGCTTCTTTATTCTTTTGTATTATATCAAGTTTTCTTATTATTTGAATATTTTCTTGCTTCAGGATGTATTTTTCATTAACTATAATCATGTTGACTTGCTTAGAAAGAGTTAAGTCTTTCGGAATCATGAATTTGAAGGAAATAGGATGTCCCATAATAGTAGTATGAATGCTAATTTGATCTATCTTGAAAGGACAAACTTAAGTAATAAACGAAATGTCGAGGATAGCTTCTTGCTATATTTTTTCAACTAGAATAAATGAATTCTTGAAATGATATTTTTTATAACAAATACAAGCATTCGATAATTTGAATTTAATTTGTAGTGGAATTTCATGAACGCTAAAAAGCCGTTCTATTGTCCGTTCATAATATTGGGAGGGAATTAATTTTTCTTTAATGCAGTTTTGGTCTGCGCCACCGTCGAGGAGTACTATTATTTTTAACTTAAAATTATCTTGAATTTTTAAAGGAATATAAATATACCATTTTTTGAAATTAATTTGATCAATGGATTATAGCTAGAACCCAATTTTCTTTGGTTTATATTCTCTTGTTTTTTAAAAAAGTATAAGTTTTTTTTATTGAGTAGAGGTAACTTTGAATATTCTTTTTTTGGAATTTAGGATTTTTTATACGTAATTTTTTCTTTTTATTGGCCACATGCTCCATTTTGCCTTATTTAAGGCACGTTATTTTTTTGGATATTTTTCATTTTGAATTTAACTTCTCGGCATCTAAAGCAGATATTTTTAAATTTCTTCTTATGATAAATAGAGCCTTTAATTTCATATTTTTTTGTAATTATATTTGTTAATTCCAATAAGATTTGTTTTATCTACGTAACTAGAGTTTGAATTAGAATTTTTAGGTTGATTGTTATAGGATGGTTTAGAAAGGCAAAGTGTTGGTCTTGGTCATGCAGGTTTTTCTAATTTTTTGTGAGCCTGGAAAATTTTTTAAAATAACTCGATTTCTTTCTTATCATTGTTTCCTAAGCTTGCTATGGGAATTGAAGGAATTTCCTTAATGGGTATGCTAAAATGATTAAATAAACATGGATAACTCTTCTCAAAAGTTTTCTTAACTTTGGAAGATTCTAATGGATAATTGCTAGAATTTTCTCCTAATTGTGTTGCACGCAAAATCATTGAACAAAATAATTATTCCAATCAAATATTACATACCATGGCTGCCAAACTCGATTCAGCAACAACCCAATTAGGAGAAAATTCTAGCTGTTATTAATTCGAATCTTCCAAAGTTAATAAAATTCCTCAGATTAATTCTTCACCTTTATTCAATCATTTTAGCATACCCATTATAAAATCCCTGCTATTCCCGCAGCAAACTTGGGAAATAACAATAAGACAAGGATTGAATGATTTCAAAAAAATGTCCACGCTCTTGAAAAATTAGAAAACCAACATCACCAAAACAAACACTTTGCATTTATAAACCATCTTACAATAATCAGCCTAAGAATTTAGCTTCAAAATCTTATCCCTAAAATAAATTAAATCTTATTTGAATTATCAAAACTAATTCCAAAAAGATTTCAAAAGTAGAACCTCAATTTATCGTAAGAAGAAATTTAAAAATATACAAATTTAGATCTCGAGAAATCAAATTCAAAACGGAAAATATCCATTAAGATAACGTTCCCTAAATATGGTAAAATCAGGCATATGGCTAATAAAAAGGAAAAAATTTAGTGCTTTTCAAGAAAAAAATATTCAAAGTTACCTCCGCTCGATGAAAGCCCCTATAATTTTCTTAACATCACGGAAGTATAATTAAAGAAACTCAAATTCTGACTACAAATCTATGTCAATCATTGATCAAATTAATTCATAAAATAACATATTTATATGACTTTAAAAATTCAAGATAATTTTGAGTAAAAAATAATAGCACTCCTCGATAATGGTGCAGACCAAAACTGCATTGAAGAAGAAAGATATCCTGAAGCAGATGTTATACCCCTAAAAGATGACAAGCATCCTTCATCACGCTCATCCGAAAGCTCAAAGATGAAAGCTACCTTCGAAAAATTCATGAAATGGTTAGAGCAACAAAGTGATGCTGACAACATTTCCTTAACTGAGTCCTACTTGGATTCCATGCATGGATAATGTGCTCAGCACCCATATGAAATTTAATACTGAATGTAGTAATACCACTAGATTTTTTAATACTCAACCGCTGCATGGATACAATCACACAAAACCAAGTAGCAGCTAATAGATTTTAACATGTCTGTCAGTCATAAATCATTCAAAAATGTTTGCATACAATAGTTTGTTTCAATAATTTTATCTTTTCACTATATAGGTGTCAGAGATATTATCATTTTACTATTCAAGCAATTATCTTTTACTGTTCACTTTACTTTTTGGCTCTATATAAAGGCTGTAAAGTTTTATTGTTAAGGCAGAACTTAGCTGCACATTGATGGGGACCATCCAACCAAACCTCCCAAAACCATTACCAATCATCCATCCCCTACTAGGAAGTCCAAGGAGGCCAAAGAAGTTCATGCCTTAGTCAGAAATCACGCGCACAAAGAAGAAAGTGAACTACCCAGTTCATACCGTTTCTGGCCCGATTTTGTTTCTCCGTTGGAGCAAAATGTGGAAGGGGAAATTTCCTGCACGCACCACCCCCTTGAAGCTTAAGATCTTAGCTTTCCAACAAGACCTTTTGCAAAGCATTTGGAGTTCATTTGGTCAGTCAACCAAGCCAAAATCGAAGACAGTGCACTGTAGGGCGCAATCCAGCACAGTTCGAAATAAGGGTCCGATTGGTTAGCCTACTCATCTCCAACTTTTGTCAAACTTTAAGGCATGAAAAGGCATCTAAATATTTATCAATTCATGGCCCTAAAGTTGAGCTAAGGGACCGGCTTGTGCTTCTTTTATCCAGCCAAAGAAGGAAGGAAATTCCTTCTAACCGATTAAAGCGGGTAACCGACTGCCACCTTGATTTTGCAGTGTACTCTTGTACTTATGGCAGACTCAAGGCCCTAAGCTACTGTCCTAAGGTTATTAGATGCTTGACACCTCAATTTTGAGATTAATTAAGCTAGTGAGGTGTCAAGGTTAGGCTAGATCACTTGTTTATTCAACTTGTACCTGTAATCTAGCCTCGGCTTAGTCATTTAGTCACCTTTCAGCTTGTTTGCAGCCCCTTGGCCGAGTGAAGGGAGGTATTGGGCTATAAATACCCCCTCTCTTCCTTTTGCAAGGGTCTTTTGCCAACTTGAATATAAATTTGAGCTTTGTCTCTCCCAAATTCCTAGTTCTATATCTTAAGTGTGGCAACTTAAGTGGTGTCTAGGCCTCTTTATCTCAATTAGGTGGTGATTCTGTATCCTAATTGATCTAAGGAGATTGCCCAAGTGTTCAATAAGAGTGGCTCCCCTTTGGATTATCTCTTGAAGGCACTTGCCCTATCTCTAGTTCTTCTCTTCATTCTCTCTTCCTATCTCCCTCAACATACATGCCCCTAGTAAGTGCAATGAGGGATACATCAATTGGTATCAGAGCCTTGGCTACCCTCCTGAGCTTGCTTCCACCCACGAACACATCCCCAAACACTTAGCCACAAACACCCTTAAACACATCTCCCTTCCTCTCCTTCGCACGTTTCCTACCGTGCCCCGGACAGCATTTCAGCTCCGGTACCCCGTCCCCTTCGGAACGACCGTGCCTCCCCCCCAACACACCAACTTGATTCCAGCAGCCTAGCATGGCCAGACCGTGCCCCATAGCACGACCGTGCCCTTTGCATACAGACCCGAAACACCACATCTCCTACCCTATTGCAACCATGTCTTCAAGCCTTACACCAGAACAAGTTGCGGAGATCGCCCCTAGGGAGAAGGCAGATTTGGAGGCCCGGGTCAAGTACCTCCAAACTCAACTTGGCCAACTCCTAGAAGAGAAGAGAAGAAGTTTGAGGAACTCTAAAAGCCCCACAGAACAAGGGCCTCGGATTGATCCCGAGGAAGAAGAAAGCTACCCTCATGAGTCATCTAGTGAAGAAGGCAAAGGAGGAAGACCTTTCCGACCTAGTGGAGGTGGCAATCTTGATTTCAAGGTCGACATACCCGAGTATAAAGGCCATCTAGACCCGGATGTGTTCCTAGATTGGCTTCGAACGGTTGAGAGGGTCTTCGACTACAAGGACATCTCGGATGAGAAAAAGGTAAAACTTGTAGCCCTTAAGCTTTGCAAATACGCTTCAATTTGGTGGGCTAACTTAGTGGCCAAAAGGGCAAGGAAGGGAAAGGGGAAAATTCGTACTTGGGCACAAATGAGGGACAAATTAAAGGCCAAATTCCTACCCACCCACTACCTCCATGATAACTACCTCAAATTCCATAACCTCAAACAAGGAACCAAGAGTGTGGAAGAGTATACTAGGGAATTCGAACAACTCCTCTTGAAATGTGATTTGAGGGAAGATGAGAGTCAGACTCTTGTGAGGTATTTGAGTGGGTTGGATGATCAAATTGCCCATGTTATTGAGTTACATCCGTACTCCTCACTTGATGAGCTTAGTTCCCTTGCATACAAAGTTGAACAACACCGAAAAGCCAAAGGGAAGGGAATTGTGTCCAAGCCTCCTCCTCCTCGGTCTTACCCCTTTCAAAGACCCCCAAACACAACTCCTAGACCACAAGCTCCACCACCTCCACGGCCAAATCCCTCAAATACTCAAAACACACCTCAAAGAAACCCCCCCAAACCGGAAGATAGAAGGAGGTGTTTTCGGTGTCAAGGGCTAGGGCACATTGCTTCCGAGTGCCCAAACAAAAGAGTTGTCACCTTGGCTGAATTTCAAGCTTCCTTTGAGGGGCTTGATGTGGAGAATGAAGAAGAGGTAGAGCAAGGCTCGAATGAGTCTCTAGAAGAAGTTGAAGAAGGTCCAGATGAAGGAAAACTCTTGGTCATTCGAAGGGCCTTAAGTGGCCTAGCTTCCCAAGATGAGCTTGAGCAAAGAGAGTCCATCTTCCATACAAGGTGCACCGTAGGAGGCAAGGTGTGCTCCCTTATCATTGATGGGGGAAGTTGTGCGAATGTGGCCTCACAATCTATGGTGGACAAACTCAAGCTCTCGATGACCCCCCATCCAAAGCCATATACCATCCAGTGGCTCAATCAAAGCAAAGGTTTGCAAATCTCTTCTCGGTGCCTCTTGTCTTTAAGCATTGGGAAAACTTATAAAGATGAGGTTCGGTGTGACATTGTACCAATGGATGCTTGCCATGTCTTGTTGGGTCGCCCTTGGCTCTTTGATAGGAGGGTCATGCATGATGACCGTATGAATACCTACACCTTCACCAAGGACCACAAAAAGATCACCCTCACTCCCCTCAAATCTCCTACACCCTCCAAACCCAAAGAAAACCCAAAAATGGATGTCTTTCTCACCACCCTCCTAAAGTCCCAAATGCATGAATTTGAACCTTCCAAAGAATGGCTATTGCTAGGCTAAGAGCCGACCTTAACCCCGGTCTCCAACCATCCCATGCTCACCTCCCTCCTACACACCTTCCAGCATGTCTTCCCTCAAGAGATACCCCATGGCTTGCCACCCAAACGGTCCATCCAACATAAAATTGACCTTGTTCCCAGTTCCACCCTCCCGAACAAACCGGCCTATAGGATGAATCCCTAAGAAACTCAAGAGGTCCAACGTCAAGTTGATGATCTCCTAGCCAAGGGACTAATCCGTGAGAGCTTAAGCCCATGTGCTGTTCCGACCCTACTTGTACCCAAGAAAGATGGGAGTATGAGAATGTGTGTTGATAGTAGAGCTATCAATAAGATCACCATCAAGTACCGGTTCCCTATTCCAAGGTTGGAGGATTTGGTTGATGAGCTTCATGGAGCCACTATCTTCTCTAAAATCGACCTTAGAAGTGGCTACTACCAAATCCGGATTTTTGAAGGGGATGAATGGAAGACGGCCTTCAAGACCAAGGGAGGCCTATATGAGTGGTTAGTCATGCCATTTGGCTTGACTAATGCCCCAAGCACCTTCATGAGACTTATGAATGAGGTGCTTAGGCCCGTCATAGGCAAGTTTGTTGTCGTCTATTTCGATGACATTCTTGTGTATAGCCGGGATGAACAAGAGCATGCAAGCCACCTTCACCAAGTCTTGAGTATTTTGGCTAAGGAAAAGCTCTATGGCAACCTTGAGAAATGTCACTTCTTCACACCCCAAGTCATCTTCTTGGGTTATGTTGTTTTGGCTCAAGGGATCCATGTTGATGAAGATAAGGTCAAGGCTATCCGTGAGTGGCCTACTCCCACCTCCATACAACAAGTCCGAAGTTTCCATGGTTTGGCCTCCTTCTATAGGAGGTTTGTGAAGGATTTTAGCTCAATTGTCTCTCCCATGATCGAGGTTACCAAGGGAAAGACCTTTGAATGGAATGAACAAGCTCACTTGGCATTTGAGGAAATCAAGAGAAGACTTACAAGTGCTCCTGTCCTAGCACTACCGAGCTTCTCCAAGGTCTATGAGGTGGAATGTGATGCCTCCGGAGTGGGCATAGGGGCTGTTTTGTCCCAAGAAAAGCGGCCCATTGCATTCTTTAGTGAGAAGTTGAACGAAGCCAAGAGGAAGTACTCCACCTATGATAAAGAGTTCTATGCAATAGTCCGAGCTTTGGAACATTAGAGACACGATCTAGTGGGGGCCGAATTCATCTTACATTCGAACCATGAAGCCCTCAAGTTCATTCAAGGGCAACATAAGCTCAATCCCCGCCATGCTAAGTGGGTTGAGTACCTCCAAGCGTTCAACTTCATGATACATCACAAGACCGGCAAATTGAACAAGGGAGCGGATGCACTCTCAAGAAGATACTTTCTCCTTTCGGTCCTAGAATCCAAGGTACTTGGGTTTGAAATCGTCAAAGGGATGTACACCAATGATGAGGGCTTCAAAGAGATCTATGTCAAATGTGCCAACCATCCCCACGGCCTCTTCCATGTCCTCAAGGGGTTCCTCTTCAAGGGATCACGACTTTGCATACCCAAGTGTGGGTTTAGAGAGTTACTAATCTAAGAGCTTCATGGTGGTGCCCTATCCGGTCACTTTGGGGTACAGAAGACTTGTTCAATGCTCAAGAAGCATTATTATTGGCCGAAGATGGCCAAAGATGTGGAACACGCCATCAAAAGGTGCTCAATTTGTCACATGGCTAAGAGCCATGTCCTTCCCCATGGCCTCTACTCTCCTTTGCCCGTTCCTTTAGCTCTATGGGAAGACATTAGCTTGGACTTCATCACGGGTTTGCCTCGCACTCAAAGAAGCAAGGACTCCATCATGGTGGTGGTGGACCGATTCTCCAAAATGGCCCACCTTGTTCCTTGTCACACCACCCATGATGCCTCCCACATAGCCAATCTCTACTTTAAGGAGATTGTGAGACTTCATGGCATCCCCAAGAGCATGGTTTCGGATAGGGACACTAAGTTCCTTAGTCACTTATGGCTCACACTTTGGAGAAAGATGGGGACACACCTCAAGTTTTAGTACCACTTGTCACCCCCAAACCGATGGCCAAACCGAGGTGACAAACTAGACTTTGGGAACCTTGCTTAGGGTACTTGTGAAGAAGAACATCAAGGCTTGGGATGAACTTTTACCCCATGCGGAGTTTGCTTTTAATCGGGCACCAAGCAAAGCCACCCACCTCTCCCCCTTCCAAGTGGTCTATGGGTACAATCTAAAAACACCCTTGGACCTCACTCCCATTCCCACACCTAGCAAGTTTAGTTGGGAGGCCGAGAAACGAGCCAAAGAGATCAAAGACCTTCATGCTCAAGTTCGGGAGAGGATTGAGAAGGCTAATACCCAAGCCATGCATCAAGCCAACAAGAACAAGAGGGAGGCCCATTTCCAACCGGGGGACTTAGTGTGGATCCACTTGAGGAAGGAAAGGTTTCCAAGCACACGCAAGTCCAAAATCATGCCGAGATCGGATGGTCCCTTTGAGATATTGGAGAAGGTTGGGCCTAATGCCTATAAGGTCAACTTGCCCGGTGAGTATGGGGTCTCTGCCACCTTCAATGTGGCTGATCTCAGTCCATACCTCGAAGAGAATGAAGAAATTCCAAGTTTAAGGCCAAACTCCAACTCACTTGGGGAGGATGATGGGGACCATCCAACCAAACCTCCCAAAACCATTACCAATGATCCATCCCCTGCTAGGGAGTCCAAGAAGGCCAAAGAAGTTCATGCCTTAGTCAGAAATCATGTGCACAAAGAAGAAAGTGAACTGCCCAGTTCATATCGTTTCCGGCCCGATTTTGTTTCTCTGTTGGAGCAAAATATAGAAGGGGAAATTTCCTGCACACACCACCCACTTGAAGCTTAAGATCTTAGCTTTCCAACAAGACCTTTTGCAAAGCATTTGGAATTCATTTGGTCAGTCAACCAAGCCAAAATCGAAGATAGTGCACTGTAGGGTGCAATCCAGCACAGTTCGAAAAAAGGGTCCGATTGGTTGACCTACTCAACTCCAACTTTTGTCAAACTTCTCGGCATGAAAAGGCATCTAAATATTTATCAAATCATGGCCCTAAAGTTAAGCTAAGGGATAGGCTTGTGCTTCTTTTATCCAGCCAAAGAAGGAAGGAAATTCCTTCTAACCTGTTAAAGGGGGTAACTGGCTGCCACCTTGATTTTGGAGTGTACTCTTGTACTTATGGCAGACTCAAGGCCCTAAGCTGCTGTCCTAAGGTTATTAGATGCTTGACACCTCAATTTTGAGATTAATTAAGCTAGTGAGGTGTCAAGGTTAGGCTAGATCACTTGTTTATTCAACTTGTACTTGTAATCTAGCCTAGGCTTAGTCATTTAGTCACCTTTCAGCTTGTTTGCAGCCCCTTGGCCGAGTGAAGGGAGGTATTGAGCTATAAATACCCCCTCTCTTCCTTTTGCAAGGGTCTTTTGCCAACTTGAATATAAATTTGAGCTTTGTCTCTCCCAAATTCCTAGTTCTATATCTTAAGTGTGGCAACTTAAGTGGTGTCTAGGTCTCTTTATCTCAATTAGGTGGTGATTCTGTATCCTAATTGATCTAAGGAGATTGCCCAAGTGTTCAACAGGAGTGGCTTCCCTTTGGATTATCTCTTGATGGCACTTGCCCTATCTCTAGTTCTTCTCTCCATTCTCTCTTCCTTATCTCCCTCAACATACATGCCCCTAGTAAGTGCAAGGAGGGATACATCACACATTTTTCTTATATGATTTTGCTTTCCTACTATCCTATCCTCATCCTCTCACCCTTTACCCTCTTGTAAAGGCGTCCACAGAATTCAATAATAATAAGTTTTATTTAATCAATTCACCGTGTAATTTTAATATTTATCTTTCATTTCGTCGATTTTATTTTGAGAGTACTATTGAAGTTACTTTTTACGCTACTTTGCTATTCATGTTTTATTGATTTCATTTGTGAAGTTACTGTTCATGCTATTCATATCTCTGTTAGTATTCATTCATGTTTATTTACATTTTAGTTATTTTAATAATCATTTTCTTAGTAAAAATCTGCTATTAATTAAAAAATAAAAAATGCACTAGGTCCTGTGCCGTCAACTATCAGCATTGCTTTGTTGCTCTAACTATTTCATGAATTTCTTGAAGGTAGCTTTCTTCCCTGAACGTTTGGATGAGCTTACTGAAGAATGCTTGTCTTCTTTTTTCACCAGTGTTGAGGGAATGTCCATAACCTACTTTGTGGGGTGCTTTAAATATCTATGAACTTGAGCAGAAATGCATCTCCGATCAAACTTGAATTTTTCCAAGAACTTGAATTTGAATTCGCAGACAATTGACACATAGGGATCATTAGGATAAGTCTTGTGATATTTGAAATTCCAATAGAGAATCCAAGGGAATTTAAATTTGATTGAAAGAATAATTTCATTCAATTCATTGAATGATTTTGGTTGCTTTATAAGACCTTGAAAACCTTGGATAGCTGATGATGGTAATGAATCTAATTTGAATCCAAAACATGACCACCATTTGAAGAACCAATTTTGAATATATTGATTTGAAACTACTTTCTCAAAGGAGATGAACCTAGAATGATCAATGCTCCCATAATAGAAAACTCTAAACCACACTAGCTTGTAATCAAGGAAATTGAAGTGTTAGGGTTGGAAAATGACTGAGAATGTTTTGTATTCAAAGGGACATTTTCCCTATTCTTTGGTGGAATAAATCTTGAGAAATCTAAATTTGGAATTAAAAACTTTTCATTTGTCATCTTTAATATGCTCGATTCAAGCAGATTTGGCATCATGGAGGATAAGTTCATAAAATCTGCAATTTTTGAGTATATCTACTTTAAGAAAGAGACTTTCTTGGCTAAATAACAAAATTGAAGTTTGAAGTTTTAAAGTTTGAATGGGTTATGGCTCAGGAAAACGAGTAAACATTATGAAATTAAATTTTAATTTCGAAAAGTAGGAGGATTCCGATTAGCGTTTTGTCAAAGTTTGTAATGGAGAAGTTTGAGGTTTTTGAGGAACAGGAGTGGTGGATTTCACAACATGGCTGTATACAAGAGGTGGAACTTCAGTGGGCCTTTCATATTGATTTTGAACCTTAATTTCAGGATGAGTTTCAGTTAAAGTTTTGCCCTTGGGTTTGATAGCGAAGTCTTGAATGGTAGGAACATAGGAATGAAGTTGCATACCTCCATTTGGGTTTGGTTCCAACTGAAATAGAGAAATTGAAGTGAGGTTGTTTCGAAGAAATCTACTAGTCAAAAAATGAGTTGGAAAAATTCCTTTGAAAATTTTGAATAATAAACCTAGAGACAAAAGATAATAGTTTTTGAATATTACTTTGTAAAACTAATTTTTAAAGTTTTAAAATTCTAAACAACTTATTTGTTATTATAAAATAGTTGAATTGATGTTTAGTTCAATTCTTACAGACAAATTCTAGCTTAATTGAATAAGACACTGCTTCCTAATTTAGTGCGTGTGATATGAATGCAAGTGGTGTAGACTTTGACTCTTGAATGTAAATTTCTATTTGAGTATGCATATGAAATTATTTAAGAGATTTGTAACTAAAGGAACATAATTGATGGCTAAAATTTCTTTCCAAAGCAAATCATAATTGGAAGGTACTTTTGTGCACATTTTTAAAAAGTTAAAACTAAAGATTAAGTAAAAAGGGTGAAATTGTAATTTTTGCAATCGATAATATGAATAATTATGAAATATGTGTAATATTTATATTATTCCATAGTGGGATAATGCCCTTTTGGTTGTTTCAAAGTTTTGGTTCCAATAATTGTCTTATTGGATTAACATTCGGTCTCTACCTAGTAGAGTACAAATTTCTTGCGCTCTCTCTTGTAGAGGGGAGTTTGCTCCATTTCAATGAGAGTTATTAATTCTGGGGCATAATATTTATTTGCTTTCCAAGCTAACCTTGGAAGTCTTCCATCAATGTCTTTTAATAATTTGTATATGACTGTTTATCCTTTCGTATCATATTGAGTAGTCTTATTTTTTGAATCTTTTTTTTTTAGGATGATGAATTTGAAGGAAACAATAATTTTTGGATTGCATTAACATTCTGATTGCATTGACTCTAATCATATTGACTTGCTTAGAAAGAGTTGATTCTTTTGGGATGATGAATTTGAAGGAAATAGTATGTCCTATAATAGTGGTGTGAATATAGTTTTGATCTATCTTGAAAAGATAGACTTATGCAATAAAGGGAATGCCAATGATATCTTCTTGCCGTATATTTTAAACTAGAATAAATGAATTTTTGAAAAAATATTTTTTATAACAAGTACAAGCATTCGGTAATTTGTATTTAATTTGTAGCAGAATTTCCTTATTGCTAAAAAGTTGTTCTACTGTCCTTTCATAATATTTGGAGGGAATTATTTTTTCTTTAATGTAGTTTTGGTCTGCACCACTATCGGGGATTGCTATTGTTTTTAACTCGAAATTATCTTGAATTTTTAAAGTAATATAAATATACTATTTTTTAAAATTAATTTGATCAATGGATTTATAGACAGAATATGATTTTCTTTGGTTTATATTCTCTTGCTTTTCAGAAAAAGCATAAGTTTTTGTTATTGAGTAGAGGTAACTTTGATTTTTTCTTGACATTTTGGACTGTTTATACCTAACTTTTCCTTTTTATTGGGCACATGCTCAATTTTGCCATATTTAAGACATGTTATTTTTCTGGATTTGACTTTGACTTCTCGTGATCTAAAATAGATATTTTTAAATTTCTTCTTATGATAAATGGAGCCTTTAATTTCGGATTTTTTTTGAATTATTTTTGTTAATTTGAATAAGGTTTGATTTATCTGGGTGACTCGATTTTGAATCAGAATTTTAAGGTTGATTGTTGTAGGACGGTTTATAAATAGAAAGTGTGTGTTTTGGTGACGCAGGTTTTCCCGTTTTTCATGAGCCTGGAAACTTTTTTGAAATAATTCAATTTCTTTTTTATCATTAATTCCTAAGTTTGCTATGAGAATATAAGGAATTTCCTTAATGGGTATGCTAAAACGATTGAATAAACGTAGGAAACTCTTGTTAGAAATTTCTTAATTTTTGAATATTCTAATGAATAACTGCTAGAATTTTCTCCTAATTCGGTTGCATGCAAAATCATTGAACAAAATAAATATTCCAATCGAACATTATATACCATGGCTGTCCAACTAGATTTAGTAACAACCCAATGAGGAGAAAATTCTAGCTATTATTAATTCGCATCTTCCAAAGTTAATGAAATTCATCAGAATAATTCTTCACCTTTATTCAATCATTTTAGCATACCCATTGTAAAACTCCTATTCTCATAGCAAACTTGGGAAATAACCATAAGAAATAAATTGAATTGTTTCAGAAAGAAAAACCCACATCACCAAAACAAACATTTGCATTTATAAACCATCTTGTAATAGTCAACCATGGAATTTAGATTCAAAATCTAGTCTCCAAAATAAATCAATCATATTTGAATTATCAAAAGTAATTCTAAAAAACATTCAAAAGGAAGAGCTCGATTTATCGTAAGAAAAAATTTAAAGATATCCATATTTAGACCCGAGAAGTAAAACTCAAACAAAAAATATCCATTAAGATAATGTGCCCTAAATATGGCAAAACCGGCCATATGACCAATAAAAAGAAAAAACTCAGTGCAAACAATTCTAAATTTCAAGAAAAAAAAATTCAATGTTACCTCTGCTCGATGAAAACACTTATACTTCTCTCAAAATCAAAAAAGTATATCTAAAGAAACTCGAATTCTGACTACAAATCTATGTCAGTCGTTGATCAAATGAATTTTAAAAATGGTATATTTATATGACTTTAAAAATTCAAGATAATTCTGAGTTAAAAACAATAGCACTCCTTGACAGTGGTGCAAATCGAAACTGCATTACAGAAGCAGATATCCTAAAGCAAATATCATACCCCCAAAAGATGACAAGCGTCCTTCCCAAAGCTCATCGAAATGTTCAAGAAGAAAGCTACCTTCAAGAAATTTATGAAATGGTTAGAGCAAAAAAACAATGCTGATAGCATTTCCTCAATTGAGTCCTACTCCAATCCCATGGGTGGATAATGTACTCAGCACTCATATGAAATTTAATCCTGAATGCAGTAATACCGCCCGATTTTCGTATATTCAACCTTTATAGAGACACAATCACAAAAAAAATTTAGCAGCTAACAGATTTTAACAAGTCTGTCAGTCATTATAATGCCTCCATATACTAATTACCCCATTATCTTAATTTAACCACTTATTATCGTAATTGCTGCGTTAGTCTTATGATTGGAGGCATTATCATCGTCCTAAGTTGGACAAGGCTATACATAAACTGCATGAATTTGGACCTGGGAAAACTAACCCGAACCAAACGACCCCGATCCATATCCGAACCGACACCCGAAATGGGATGAGCCAATTTGGACCCGAACACCCGAAGTAAATTGATTCATAACTGAAACGAAACCCGAATTGTAGTAGGAACTGAAATGACGCATACTCGAAATGACCTGACCCAATTCAAACCCGATCCATAGTGACTTGACCTGAAGTGAACCGAAAATGGACAACCCAAATCTGAACTGAACTGAACCCGATTTAAAAACCAATCTGATTCTTACCCGACTCAATTTTACTCGAATAAAACTTGAACCCGAATATTCCCGACTAGAATATAACCCGAACCGAAGCATGCCTAAGGTAACCTTTTTTTTGGGTTTTAGCATTTTCTCTGTTGGAGGGGAATTTTGAATTTTTCAATCTCTATTAGTTAAGTTTAGGTGGGAAAAAAAAAAACAACTTAAGAGGGAATTTTACAAACAAAATCAATTAAAAACTTAAGAGGAAAAAATAAAATAGTTGATAGTTTTAAGTTTTTAATTTGATAGATATGTAGTAAAAACATGAGAGAAAATATTTTACCACAATAGGAATTAAGAAAAGACAAGTATAATTAATAATTTATTAAACTTATTAGGATCTAACAATAATATTTACCATTTGATTCACTTAATGACTTAATACAATGCATGCTATGATTATGAATTTATAATATCATTCTGTGACTACTTTCAAAAATTTCATACTACTGATCTAGTATTCTTAAATCATCTTCATAACACGTTTAATTCTACATAATCATATTCAATAATATATATTTGCATATGATCTCATAATAATGTGACTCATTTTTTGGACAATTAAATTCTAAGTCTCGAGTTTCGATAACAAGCATTCACAATCACATAAATGTAATACTAATTGACACATACTCATATATTGCTGTTGCTTTTTAGTTTTGACTCAATGAGCAAATACAGATCAAGTTATTAATCTCACAAAGACAAACATTTGAATTTTGATGTATGATCATTTAACGAGCTATCAATGAACATTGATTCGATTACCAAAAATGTCGACTTGAACCAACTTGTTTTCTTTACCAACTCCAAATATGACAAACGTAAAGTTGTAAACCAACATTAGGGTCTAAATAAAAATTTCGTTATTTTCTTTCTTTTTTTTTCATTTTTCAAGGTATATTTTGGCATTGGGCCTCACAAATGAGACCATTGATAAATGATTTGCATTATGTTGGTTCACATATTGTCATCGCATGAACTCAATTGAGATACTTGAAACTTGGCTTAACGACATATAATCATTTGGATAATTGCACGGCGCATCTGATATAGGGTTAGGGATGGGTTGTATACTTGTATTTGTAATTTACTAACTTTCTTGGTAAATTCACAACTAATCCCATATAATTTTCCATTAATTACACACACACACACACACACAAATACAGTACAAGTACAAAGAAGTGTTTTAAACATAAAACACGGATGTATATTCAATTAATCATTAACATATAAATTAAAAGAGGAATATAGAATAAATGGATTTGTCTAATGAAACGATTTTTATATCTTTTAAATATAATTTAAGAGTAAAGAACTAAACATAACTACATTAAAAACATACAATGATTCGAAATTAACCCGACTTGATTTATACCCGATCCGATTTACACTTGACCGATGTTGACCCAAACATTAAATTAAACCCCACCCGACCCAAATTACACTCAACCCATATCTGATCCAAATCGGGCTGCTGTAGACAACCCGAAATAGACCCGACTCGAATTCCACCTGAACCGAACCCGTACCAACCCGAGTATGCATGGTATCCGTTAGTGACCCGAACGCGAACTTCAGCTGAGCCAAACTGAATCCGACCTGAACATGGTTAACCCAAAAGTGACCCAAACCCGAACTTCACTTGAACCCGACCCGAACATAGTTGACTCGAAAGTGACCCGAATTGAACTAAGACCAAACCCGAACTCGAACCGAATGACCCATTTGCAAGTTCTATGCATGATTTAATGGAAGCACTGTCACAATCTCAAGTCCCATCAAACTGAAGATATTTAAGTCATTCCCGAACTACAATTTAACGTTCACATGAACAAACTATTACTAGATTAAGTGTAAAACCCTGGAAATTTGATTTGGAAATTGTTGCCCAGTTGGACTAACCTAGGCCCAAGTCAACCCAAGTCAGTGCCAACTAATCCTCGTGAAATTCTTCTAATAAAGTTCTTGATATATGTTTGGGAAGTATTAAAATTTCCAAAATTTCCCTTACCGATTTTTGTAAAACTCCTAATATCATTGTTATTATTTTATTACTATTATTCTATTATGAATATTAAAAAAAAAATACAAACCCTAAACCCCCCATGATCTGCCGCCTCTTATTAAAAACAATAATAATAAAATAAAAAAATAAAAAAAATTTTGAAAGTGTGCTTCCCCCCCCTTTTCTTTTCTTTTTAGCCTAAAACCCTAACCACCCATTCCCCCACTTCCCCCTCACGTCCTCCTCTCTCCCCCCCTCCCTCTACCTTTACACCATTGCCGACCACTGTCCGGCCGCCCTAGTGCCACCACCCCACCGGCCGTTCCTCTTGCTTTTGGTAAGACGATCAAGATGATGCATGGGTTCATACCCCCATGCATCTAAAAGTTTTTTTTTTCATCTCTTTTGTTCTCTTTTTAATCCCTTTTATTCTTCTGAATTTTTTTATGATCATCATAAATGAAGATTTTGATATAACCTTTATTATTTTCTCAACACTCTCGGCATTGAATTTGAACAAAGGAGTTTCCCTCGATCTAGATCTGGTTTCGATCAAAGGTACTAATAACAGCGTTTTTAACGTTATTTTGGTATTTAATGGTAAAGGTGGGTTCTTTTGGCATGGTTAGGTCTGGGCGAGGGTTTAAGCATGTCTAACGGGTACAGGTGTTTTTTTTTTTTTTAAGTAACCCGAAACGAGTGAAAGCCGTGCAAAAAGGGGGTCGCACAGTCTGGATAGAATTCGCACTGTTTTTGACTCAAATTTAAAAACTCGGTATAATTATTTTGGTTGTTTAAAAATTATGAATGTTTTATAGTCGTTAGATTAAGATGTGAAGATTACGTGGGTTTTTGAATTAGATGAATTGGAGTTAAATTGAGAGAGTTATGGCCAAAATACTGAGCCCTGTCAAAACTGGAAACTGCAGGCATAGGGTGCGGTTTTTGGATTTTTAGACTTGGTTGTGCTGTGAATTTGTGGAAGTGATAAACATGAAAGTTTTAGTAGGAAAAATTATATTTTTGGATTGGGTATGAACATGATTTTTGGAAGTCGGAAGAAAAAGTTATGAGGATGGGAATTTAGGAGTAAAAATTTGGGTAGAATCTGGGGAAGCAGAATCTGGACTGTTTCATCCTCAAATTAGAAAAATTCCCTAGGCTGGTACTGATGGCCAAAAATTGTGAAATTTACTGAGTAGGAGCCTCTGGATGTGCCAAATAATGTCGTTTTAGAATTGGGTCATTTGGAGTAGCGTAGCCTGTGTTTTGCTAAAATTTGCCGGGACTGTCCGGGGGAAGACAGTCTTTGGCATTGCCAGAAGAAACAAAAATTCGACTAGGTTCGGGGCAGAACCGAGCCAAGCTCTAAACATAGAAAAGATAGAGGACATTGTAAGGTTTCTAGATTGACCCAGAACACTGGAATCAGATATCAGGGACTAGAGTTATAAATTTTTAAAAGTTGGACCCATAACGGGCCAGCCGAACTTTCACCCCGGATAGGGTTGGATGAATAAAGATCTAGAAATCCTCTTTTTAAATTTTAGGGGAGGGCCAGGGGTGCCCTGCACTAAATGTGGACTGACTATGGGCTGTTTGTGAGCTCAGGTGTGGAACAGTGAACCCTCATTAAAGTAACCGAGCCGTAAATTGTACGGTACCCAGGTAACAGCCATGCCCTAACCTTTCCCCTGTGTTACTGAAATCATGAAAGCTTTGGGAGTTCTTGTACTGATTCCTTGACATTCCTTTCCAATGGGATGAATACTGGTGTGAAATTTATGGATGGTTCCTTGATGGGAACCGAATGCTGTGTTTGTTCTGGAAGGTGGAAATCTCCATATTGTAAAAGTTGAAACTTACTGTGATTGTATTTGAAGTTCTGTTTGTACATTCTGATTTCTGTTGGGAAAAGTATTTAAATTTGAATGAAACTGAATGTGTCAAGTTGGTATCCATTAATTGAAAGGAACCAAATTGGGTGTGTTAAAACGATTGGAACTGATTGAAGGACATAGCCTTCCCCGGGTAATAGGTGCATGCATGGGAGCGGCCACGTACTCAACCGAGACGTGGGTCAGGTTATCGGTAACCACCCATGATGGTGGTAGGCCAGGAAAGTTAAGCGGTAACCACCTAAGAGGCGGTAGGCCAGGAAAGAGTTGAGCGGTTGTGCTACGTTAGAGCGCAGGCCAGGAGACCCACTGGGGTCGCTCGCCCAAGACTCATCTGAAGCTGAACATTTTGAATAAAACTATGGAAGTGTGATTCTGAAATTGATTTTTTTTTAGAAAGGTGGTGATAATGGGTTGTGTACCTTGAAAACGTGTTGTTGTTTCCCCCTTTCCCTAAAATGTTTTCAAAAATGAATTTGTACGTGTCTTTGACTGTTGGGGGTGAATGTTACTGAGTTATCTCACTATTATAAAATGTTTTGTTTTCAGGTGATCTAGCTGTACTTGGGACTGGGGACAGGAGAGTAGAGTGAGGCTCGAATACTGGTTGTGCTTAAAAAGGATTTTTGAAGTTATAATAGAATCTAGTTGGTTTAATTATGATGTTCAAGTTTTGTGTTAAAATTCTTGGACCCATGTATGGTGGGCTTTGATTCGTAAGGACTTTGTTTTAAATGTCAGTTATGATATCCAGCCTGGTATTTCCAAGAAGGGAATACGGCGGTAACACCCCGTTAGGAGTTCCTGCTGCTATTCAGGTTAAATCAGTTGTAAATAAAGAATTAGAAATCTGGGGGTGTTACAAAGTGGTATCAGAGCCCAGGTTAACTGACCTGAAGGCTCGCCTAAAGGATAAAGAGAATAATATTAGTTAATAACCCTAAAACAGGTAAACATAAGGACTGCTCGGAGTGTGAGTGTAGGGTGGGAAGGGAATATACTTATATATATGTTACCTTTTTGTATTTATATATATATATATATATATATATATATATATATATATCTGATTTGGGCCTACTAATGTCTAGGATGAATGCGGCCCGTCATTGTGGGTGTATGGGACGACTTTGTCACCACTGGAGGTTGGAGAAAATTCCCGGGGCCAGTTTTGAGAGTCACTTGGAGCGAGTGGAGATTTTTCTTTATGGAAGACTAGCTGAGGTTCCGGATGATTGTTTGAGGTTCGACCATAACCAAACCCTGCTCTTCCTTTTAACTCTTTGGGGAGAACCCTTGTGGCGTTATAGAGTCAATGAGCTTCACCCTGAGGAGAGAGCATTTATGGTTGCTGGGGATTGTTGTTTATGTAAGTGGCAGCCTATGAACTTCAACCTGAATGAGCTAGTGGACTACCTCATTGATACAGGTCCTTATGACGAACCCCCCACCCCTGACTCTAGGGACGCCAACCCGCCACCACCTATAGAGGAGGATACTGATGAGGAGGAAGACCCTATGGGAGAGAAACACCCAGAGGAAGACCCCATGGAAGAGGAAGACCCCGAGGAAGATCCTGAGGAAGATCCTGAGGAAAACCCTAAAGAAGACCCTGAGGGAGATTCTGAGGCCAGAGAGGGGCAACTTATGAGCAGTGAGGACTTAGGGGGAGATCAAAGAGATGAAGAAGGGAATCACCTTGTGCAGGATGAGCGCTCCAGCCACTCGAAAGACTTAGGAGCAAGTGGGGTTCGGATGACCCGCTGGGAGTGGGGTAGATGTGGTTGGATGTGTAGAGGCACCTGTCCACTTGATGCCCCCAGTCAGTAAAGGTTAGAAGTATTAGGAAGTTGTTTTATTTCTTTTTAGGGAAGCAGTAATAGTAATTTTCTTTAAATTATTACTAGCCATTGTGGCCATTTGAGTTAAAAGTTGTGCTATAATGAAAGGGTGCTAATAGGAACCCTTGTGAAACTAAGAATTTATACAATAAAAGTGTTCTTGGGTTATTTGAAAATACTTGTACACCTTGTTGTGAAATATGTGAAACATGCAGATGATGTACCTGTGTGCTTGTATGATATAAACCTTCTGAGCTTGTGATGTAATAGATGTACCACCTGAATATGGTGGTGCGTATTGTGAACGAATCTCTAAGAAAATTATGGTAATATACACTAGCATGCATTATGTTCCTGGAACCTAGTGAGTTGTAGGATGTGAACTATTAGGGAAGGAACTGAAACTGAAGTATTTTTCTCGACCAGGATGGCAGGAAACAACACCAACAACCATAATGAAGAGTATCAGATGGGGCCCCACCCAGTGTCGAGGGTCCCTATGACCCAGGACATACCTATGGGAGCCTTTAGGGAGCGATTGGAGGCCCTGCGCCCCCGGAACGGGAATGGGTCTCGTAGCCTGATCGACGAAACAAATCCACCCATGGGAGCTGAACTCACCAACTTGTTACTGCTAGAGGTGCTGCAAAAGTAAGGGGAGTAACTGCGGCTCCAGAATGAACAAATCTATAGGTTAATGGAGGCTAAAGAGAAACGGGCAGAAGAGGATAACTCACATTTGCTCAAGAGATTTGCAAGTCATCACCACCCATTTGCGATGGTACCCCTGACCTTAAAACTTTCGAAGACTGGATTAGGGGGATGGAGAAGTTGTTCGATGCACTCCTGTGCCCTGAGGAGTGGAAGGTAGGATTTGCGGTATTCTACCTAAAGGATAAAGCCGACCTTTGTTGGGCTACAATACGGGAAAGATAACACGAGCCTGGGTTTGGGTGGGGTAAGTTTAAGGAGATGATCAAAGACCATTTCTACCCCACCTCCCTCCAAAAGGCTAAGGAGAATGAATTCATGCAATTACAGTAGGGGAGCATGAGCGTTCTCGAGTACGCCTCCAAATTCATGGAGTTGTCACATTTCGCCCCAGCCTTCGTAGCTGATGAGAGGCTGAAGATGAATAGGTTTGAGGTCGGACTCAACCCAACTATCAAAGAACGTATGTCAGTGCGGCAGTATGCCTCCTACGTTGAGCTGTACGACACTGCGATCAACGTAGAAAGAGCAATGAAGGAGCGCAGTCATTACTTCAATGAGTAGAGCGGTACCAAGAGGAAGGGAGATAATCGGGGAACCTTCCAGACGCAGGAGCAGAACCGTAGACGCGCTGGGGGACAGCACTCCGGCAGTTTCAATCGAGGGGGCAGTATCCCAACACACGACCCAAGGTCAACGCTTGCGGGAAGCCAGGACATTTCGCCAGGGAGTGTCGAACAGTGAAGAGATGCTTCCGCTGTGGAAGCCATCAACACCAAGTGTGAGATTGCCCGCTTCCTCCACCGCCTCCTGGGCAAGGACAAGGACATAGTCAGGGACAGAGACAGAACCAAGGGTATGGGCAGCGGCCCCAATCCTCGTACCAAAGTAGGGGAGGGCAGACGGCCTACTCCAACCAGCAGAGTCGGGAACCCCAGTCAGCTCAGTCCCAACCCTCCAACCAACCACCTCGGATCAACGGGGGCCAAGTGTACGTGAAGCGAAAAGAGGAAGCGGAGGATGCTCCTAATGGTGTGACGGGTACTTTCTCTCTCCTAACTCAACTAGTAGATGTGTTGTTTGATTTGGGTGCCACACACTCGTTCATTTCCGTTAGGCTGGTTGAGGCGTTAGGGCTCACCCCCACTCGTAAATCTTCAGTACTATCCGTGACTCTCCCGGATGGGAAGACTGTGTCGTGTGAGGAACTATACGAGGGATGCCTCCTTAGAATGTATGAATGTCAATTCCTGGCGGATCTATATAAGTTTGAGTTAACTGATTTTGGGGTTCTTTTGGGGATGGATTGGTTGGCTAAGTACCAGGCTCAGATAGACTGCTCGAAACAGAAAGTTTCTCTGAAAGGGCCCAACGGGGAGAAGATAGTGCATAGGGGTCAGAGTCCTAAAATGGGAGTAAAATTAGTATCAGCAATGAAAGCTCATAAGTTGTTGGGTGAAGGATGTGAGGGATTTCTGTGTCATGCGGTGAATACTGAGGATGCCAAGCCCTCCTTAGAGGACATCCCTGTAGTGAGAGAATTCCCAGATGTGTTTTCCGATGAAATCCCTGGCATGCCACCTCTTAGGGAGGTGAAGTTCTGTATCGACCTCACCCCTGGAGCCACCCCCGTTTCTCAGGCACCCTACCTGATGGCACCAGCTGAATTTAAGGAATTGAAGGCCCAGTCGGAAGAACTCTTAGAGAAAGGGTATATCCGACCTAGAACATCTCTATGGGGAGCCCCGGTCTTATTTGTGAAGAAGAAGGACGGGACGCTAAGGTTGTGTATCGACTACTGGGAGTTGAATAAGATAACGGTGAAGAACCGTTATCCCCTACCCAGAATAGACGATTTATTCGACCAACTGCGAGGTGCAGGAACCTTTTCCAAGATAGACCTCCGTTCGGGGTACCATCAACTCCGAATCAAGGATGAGGACATACCCAAAACTGCTTTTCGTACCCGATACGGCCACTATGAATTCGTAGTGATGCCCTTTGGTCTCACTAATGCCCTAACGACATTTATGGACCAGATGAATGAGGTCTTTAAGCCCTAATTGGATAAGTTCATGGTAGTTTTCATTGACGATATCTTGAATTACTCGAGAACCCCAGATGAACACACCCACCATTTACGGGTAGCCCTGGATGTGTTAAGGAGCAACAAGTTATATGCTAAGTTCTCAAAATGAGAATTTTGGTTGGAGAAGATAGCTTTTCTAGGACACGTAGTGTCCAGTAAGGGAGTATCGGTGGACCCACAAAAGGTTGAGACAGTGGCAAATTGGCCTAGACCTAAAAACCCGACAGAAGTAAGGAGTTTCATGGGTTTGGCGGGATATTACCGCCGATTTATCCAATACTTTTTAAAAATTGCCACCCCGCTTACCAATTTGACCAGAAAAGTTATCAAGTATGAGTGGACGGAAAGATGTGAAGGAGCCTTCCAGGAGCTTAAGAAGAGACTTACGAGTGCACCAATACTGGCTTTACCTACTGCGGAGCAGGACTTCGTGGTGTCTAGAGATGCTTCTAGGAATGGGTTGGCGTGTGTGTTAATGCAAGATGGACGAGTGATAGCGTATGCTTCACGACAGCTGAAGACACATGAGCGGAACTACCCGACTCACGACCTGGAGTTAGCCGCGGTCGTGTTTGCTCCCAAAATCTGGAGACATTACCTATATGGGGTTCGTTGCGAAGTATTCACCGATCACCAGAGTCTGAAATATCTCTTCTTGCAAAAGGATCTGAACCTGAGACAGACAAGGTGGCTAGAGTTCCCAAAGGACTATGACGTCCATTTTCAGTATCACCCTGGAAAGGCCAATGTAGTAGCGGATGCGTTGAGTCGCAGGCTATACCCAATGCTGAGTTGTGTAATGGCACTTCCAGAGGAGTTATGTCGAGAATTTAGAAAGTTAGAACTTAATGTGATTACGCCAGAGGCTAGACCTATGCTTTGCACCCTGAAGGCCCAACCGACTCTCATAGAGGAAATCCGACTAGCCCAAACCACGAAGCCTCAACTAGAGCGGATAAGAGAAGAGATATTAGTGGGAAAAGCACCTGGATTCATAATCCACAAGGATGGGACCATACGATTCCATAATCGTGTGTGTGTTCTAGTTGTGGAGGCACTCAAGAAGAAGATCCTAGATGAGGGACACAATACTCCCCATTCGGTACACCCTGGGGGAAATAAGCTGTATAAGGATTTAAAACAAACCTTCTGGTGAAGTAATATGAAATAAGAAGTGGCTGATTATATGGCAAAGTGTCTGACCTGCTAGCGAGTGAAAGTAGAGCACCAAAGACCGGCGGGCCTTTTACATCCGTTGGATGTCCCTGAGTGGAAATGGGACTCTGTGTCTATGAATTTTGTCATGGGGTTACTATTGACCCAGAGGAAGCACAATGCAATTTGGGTTATAGTGGACAGGCTCACGAAGTCGGCACATTTTATAGCCATGAGGAACACATGGACCCTAGATCAGTTAGCTTGAGCCTACCTCGAAGAGATAGTACGGCTACACAGAGTACCCAGCTCCATAGTATCGGATCGAGATACCCGGTTCCAATCGGGATTTTGGCAGAAGCTGCAGGAAGTGTTCGGAATGTTGTTACGTTTTAGTACTGCCTTTCACCCTGCAACTGACGGGCAGACCGAGCGTACTATCCAAACCTTGGAAGATATACTGTGGGCTTGCGCCTTGGACTCTAAGAGTGCATGGGACGAACAACTGGCACTAATTGAGTTTTCTTACAAAAATAGCTACCACGCGAGTATTGGCATGGCCCCGTATGAGGCACTATATGGGAGAAAATGTAGGACTCCGCTTTGTTGGCAAGAGATTGATGAGGCCTTGACCATCGGACCAGAGTTAATCCAGACCACCACGGACAAGGCAAGAGTGATTCAGGAACGAATGAAAGCCGCCCAGAGCCGCCAGAAGAGTTATGCAGATCGGAGGCCTAGACCCCTTAAGTTCCAGGTCGGAGACCAGGTATTTCTTCGCGTTTCCCCAACCAAGGGAGTCGCGAGGTTTGGAAAGGCAGGGAAGCTTAACCCGAGGTACATCGGGCCGTATTCGGTCATCAGCGAATCGGGGAGGTGGCTTACCGACTAGAGCTGCCGGCTGAGCTTCAGAGAATACACAACGTGTTCCATGTGTCGCAATTGCGGAAGTACATTCCAGATCCCTCGCACGTTATTGAACCCGATCCTACACAGCTCCAAGAAAACTTATCATATGAGGAACAACCCATACAGATCCTAGACCGGCGAAAAAAGCATCTTCGGAAAAAGACGGTGCCCTTAGTAAAGGTCCTTTGGGCCAACCATGAGTCGTCGGAAGCCACTTGGGAGCTGGAACAGGAGATGCGAGGCAAATATCCCCATCTTTTTCCATAGTCAGGTATGTATCAGTTTCGTGGACGAAACCTCCTAAGTGGGGTAGCATGTAAGACCACAGGAATTAAGGACGTATTGGTGGTGTGTCGCGGCACAATGAAGTTTTGAGGACGAAACTTTTCTTAAGTGGGGTAGTATGTAAAACCCTGGAAATTTAATTTGGAAATTGTTGCCCGGTTGGACCGACCTAGGCCCAAGTCAACCCAAGTCAGTGCCAACTAATCCTCGTGAAATTCTTCCAATAAAGTTCTTGATATATTTTTGGGAAGTATTAAAATTTCTAAAATTTCCCTTACTGATTTTTGTAAAACTCCTAATATCATTGTTATTATTTTATTACTATTATTCTATTATGAATATTAAAAAAAATACAAACCCTAAACCCCTCCATGATCTGCCGCCTCTTATCAAAAAAAATAATAATAAAAAAATAAAAAAATTTTGAAAGTGTGTTTTCCCCCCTTTTCTTTTCTCTTTAGCCTAAAACCCTAACCACCCATTCCCCCACTTCCCCCTCACGTCCTCCTCTCTCCCTCCCTCCCTCCCTCTCTCTCTCTCTCTCTCTCTCTCTCTCTCTCTCTCTCTCTCTCTACCTTTACACCATCACAGACCACTGTCCGGCCGCCCTAGTGCCGCCACCCCACCGGCCGTTCCTTGTGTTTTTGGTAAGAAGATCAAGATGATGTATGGGTTCATACACCCCATGCATCCAAAAGAAATCACCACTTTTCTTTTCATCTCTTTTGTTTTTTTAAATCCGTTTTATTCTTGTGAATTTTATGACCATCATAAATGAAGATTTTGACATAACCTTTACTATTTTCTCAACACTCTCGGCATTGAATTTGAACGAAGGAGTTTCCCTCAATTTAGATCCGGTGTCGATCAAAGGTGCTAGTAACAGCGTTTTTTTTTCGTATTTTGGTATTTAATGGTAAATGTGGGTTCTTTTGGCTTGATTGGGTATGGGCGAGGGTTTAAGCGTGTCTAACAGGTATGGGCGTATTTTTTTTGGGACAACTCGAAACGAACGAAAACCGTGCAAAAAGAAGTCGAACAATCTGGACAGAATTCATCCTGTTTTTGACGCAACTTTGAAAATTCGGGATAATTATTCTGGTTGTCCAAAAATTATGAAATTTTTACAGTAGTTAAGATGTGAAGATTACGTGGGTTTTTGAATTGGATGAATTGAAGTTAAATTGAGAGCGTTATGGCCAAAATACCGAGCCTTGTCAAATCTGGAAACTGCAGGCATAGGGTGCGGTTTTTGAATTTTTAGACTTGATTATGCTGTGAATTTATGGAAGTTCTGAACATGAACGTTTTAGTAAACAAAATTATCTTTCTAGATTGGGTAAGAACATAATTTTTAAAAGTCGGAAGAAAAAGTTATGAGGATGGGAAGTTAGGAGTAAAAATATGGGTAAAATCCGGGGAAGCAGAATCTGGACTGTTTCGCCTTCAAGTTAGAAAAATTCCCTAGGCTAGTACTGGTGGCCAAAAATTGTGAAATTTGCTGAGTAGTAGCATCTAGATGTGTCAAATAATATCATTTTGGAATTGGGTCATTTGGAGTAGCGTAGCCTGAGTTTTGATAAAATTTACCGGGACTGTCCTGGGGAAGACAGTCTTTGGCATTGCCGGAAGAAATAAAAATTTGACTGGGTTTGGGGCAGAACCGAGCCAGGCTCTAAACATAAAAAAGATAGAGGACATTGTAAGGCTTCCAGATTGACCTAGAACACTAGAATCGGATATCGAAAACTAGAGTTATAATTTTTGGAAGTTGGACCCATAACTGGCCAGTTGAACCTTTACCCCGGATAGGGTTGGATGAATAAAGATCTAGAAAACCTCTTTTTAAATTTGGGGGAGGCCCAGGGGTGCCCTACACTGAATGTGGACTGACTATGGGCTGTTTGTGGGCCCAGGTGCGGAACAGTGAACCCTCATTAAAGTAACCGAGCCCGTAAATTATACGGTACCCAGGTAACAGTCATGCCCTAACCTTTCCCCTGTGTTACTGAAATCATGAAAGTTTTGGGAGTTCTTGTATTGATTCCTTGACATTCCTTTCCAATGGGATGAATACTGGTGTGAAATTTATGGATGGTTCCTTGATGGGAACCGAATGCTGTGTTTGTTCTGGAAGTTGGAAATCTCCATATTGTAAAAGTTGAAACTTACTGTTGTAAAAGTTAAAACTTACGGTGATTGTATTTGAAGTTCTGTTTCTGTATTCTGATTTCTATTGTGAATAGTATTTAAATCTGAATGAAACCGAATGTGTCAAGTTGGTGTCCATTAACTGAAAGGAACCAAATAGGGTGAGTTAAAACGATTGGAACTGATTGAAGGCCATAGCCTTCCCCGGGTAATAGGTGCATGCATGGGAGCGGCCACGTACTCAACCGAGACGTGGGCTAGGTTATCGGTAACCACCCACGATGGTGGTAGGCTAGGAAAGTTAAGCGGCAACCGCCTGAGGGGCGGTAGGCCAGGAAAGAGTTAAGCGACTGCGCTACGTTAGAGCGCAGGCCATGAGACCCACTGGGGTTGCTCACCCAAGACTCATCTGAAGCTGAACATTTTAAATGGAACTATGGAAGTGTGATTCTGAAATTGATTCTTTTTTTAGAGAGGTGGTGATAATGGGTTATGTACCTTGAGAACGTGTTGTTGTTTCCCCCTTTCCCTAAAATGTTTTCAAAAATGAATTTGTACGTGTCTTTGACTGTTGGGGGTGAATGTTACTGAGTTATCTCACTATTATATAATATTTTGTTTTCAGGTGATCTAGCTGTACTTGGGACTGGGGATAGGAGAGTAGAGCGAGGCTCGAATACTGGTTGTGTTTAAAAAGGATTTTAGAAGTTGTAACGGAATCTAGTTGGCTTAATTATGATGTTCAAGTTTTGTGTTAAAATTCTTAGACCCATGTATGGTGGGCTTTGATATCATAACTGACATTTAAAACAAAGTTCTTACGAATCAAAGCCCATCATACATGGGTCTAAAAATTTTAACACAAAGCTTGAACATCATAATTAAACCAACTAGATTCTGTTACAACTTTTAAAATCCTTTTTAAACACAACCAGTATTTGAGCCTCGCTCTACTCTCCTGTCCCCAGTCCCAAGTACAGCTAGATCACCTGAAAACAAAACTTTTTATAATAGTGAGATAACTCAGTAACATTCACCCCCAACAGTCAAAGACACGTACAAATTCATTTTTGAAAACATTTTAGGGAAAGGGGGAAACAACAACACGTTCTCAAGGTACACAACCCATTATCACCACTTTTTAAAAAAAGAATCAATTTCAGAATCACACTTCCATAGTTCCATTTAAAATGTTCAGCTTCAGATGAGTCTTGGGTGAGCGACCCCAGTGGGTCTTATAGCCTGCGCTCTAACATAGCGCAACCGCTCAACTCTTTCCTGGCCTACCGCCCCTCAGGCGGTTACCGCTTAACTTTCCTAGCCTACCACCATCATGGGTGGTTACCGATAACCTGGCCCACGTCTCGGTTGAGTACGTGGCCGCTCCTATGCATACACCTATTACTCGGGGAAGGCTATGGCCTTCAATCAGTTCCAATCGTTTTAACTCACCTTATTTGGCTCCTTTCAGTTAATGGATACCAACTTGACACATTCGGTTTCATTTAGATTTAAATACTTTTCACAATAGAAATCAGAATACAAAAACAGAACTTCAAATACAATCACCGTAAGTTTCAACTTTTACAACAGTAAGTTTCAACTTTTACAATATGGAGATTTCCAACTTCCAGAACAAACACAGCATTCGGTTCCCATCAAGGAACCATCCATAAATTTCACACCAGTATTCATCCCATTGGAAAGGAATGTCAAGGAATCAATACAAGAACTCCCAAAACTTTCATGATTTCAGTAACACAGGGGAAAGGTTAGGGCATGGATGTTACCTGAGTACTGTATAATTTACGGGCTCGGTTACTTTAATGAGGGCTCACTATTCCGCACCTGGGCCCACAAACAGCCCGTAGTCAGTCCACATTCAGTGTAGGGCACCCCTGGGCCTCCCCCAAAATTTAAAAAGAGGTTTTCTAGATCTTTATTCATCCAACCCTATCCGGGGTGAAAGTTTGGTTGGCCCGTTATGGGTCCAACTTTCAAAAATTTATAACTCTAGTCCCCAATATCCGATTCCATGGTTTTGGGTCAATCTGGAAACCTTACAATGTCCTCTATCTTTTCTATGTTTAGAACCTGGCTCGGTTCTGCCTCGAACCCAGTCGAATTTTTGTTTCTTCTGGCAATGCGAAAGACTATCTTCTCCCAGATAGTCCCGGCAAATTTTATCAAAACTCGGGCTACCCTACTCCAAATGACTCAATTCCAAAACGACATTATTTGGCACATCTAGTGGCTCCTACTCAGTAACTTTCACAATTTTTGGCCACCAGTACTAGCCTAGGGAATTTTTCTAATTTGAGGGCGAAACAGTCCAGATTCTGCTTCCCCAGATTCTACCTAGATTTTTACTCCTAACTTCCCATCCACATAACTTTTTCTTCCGACTTCCAAAAGTCATGTTCTTACCCAATCCAGAAAGATAATGTTTTCTACTAAAACTTTCATGTTTTGTACTTCCACAAATTCACATTACAACCAAGTCTAAAAATCTTAAAACCGCACCCTATGCCTGCAGTTTCCAGTTTTGACAGGCTCGGTATTTTGGTCATAACTCTCTCAGTTTAACTCCAATGCATCCCATTCAAAAACCCACGTAATCTTCACATTTTATTCTAACTACAGTAAAAATTGCATAGTTTTCAAACAACCAGAATAATTATACCGAAGTTTCAAAATTGAGTCAAAAACAGTACGAATTCCGTCCAGATTGTGCGACCCCCTTTTTACACGGTTTTCGCTCGTTTCGGGTTACTCAAAACAAAAATACGGCTGTACCTGTTAGACATGCTTAAACCCTCGCCCAGACCCAATCATGCCAAAAGAACCCACCTTTACCATTAAATACTAAAATAACATTAAAAATGCTGTTATTAGTACCTTTGATCGACATCGGATCTAGATCGAGGGAAACTCCTTTGTTCAAATTCAATGCCGAGAGTGCTGAGAAAGTAATAAAGGTTATATCAAAATCTTCATTTATGATGGTCATAAAAAAATTCACAAGAATAAAAGGGATTAAAAAGAGAACAAAAGAGATGAAAAAAAAACTTTTGGATGCATGGGGTGTATGAACCCATGCATCATCTTGATCTTCCTACCAAAAGCAAGAGGAACGGCCGGTGGGGTGGTAGCACTAGGGCGGCCGGACGGTGGTCGGCGACGGTGTAAAGGTAGAGAGAGAGAGAGAGAGAGAGGGAGAGAGGAGGACGTGAGGGGGAAGTGGGGGAATGGGTGGTTAGGGTTTTAGTCTAAAAAGAAAAGAAAAGGGGAGGAAAACACACTTTCAAAATTTTTTTTATTTTTTTATTTTTTTATTTTTTTTAATAACAGGCGGCAGATCATGGGGGGTTTAGGGTTTGTATTTTTTTTTAATATTCATAATAGAATAATAGTGATAAAATAATAACAATGATATTAGGAGTTTTACAAAAATCGGTAAGGGAAATATTGAAAATTTTAGTACTTCCCAAAAATATATCAAGAACTTTATTAGAAGAATTTCATGAGGATTAGTTGGCACTGACTTGGGTTGACTTGGGCCTTGGTCGGTCCAACTAGGCAACAATTTCCAAATCAAATTTCTAGGGTTTTACATACTACCCCACTTAAGAAAAGTTTCGTCCTCAAAACTTCATTATGCCGCGACACACCACCAATACGTCCTTAATTCCTGTGGTCTTACATGCTACCATGCTACCCCACTTAGGAGGTTTCGTCCACGAAACTGATACATACCTGACTATGGAAAAAGATGGGGATATTTACCTCGCATTTCCTGTTCTAGCTCCCAGGTGGCTTCCGACGATTCATGGTTGGCCCAAAGGACCTTTACTAAGGGCACCGTCTTTTTCCGGAGATGCTTTTCCCACCGGTCTAGGATCTGTATGGGTTGTTCCTCATATGATAAGTTTTCTTGGAGCTGTGTAGGATCGGGTTCGATGACGTGCGAGGGATCTGGAATGTACTTCCACAATTGCGACACATGGAACACGTTGTGTATTCTCTGAAGCTCAGCCGGCAGCTCTAGTCGGTAAGCCACCTCCCTGATTCGCTGTATGACCGAATACGGCTCGATGTACCTCGGGTTAAGCTTCCCTGCCTTTCCAAACCTCGCGACTCCCTTGGTTGGGGAAACGCGAAGAAATACCTGGTCTCCGACCTGGAACTCAAGGGGTCTAGGCCTCCAATCTG
The DNA here is from genome assembly GCA_029747015.1 of Carnegiea gigantea. Classification (NCBI taxonomy): domain Eukaryota; kingdom Viridiplantae; phylum Streptophyta; class Magnoliopsida; order Caryophyllales; family Cactaceae; genus Carnegiea; species Carnegiea gigantea. Next base: position 557,381 of record JAKOGI010000379.1, read on the forward strand.
CATAACTCTTCTGGCGGCTCTGGGTGGCTTTCATTCGTTCCTGAATCACTCTTGCGTTGTCCGTGGTGGCCTGGATTAACTCTGGTCTGATGGTCAAGGCCTCATCGATCTCTTGCCAACAAAGCGGAGTCCTATATTTTCTCCCATATAGTGCCTCATACGGGGCCATGCCAATACTCGCGTGGTAGTATTGTTGTAAGAAAACTCAATTAGTGCCAGTTGTTCGTCCCATGCGCTCTTAGAGTCCAAGGCGCAAGCCCGCAACATATCTTCCAAGGTTTGGATAGTACGCTTGGTCTGCCCGTCAGTTGTAGGGTGAAAGGCCGTACTAAAACGTAACAACATTCCGAACGCTTCCTGCAGCTTCTGCCAAAATCCCGATTAGAACCGGGTATCTCGATCCGATACTATGGAGCTGGGTACTCTGTGTAGCCGTATTATCTCTTCGAGGTAGGCTCGAGCTAACTGATCTAGGGTCCATGTGTTCCTCATGGCTATAAAATGTGCCGACTTCGTGAGCCTGTCCACTATAACCCAAATTGCATTGTGCTTCCTCTGGGTCAATGGTAACCCCATGACAAAATTCATAGACACAGAGTCCCATTTCCACTCAGGGACATCCAACGGCTGTAAAAGGCCCGCCGGTCTTTAGTGCTCTACTTTCACTCGCTAGCAGGTCAGACACTTTGCCATATAATCAGCCACTTCTTGTTTCATATTACTTCACCAGAACGTTTGTTTTAAATCGTTATACAGCTTATTTCCCCCAGGGTGTACCGAATGGGGAGTATTGTGTCCCTCATCTAGGATCTTCTTCTTGAGTGCCTCCACAACTAGAACACACACACGATTATGGAATCGTATGGTCCCATCGTTGTGGATTACGAATCCAGGCGCTTTTCCCACTAATATCTCTTCTCTTATCCGCTCTAGTTGAGGGTTCGTGGTTTGGGCTAGTCGGATTTCCTCTATGAGAGTCGGTTGGGCCTCCAGGGTGCAAAGCATAGGTCTAGCCTCTGGCATAATCACATTAAGTTCTAACTTTCTAAATTCTCGACATAACTCCTCTGGAAGCGCTATTACACAACTCAGCGTTGGGTATGGCCTGCGACTCAATGCATCCGCTACTACATTGGCCTTTCCAGGGTGATACTGAAAATGGACGTCATAGTCCTTTAGGAACTCCAGCCACCTTGTCTGTCTCAGGTTCAGATCCTTTTGCGAGAAGAGATATTTCAGACTCTGGTGGTCGGTGAATACTTCACAACGAACCCCGTATAGGTAATGTCTCCAGATTTTGAGAGCAAACACGACCGCGGCTAACTCCAGGTCGTGAGTCGGGTAGTTCCGCTCATGTGTCTTCAGCTGTCGTGAAGCATACGCTATCACTCATCCATCTTGCATTAACACACACCCCAACCCATTCCTAGAAGCATCACTATGCACCACGAAGTCCTGCTCCGCAGTAGGTAAAGCCAGTATTGGTGCACTTGTAAGTCTCTTCTTAAGCTCCTGGAAGGCTCCTTCACATCTTTCCGTCCACTCATACTTGATGACTTTTCTGGTCAAATTGGTAAGCGGGGTGGCAATTTTTAAAAAGTCTTGGACAAATCGGCGGTAATATCCCGCCAAACCCATGAAACTCCTTACTTCTGTCGGGTTTTTAGGTCTAGGCCAATTTGCCACTGCCTCAACCTTTTGTGGGTCCACCGATACTCCCTTACTGGACACTACGTGTCCTAGAAAAGCTACCTTCTCCAGGGCTACCCGTAAGTGGTGGGTGTGTTCATCTGGGGTTCTCGAGTAAATCAAGATATCATCAATGAAAACTACCACGAACTTATCCAAATAGGGCTTAAAGACCCGGTTCATCAGGTCCATAAATGCCGTTGGGGCATTAGTGAGACCAAAGGGCATCACTACTAATTCATAGTGGCCGTATCGGGTACAAAAAGCGGTTTTGGGTATGTCCTCATCCTTGATTCGGAGTTGATGGTACCCCGAACGGAGATCTATCTTGGAAAAGGTTCCTGCACCTCGCAGTTGATCGAATAAATCGTCTATTCTGGGTAGGGGATAACGGTTCTTCACCGTTATCTTATTCAACTCCCAGTAGTCGATACACAACCTCAGCGTCCCGTCCTTCTTCTTCACAAATAAGACCGGGGCTCCCCATGGAGATGTGCTAGGTCAGATATACCCTTTCTCTAAGAGTTCTTCCAACTGGGCCTTCAATTCCTTAAGTTCAGCTGGTGCCATTCGGTAGGGTGCCTTAGAAACGGGGGTGGCTCTAGGGGTGAGGTCGATACAGAACTCCACCTCCCTAAGAGGTGGCATGCCAGGGATTTCATCGGAAAACACATCTGGGAATTCTCTCACTACAGGGATGTCCTCTAATGAGGGCTTGGCATCCTCAGTATTCACCGCATGACACAGAAATCCCTCACATCCTTTACCCAACAACTTATGAGCTTTCATTGCTGATACTAATTTCACTCCCATTCTAGGACTCTGACCCCTATGCACTATCTTCTCCCCGTTGGGCCCTTTCAGAGAAACTTTCTATTTCGAGCAGTCTATCTGAGCCTGGTACTTAGCCAACCAGTCCATCCCCAAAATAACCCCAAAATCAGTTAACTCAAACTTATATAGATCCGCCAGGAATTCACATTCATACATTCTAAGGAGGCATCCCTCGTATAGTTCCTCACATGACACAGTCTTCCCATTCGGGAGAGTCACAGATAGTACTGAAGATTTGCGAGTAGGGGTGAGCCCTAACGTCTCAACCAGCCTAACAGAAATAAACGAGTGTGTGGCACCCAAATCAAACAACACATCTACTAGTTAAGTTAGGAGAGAGAAAGTACCCGTCACACCATTAGGAGCATCCTCCGCTTCCTCTTTTTGCATCACGTACACTCGGCCCCCGTTGTTCCGGGGTGGTTGGTTGGAGGGTTGGGACTGAGCTAACTTGGGTACCCGACTCTGCTGGTTAGAGTAGGCCGTCTGCCCTCCCCTACTTTTGTACGAGGATTGGGGCCGCTGCCCATACCCTTGGTTCTGTCTCTGTCCCTGACTATGTCCTTGTCCTTGCCCGGAAGGCGGTGGTGGAAGCGGGCAATCTCGCACTTGGTGTTGATGGCTTCCATAGCGGAAGCATCTCTTCACAGTTCGACACTCCCTGGCGAAATATCCTGGCTTCCCGCAAGCGTTGACCTTGGGTCGTGTGTTGGGATAGTGGTCCCCTCGATTGAAACTGCCGGAGTGCTGTCGCCCAGCGCGTCTACGGTTCTGCTCCTGCGTCTGAAAGGTTCCCCGATTATCTCCCTTCCTCTTGGTACCGCTCTACTCATTGAAGTAATGACTGCGCTCCTTCATTGCTCTTTCTACGTTGATCACAGTGTCGTACAGCTCAACGTAGGAGGCATATTGCCGCACTGACATACGTTCTTTGATAGTTGGGTTGAGTCCGGCCTCAAACCTATTCATCTTCAGCCTCTCATCAGCTACGAAGGCTGGGGCAAAACGTGACAACTCCATGAATTTGGAGGCGTACTCGAGAACGCTCATGCTCCCCTGCTGTAATTGCATGAATTCATTCTCCTTAGCCTTGTGGAGGGAGGTGGGGTAGAAATGGTCTTTGATCATCTCCTTAAACTTACCCCACCTAAACCCAGGCTCGTGTTGTCTTTCCCGTACTATAGCCCACCAAAGGTCGGCTTTATCCTTTAGGTAGAATACCGCAAATCCTACCTTCCACTCCTCAGGGCACTGGAGTGCATCGAACAACTTCTCCATCCCCCTAATCCAGTCTTCAAAAGTTTTGAGGTCAGGGGTACCATCGTAAACGGGTGGGTGATGACTTGCAATTCTCTTGAACAAATGTAAGTTATCCTCTTCTGCCCTTTTCTCCTCAACCTCCATTAACCTATGGATTTGTTCATTCTGGAGCCGTAGTTGCTCCCCTTACTTCTGCAGCACCTCTAGCAGTAACAAGTTGGTGAGTTCAGCTCCTATGGGTGGATTTGTTTCATCGATCTGGCTACGAGACCTATTCCCATTCCGGGGGCGTAGGGCCTCCAATCGCTCCCTAAAGGCTCTCATAGGTATGTCCTGGGTCGTAGGGACCCTCGACACCGGGTGGGGCCCCGTCTGAGACTCTTCATTATGGTTGTTGGTGTTGTTTCCTGCCATCCTGGTCGAGAAAAATACTTCAGTTTCAGTTCCTTTCCTAATAGTTCACATCCTACAACTCACTAGGTTCTAGGAACATAATGCATGCTAGTGTATATTACCATAATTTTCTTAGAGATTCGTTCACAATACGCACCACCACATTCAGGTGGTACATCTATTACATCACAAGCTCAGAAGGTTTATATCATACAAGCACACAGGTACATCATCTGCATGTTTCACATATTTCACAACAAGGTGTACAAGTATTTTCAAATAACCCACGAACACTTTTATTGCATAAATTCTTAGTTTCATAAGGGTTCCTATTAGCACCCTTTCATTACAGCACAACTTTTTACTCAAATGGCCACAATGGCTAGTAATAATTTAAAGAAAATTACTATTACTGCTTCCCTAAAAAGAAATAAAACAACTTCCTAATACTTTTAACCTTTACTAACTAGGGGCATCCAGTGGACAGGTGCCTCTACACATCCGACCACATCTACCCCACTCCCAGCGGGTCATCCCAACCTCATTTGCTCCTAAGTCTTCCGAGTGGCTGGAGTGCTCATCCTGTACAAGGTGATTCCCTTCTTCATCTTTTTGATCTCCCCCTAAGTCCTCACTGCTCATAAGTTGCCCCTTGCTGGCCTCAGAATCTCCCTCAGGGTCTTCTTCAGGGTTTTCCTTAGGGTATTCCTCAGGATCTTCCTCGGGGTCTTCCTCTTCCATGGGGTCTTCCTCTGGGTCTTTCTCTCCCATGGGGTCTCCCTCCTTATCAGTATCCTCCTCTACAGGTGGTGGCGGGTTGGCGTCCCTAGAGTCAGGGGTGGGGGGTTCGTCATAAGGACCTGTATCAATGAGGTAGTCCACTAGCTCATTCAGGTTGAAGTTCATAGGCTGCCACTTGCATAAACAACAATCCCCAGCAACCATAAATGCTCTCTCCTCAGGGTGAAGCTCATTGACTCTATAATGCCACAAGGGTTCTCCCCAAAGAGTTAAAAGGAAGAACAGGGCTTGGTTATGGTCGAACCTCAAACAATCATCAGGAACCTCTCTCAAATCAAAGGGGGAACATCTGTTGATTGTACAAGTATATGTCGATGACATTATATTTGGTGCAACCAACAGTGATTTATGTGATGAATTTTCAAAATTGAAGAGGAGTGAATTTGAAATGAGCATGATGGGCGAGCTAAATTTTTTCTTAGGCTTGCAAATCAAGCAACCCTCAAACCGAACTATGATACATCAACAAAAATATGTCAAGGAGTTAATTAAGTGGTTTGGAATGGAATCAGCTAGGCCCATAGACATACCCATCTCTCTTTCAACCAGGTTGGTTGTAGATGACGGGAGTTCATTAGTTGAGGAGAAATCCTATAGGGGCATGATAGGGTCCCTTCTATACCTAATCGCCAGTAGACTCGACGTTGTTTTCAGTGCTGGTTTGTGTGCCCGTTTTCAATCAAATCCTAAAGAAACACATTTGAAAGCTGTAAAATGGATTTTGAGATATTTGAAACACACCTCGGACTTAGCTTTATGGTATCCACAAGGGTGCAATTTTGATCTCATTGGGTATGCGGATGTGGATTATGCAGGATTCTTGGTTGGTAGAAAAAGCACCTCAGGTATGGCTTATTTTCTTGGACCCTGTTTGGTCTCTTGGGCAACCAAGGAATAACACTCCATTGCCATGTCCACAGTAGAAGCTGAGTATGTAGCGGCTGCTTCTTGTTGTGCTCAATTATTATGGATAAGGCAACAACTCAAGGACTTTTCTGTTGACACGGGATGCATTCCTATATTTTGTGACAATACAAGTGCAATTAACATTGCCAAAAATCCATGTCAACATAAAAGGACTAAGCATATTGACATACGTTATCATTTTTTAAGAGACAATATTGAAAAGGGCTTAATTTCAATGAATTTTTGTGCCACTAATAAACAAATTGCTGACATCTTTACCAAGGCACTGAGTAGTGAGCAATTTAAGAGGAATAGACTTGAATTGAGTGTGATTAAAAGGACTTGAGCATGCTTTTTTAACCCCCAATGATTTACTAGTTAAGGGTCTTTAGGCCAAATAAATTGTTCCAATGGATGCATTCAATTTTTTGTACTTTTACTGGTATATGCGTGGAATGTAACATGCTCACACTCGTTGAGGTCTAATGATATTGCCCTTAGTATCCTAAGATACTGAACTTATAACAGTAAGAACAGACTCTAGGAACAGACTTGACCACTGTTTGTATCATGTGCTGACCAAGTAGCATTATTAAAAGAGTGTTGGAAATCGAAATTTCTTTTCATTACACCTAACCTATAATTTATAGCCTACCTAATGCGTAATGATGTGCTGTATGCAAATATTCTCTCTCCATAACCCCCTCGATTTTTGGGCCACTCATGTCAAACATTAAAACCCTCCACTCTCTCTCTTCATAACCCATCCATCCATCTCTCTCTCTCTCTCTCTCTCTCTCTCTCTCTCTCTCTCTCTCTCTCTCAAAGAACCCAATTTCCCTCTCCTTCCTTAAACCCACTTAAACCCTAAATCCAAATCCTCCCAAATCCTCAAGATGGTAAGAACTCGTGGCGGTCGAGAATCTTCCAAGCGTAAGACTTCTTATCCAAGATCACTGAAGAAGTAATTATCAAGAAAAAGGAGAGGAAATTGGATGAGTACTGAGGGAGCATCACTGGCGCCTCCGGCGCCACAAGTAGTCACAATGGATACGGAAAACACTCCCTCACTCTCTTTTTCGATTACTCCTTCTATTTTTGGGTTCTTGAAGAGTTTAGACTTGCAATTAGTGGGTTTGAATTCTGATATAATACCTACGGTACACCCAATTATGGGATGGGAGATAGTGGTATATGACTCGGTTATGGCCAAGTCGAGATTAGGGGGACTTGAGGCGGAGTCAGTTGGGTAGTCTAAAGAATTTGATGTTGAGCATGTTGGTAATGAATTTGTCATTGAAGATTCTGAAGATAGTGATGAAGATGAACTAATTTTGAGGTTCAAAGGAACTGTCCCAACTAAGCCCCAAACAACGACCAAACTGACCCTTAAACGGTAAAGAAAAACTACGACTTCACCTAATGTACCTGTAGCTGCACCCCTACCACAACCTCGAACTCGAAGTTTAGGTCCCCCCATTGTACTACCCTTGTCAGAAGATAGAGTTGAAAGTCCTGTCATGAAAAAAAAAAACCGACCCCTAAATCCACCAAAACATCCACCAAAACACCTGCCAAAACGCCCACCAAAACACCCATCAAACCAGTTCCATTCAAGAAACCTGCCCAGAAACGGGCTACCCCAGAACAAGTGTCAGAACTGGTTGAAGAATCTGATGAACCAAAGAAAAAGAAAGTTAGGAAGAACATGACACTTGCTGAGAGCTATGAGCACTTCCTCTAAAAATCTGTGGTTCGGGGAAAGGTGGTTAAGGTGTCATACTTCCAGGAACAGGGGCTAGGGGTGTTCTTAGAGAAATTAGAAGCTCAGGGATGGTTGGACTTATTCACATATACTAAGAGAGGGTGTTCGGTTCCAGACTTGGTTTAATTCTATGCAAACTGCGTTGTCACCAATGGAGTGGTGACAAGCACAGTTAATGTTCATAAAGTACGATTTGATGCTAGGGAGCTAGGTGAGTTACTTAGGGTGTCTTCAGAAGGTTTTGATGTGTATGTACATAAGGGCAAGAGCGTACTTGGTGATGAGCGATTGTTGGAATTAACCCAGAGACTGGCCCAAAAGCCCCATCTACCTGTGCCCCGGTCTGTGAGAAAGGGGGAGATTATACCATTGCATCGATTGTTGTTTTGGTTTGTGATTAAGAATATTGTTCCTCGAGGCCAGGGACACAACCTTGCTGATCCCATGGACATGTGTTACACCGATTCATTGGATCAGGGTGAGCAAATTAACTTGCCTGCAATCATGATTAGCCATATTTGGAGAATTGCTAACACGGCCAAGGATCATGACATAGGGTATGGGCTCTTGGTAACTTCAGTGTTTGAAAAACTTAGGATTCCCTTGTAGAAGACAGTAGGCTTCCAGGTCATTGATAAAATTGGTAACAGTACCCTGATTGGGTGTGGCTTTACGATAACAACGGGCAGCAATGCAACTTCAGAACAGGGACTCCAAACACCCGTTGGCCTTGTTTCCAGTGAGCCTCCACATCCAGTGCTCCTACAGTTGATACACTGTTGCAGGAGCAGATCACATTGAAAGGGGAGATAGCTAAAGTAAAGCAAGCGCTTACAGAGGAAAAGGCTTTTAATGCAAAACGTCATCAGGATCTACTGAGTGCCCTTCTTACCTTCAAAGCCAAATTTCCTCCTCCACCTTCCTCTACTTGACTCTGTTCCTTCCCCTGTTTCCAACACTATTTTTAAAACACTTGGTTATGTATGTGACTAGTAGTGGTTTGTGAATGTTCCTGGATGGTTTATGCTTTTATGCTATGACTTTGCTTGTTACATGTGTTACTTGTTTGTGCGTGACTCAGATAGCCAATATCATTACTGTACCCTATATCGCTGTTATTTCCCACATTACCGCTCTGGTCGTGATTGTGTCCACACTGGATTTCAACTTCCGGCCTCCTCATCCTTTTCGATGATGTCAAAAGGGGGAAGATGAGTATGACTTCGGTTCAATTGGTTTGCCTGGTTCTACATTGACCTCTTCACTCATGCTTTCTCTCTTGTATGGATTGAATAAACTATTTCGGCACTAATGTATTTTGCCCTGTCATATATGACGTCTAACGGTCATTTGGTTTGTCATCATCAAAAAGGGAAAAATTGTTGACCCAAGTAATATGTAAGGTTTTGATGATAACAATTCAAATGTACTAGTCAATATGTTGTGCTTAAGCTGTGTGTTGAGACAAGATCCGAAAAATACTTGGAGCAGTTCAAATGAGCATGGAACAACAAAGTCGATATATGTATAAGGAGTCCAGCTGATAACAAGAGTCTTAGGCTTAGTATTGGTTTTATTTTTAGATTCTTGTTAATATGCCAATTAGAAGGTTCTTGACTTAGCGTTTGCTTTGAAAGTTTTTTAAGTACTTCAGAACACTACCTTAGAACAATTCTGAGAAGTGAGGCCTACAGTGTTTTGACGTCAAAGACAAAAACGAATTTCAAGATTTTAAAATGATTTTTGACTGTCAAATTTCTTGAAATAATAAGGACAAATTTTTCCTGTGTTAGTTGAGTCTAAAAAGATTTCTTCCTTTAAAGAAAATATTAAAAGATTTTAGTAGTAGAGTCTAAAGAGGTTTCTTTCCTTAAAAAATAATATTGAAAGATTTTTGAAAGATTTTATTCTATCCTTTAAGGGAAGAATATCAAGTGGAGAGATTGTTAGAGGTTTGGCTGCTAAGTTGTTGAGTGGGCATGGAATTCTCTTTCCCCTACTCTTGCGGCACATGCACCATGCCTATTTAAGTTGCCCCTCCCCTCAAGGTTTTCTCAAGGTTTTCCAAGGGTTAAAAAGTGTCTTTATAAGTCTAATATTTTTGTGAGAAAACCTTCAAAGCGAGTGTTAAATCGAGTCTTCAACATTGGCATATATTCTATTGTACCTTACATTCAGCTTATTTAGAAGCATTCAAGGTGTTTTTCTTTTTCTCTTTTCCATCAATGAGATAAGAGAGTGTCCAAGTCTTGGGAGACATTGGACGTGGTTGTAACGAGAGTCTCGGGGTAGACAAAGTTACATGGTGTGTGTAACGAAGGTCTTGGGCTAGACTAAGTTATGTGTGTGACTGAGTCACGTGTGTTATAGTTGTAACGTGTTCAGCCCATCTAGTGAAAGTATGCTGAAATCCTACAGAGGTAGGTCGTGGTTTTTACAGCTAAGTTGGCCCAGAGGTAGTTTTTCACATAAAAATATTGCGTCTCCTTTATTATTTTCGCAATTAGCTTTGTTTTTGCTTCACTCCAAACACACAGTCCAAACAGTTTTTACGAGTGCTCTAAATAATCACAAAAAGTTGATAGATACAATTCACCCACTCTTGTATTCTTGTGCGATTAAATCTAACATTTATGCTGCAAAAACTTCTTATTAAGAATTTATTGGAAAAGTGTAAAAGAAGATTTACAAAAAGATGTTCAAAATCTTGTATCAAGATAAATTTTTGCCTGTTGGCAAGCAATGCTTCATGTTTTTGACTTTGATATTGAATTCATTAATGGAGACAAAAATTCCCTTCTTGACTTTCTCACTCGAGATTTTCCATAAGTGAAGGAACTTTGCAATTTCTTTATTCTAGATGATGTCCATGTTCAATTCTACCTCCTTTAACATCCAACCTACCTAAAAGGCATTAAAGAACCTCTTCTGATTTACCTCAAACATCGTGATCTAAACTATACGTTACTTCTTTCAAAGGACATCGATACAATGAATATGCCATCTTTATTCGATTTAATCATTGACTCTCTAGCTGGACTCATCCTTTTATACCTACATCCAGACTATCTAATTCTACCAAACATATTGCAAGAACTATATGGCCAACCGGTACTCATCATGGTACCTACTGGTTGCAAACACACCATCCGTTTTTATGGCCAGCATGTCACAAATTATTAGCAATCACTTTATCAACATCTAATTCAATTTATTTCATGTGATCTTCCCGATGCTTACATATGTCCACTGATGAGCATTGGTTCTTTTATTCTAAAAAATCACCACAGCATTGCTATATAGAGTACCACACTCCGCCGCTACCAACTTGTATTCGAGACCACACTTGCATCATATTGCACGAATATTCAAGACTCTGAGACCAGTAAGGGGGCACTATGTAGTAATGCTACCTGATTTTCCAATACTCAACTGTTCGAAGGATATAGTCACTAACAGTGAAGTAGCAGTAGTCAAATTTAACTAGCCTGTCAATCATCAACCATTCAAAAATGTCCACATATAATAGTTGAAGATTATTCAACTATTCAAGATGCTTTAATTATTTTATCATTTTACTGTTCAAGTGTCAAAAATGATATCGCTTTACTATTTTAATTTACTGTATACCTAACTTTTTTTGCCTGTATAAAGTCTCTAAAGTTGTATCATAGAGGCAGCACTTGTCCGCACATTTTCCTTGTATCATTCTACTTTCGTACTCTCCTATCCTTATCCTTGCTCTACTTCTGTCCTCTTCTAATGGCATCCACACAATTCAGTAAATAGTAAGTTTTATTCAATCAATTCATTATGTAACTTTACTATTCATCTTTCATTTCATCGAATTCAATTTGAGGGTACTATTGAAGTTATTATTCACACTACTTTACTGTTCATGTTTCATTGATTTCATTTCTGAAGGTACTGCTCATACCATTCATACTTCTATTCATTGAAGTTTATTTACGCTTTAGTTATTTCAATAATCATTTTGTTAATTAAACTCTTCTATTAATTTTAAAATTAAAATTTACGCTCGGCCGTATCCCCAACTAATAACAGAGCCGAGTCAGGCAAGTGTTAATTAAGTGCCTAGTTTAACCTTAACATCATGTATCTTGGCTAAATCCTCTGGGATTAGTTAAGGGATTTATAAATTGGCCTAAAGAAGGTTAAGTAACCCTTAATGACTTATAAATGTCCTCATTAGGGCCATAGATAAGTTGGTTGTTTGGAAAGGAAGCTGTATTGGTCGGTAATGTTGGTAAGCCTCTGTGAGTCCCTGCGGTACCCTGGTAAGTCCATTGCTCAGCGTGGTGATTTGTGGTCCCTGTAATGTGGGGTTGGAATGAAGGTGGTCTCGGTGTGGTCCTGTAGCGCATTATTAAGAGATAGCGAGTCTTTGTCTACAATAAGCATATTTATGTGTCATTTCAAGTTAATTAATCTTCTAGTTTAATTGATTATCCTGAGACTAATCATCTTACCATCAGTGTATCATCATCATCATCATCATCATCATCATCATCATCATCATCATCTAGTTGTATTTTACATTAAGGCATGATGCATAATTAAGGTTTGTATTCAAACAGAAACTATTTCAAGCAAACAGCTTATCTCAACCCATTAAAGCAATCTTTTTTACATACCAAACTTCTAAAGAAAAAATGATTTTTGAAATTAAAAAAAGCAAGTTTGAAGTTAATAGAGTCTATCTTAACAAAGAGTTTTACCAAAACTACAATCATTACTCCAAACTATATATTACAATCAATTGGCCAAATCAAAGAAAATATATCTTTCTTCGATTGGCTAAATAACTATCTTTCAAACTATGAACTTTCTATTCCTGATCACAATAAATCCATCTGTGTCGCTAGCCAATACTTATGGTATAATCTTCTCATCAAAGAATACACTATTTTTATTCTTCCTTCGTCTTCCTTTCCAAAGCAAGAAGTTCAAAAAACTTTTGAAAATTCTCCCATAAAACAAATATTTTATACGGATAAACCATCTTGTAGCGATCAACCTGAAAGCTTAAATTCTAAATCTAGCACCTTGGATAATTCCAACTACATTCCAACCATTGAAGATAATTCCAAAGAAACTCAAATTAACAAATTAGGTGGGCAAAGTAATTGATGGAAAATTAGAAATCTAAATCTAAATCAGTCATATTATCCTAGACTTACCCCTTTAGATCTTCAACATGAAACCAATAAGTCATTGATTCAGTCATGTTATGATGAAAATACAATTTATGAGTGGAATATAGATGGAAAGTCAAAATATGAAACTACTAATACTCTTTAAGAAATTAGTGTTTGTGCAACTTCATATATTGCAAAAGGGGTCACTATAGAAGATACCACAAAACTCCTTGCTTGTGGCTTCATAGGTCAACTCAAAAAATGGTGGGAAAATATCTTACTAAACAAGATAGAATGAATATCTTACATCATCAACTTTAAAATTCAATAGACACCATTCAAGATCCACAAACCTCTGAGGTCAAACCAATAATTACCTATAAGTCCGATGGGTAGAATTCCTTATTTATACCATAATCATGTACCTCATAGGAAATCTGAAGAATTGACCTCTTCCTATATGTAAATAATTCAAAATCTTAGATGCCCAAGTTTAAGTGATTACAAATGTTATAAGGATACTTTCTTTGCGTATGTCTTGCAAAGAAAAGATGCCAACAAAAATTATGGGAAGGAGATACATTTGTGGATTACCGACATTATTTTCTCAAAGAATAAGACAAAAGTTAAAAGATCATTGTGTAACAATAGAAATTCGATGGCGTAATTCAACTTATGGGCACATATTCAGCCTTATTAAAAAGGAAGGATTATCCCATTGCGCTAAACTAAGAATTCAAATAAATATCAATCTAAAAAGAAACTATTCCAAAGTGAACTCATATCGTTTTTTGAACATTTTGGTTAACCCAAATTTATAGCTCCTTCATCAAACAAGAAAAAACTTATTGAAAAATCTTCAAGATATATGAAATTAAAAATCCATATTATCAAGACCCAAGAAAACCTCTAAAAATCACCTCTCAAACAAAAAGAAAAATATACCAAGCCCCTCTCAAGCACGAGCCATTACTTGTTATAAGTCTCGTCAAGTGGGGAGAAATCTAATAAACCTCCCTTAAAGGAGAAAAGTATGCAACTTGAAGATAAAAAAATACAAGAAACAATGTTTTCTCTTTTAATTCATGATGACTTTGAGGAAGCCCTTTATGAAATTCAATCACCTGATTCCAGCCGTTGTAACTCTTCAGATGAAGAAGTTGCGCTTTGTCCTAACAAGTGTAATAGAATTACAAAAGATCAATATCATGAAGAACTCCTCTCCGTTATCATCAAGAAATTTGAGGAACTGAAAATTAAAACTCAACGTCTCCCATCACTTAAAAACCTATCACTCCAAAATAAAGTTAGCAAATCAAAAATACAACGTTTTAGCCTGAAACAAGTAATAGAAACCTATGAAGGACAAGGATCTTATCTCCTTAAACTCATAACAGTCAATAAATTCAAACAAGGAGTCATTCGACTCAAAGTCGAAGTCAAAGAATTAAGAAATCAAATTAAAACGCAAAATCTCCTCGAAGAAACAAATTCAATCCTTATTTCTCAACATCAGGAACTTCAAAATCAAGTTGCTTCACTCGAATCTTCAAAAACCCTAATCAATCCACACCTTCTTCTCCTAAATTAAGTCTGGATGAAAAAAACCATAAAGTATTCCATTCAATCATTAATCGCTTTGATTTTTAGAAATGGTATGTATTAATTACTGTCCTCCTTAAGGATTTGAAACTTCATTCCATTGCTCCATTAAACAGTGGTGTTGTTATGAATTGTATTCAAAAAGGTTTCATTCCTTCAAAATATTTTGAAAAAAACTAAAGAAAAATTGGTTAGTGCTACTAGATCTAAACTTCAAAATAATTACAAGCTTTCAGACACTTATATTTGCAACGGTGAATATTGTTTCGGAAATATTTTTATACTTGTTAACAATTTTAAACAAGAAGTTATTATTGGAACTCCCTTCCTTAATCAAATATATCATTTTACTGTCGATTCCAAAGGAATTTATTCAAATATTCTTGGGAAAAAAATTAAATTCAAATTTGCTTCTCCTATGAAAAATAAAGATATTGCAGTTTTTCAAGAGATTCAATCTCAAAAATTATCTTTGCTAAAGAAAAACAAATAGCTTTTCTTCAAATCGAAATTGTTCAAGCCAATGCTAAAGAAAAACTTGTTATACAAAGACATTCAACAAAAAATTTAAAAAATAAAAAAATTATTTGAAGATTATGTCTGTGCTGATATTCCAAATGCTTTTTGGGACAGAAGGCAACATATGGCAGAATTACCATATGAAAAAGATTTTAACGAGAGAAATATTCCATAAAAAGCATACCCCATTCAAATGAACAAAGAACTTTTTGGGTTTTGTGAAAAAGAGATTCACTCTTTATTAGACAAAAGGCTTATTAGACCCTCCAAATCACCATGGAGTTGTGTGCAGTGTCGTATGTCTACAATCAAGCAAAACAGGTACATGGTGTTCCTAGATTAGTTATAAATTGCAAACTACTCAACAAAGTTCTTGAATCGATAATAGATCTAACTCTCAAGAAAAAAGATTAATTAGAAAGAGTATATGATGCAATGATATTTTCAAAATTTGATATAAAATCTGGTTTCTAACCATTCAAATTGTTTAAAAGGATAGATATAAAACTGCATTTATGAATTAATTTGGATCCTATGAGTGAAATGTGATGCCATTTTGGCTCAAGAGCATTCCTTATGAATTTTAACATATTATAAATGATATTGTCAATGATTATTCTGAATTTTCAATGGTTTATATTGATAATGTTCTTATTTACTCAAAAAAAAAATTAGATCAACATTTTAACCATCTAAAAACATTCTTTAGTGTCAAAAAAGAAATGGTTTGGCTGTTTCTACCCTAAAACTGAAATTATTTCACACCAAAATTCAATTATAGGCCGTGATATTTTTAATGGTACTAGTAAACCCATTCAAAGGTCTATCGAATTTGCAGACAAATGTCCAGATGAAATCAAAGATAAAAATCAGTTGCAAAGATTTCTTGGCTGGGCATAGAGAAATTTGTAAACCATTATTTAAAAAGCTCAAGAAAAACCCTCTT
Organism: Carnegiea gigantea; assembly: GCA_029747015.1. Lineage (NCBI taxonomy): Eukaryota > Viridiplantae > Streptophyta > Magnoliopsida > Caryophyllales > Cactaceae > Carnegiea > Carnegiea gigantea. Next base: position 573,255 of record JAKOGI010000379.1, read on the forward strand.
GCATGGTCGCAAGAGCAACTCAATTAAACAAGTACATTAAGAGTAAAGTCAAATCTCTCCCATGTCTAGACATAATGCATCCACATGCAATCATGATAGTTGAAATAGATGTGTCAGACAAGTGTTTTGGGGGAATTCTCAAGCAACGACATGACCCAAATCTTAAAAATTAGCAATGTTCAATAGAGGATCCTGGACTGGACCTCAAGTCCATTATTTTACCATTAAAAAGGAAGTTTTATTAATTGTCTTGAGTGTCACAAAATTTCAAGGTGATTTATATTACAAAAAATTCTTACAAAGAATTGATTGGAAAAGTGCAAAAGAAGTTTTGCAAAAAGATGTTCAAAATCTTGTATCAAAACAAATTTTCGCCCATTGGCAAGCAATACTTTCAATTTTCGACTTTGATATTGAATTCATTAATGGAGACAAAAATTCCATTCTTGACTTTCTCACTTGAGATTTTCCGCAAGCGAAGCAACTTTGCAATTTCTTTATTCCAAATGATGTCCACGTTTAATTCAACCCCCATCAACATCTAACCTACCTAGAAGGCATTAAAGGAACCTCTTCTAATTTACCTCAGACATCATGATCTGAACTATACTTTACTCCTTTCAAAGGACATCGATACAATGAATATGCCATCTTTATTCAATATAATCAGTAGCTCTCTAGCTGGGACTCGTCATTTTATACCTACCTCCAAACTATCAAATTTTACCAAACAAGTTTGCAAGAACTTTATGGGGATCAGGTACTTATCATGGTACCTACTGGTTGCATACACACTATCCGTTTTTATGGCCAGTATATCATAGATTATTGGCAACCACTTTATCATCGTATAATTTAACTTATTCCACTTGATATTCCCGATCCGTACATTTATCGGCTGATGAGCATTGGTTCTTTTATTTTAAAAATCACCACAGCATAGCTATACAGAGTACCACACTTCACCGCTACCAACATGTAATCAAGACCACACTTGCTTCAGATTGCACGAATATTCAAGACTCTGAGACCAGTAAGAGGACACTATGTAGTATTGCTACCTGATTTTCCAATACTCAACTGCTCCAAGGATACAGTCACGCAAAGTCAAGTAGCAGCATTTAGATTTTAAATAGCCTATCAGTCATCAGCCGTTCAAAAATGCCCATATACAATAGTTGAAGATCATTCAACTATTCAATATGCTTCAATAATTTTATCATTTTACTGCTCAAGTGTTAGAAATAATATCATTTTACGATTTCAAGTTTCTCTACACCTTACTTTTTTAGCCTATATAAAGGCTCTAAAGTTGCATCATAGAGGCAGCACTTGTCTGTACAATTTCCTTGTATCATTCTACTTTCCTACTCTCCTATCCCTATCCTTGTTCTACTTTTGTCCTTTTATAAGGGCATGCATAAAATTCAATAGTAGTAAGTTTTATTTAAGCAATTTATTATGTAACTTTAGTATTCATCTTTCATTTCACCGAATTCATTTTGAGGGTACTATTGAAGTTATTGTTCACACTATTTTACTGTTCATGTTTCACCGATTTCATTTCTGAGGTTACTGTTCATACTATTCATACTTCTATTCATTGAAGTTTGTTTACGCTTTAGTTATTTCAATAATTATTTTTAATTAAACACTACTATTGATTTTAAAATTATAAATTACACTCGGTCATATCCCCAACTAATAACGGAGCCAAGTGTCTACTCGAGTGTCTACTTAGGTGTTAATTAAGTCTCTAGTTTAACCTTAAGATCATGTATCTTGGCTAAATGCCCTAGGATTAGTTTATGTAAGTCTCAAGGGTAGGAACAACCCAAGCCAACTTACAACAAGAACACAACCAAAACAAGTGGAAAACTCACGAACCAAGGAAGGCACGGTCGTGCTCAAGGGCACGGGGTGACCATGCTAACTTGCTGCCTAAGCACGCCTAGTTTGTGATTTTCACGGTTTTGAGATGACTTTTGTGTTTGGGCTCAAAATTGAATCAAAGCAAGAATTCTTGGCCTTGATTAAGCTTGAAATGAATATGAAAAGAAAAAGAGAAGAGAGGAATGAAGTTCACTGATTAGAACATGAAAAAGGAGAGCTTATGGTTTAAGGGATCCAAAAGCTAACTTCATGAACTTTAAGTGAATTCAATGGAATTTGGATAGTTCTAAGCCTTGTGATTAGATAAGATACACCACTAATCACTTAGCTTAGGGCCCTTAATCTTGGATTAGGATAAGATACACCACCTAACCAAAGATCAAGACTCACTTGGTCACCACCTTAATCGGCCACAATTAAGGATAAGCAAGTTAAGTGTTTAAGAAATCACAAGACACAAAGTCTTTGCTCTCAACTTTAATACTCAAAACTTATTGTTTTACAAAAGAGCAGCCAAGGCACTTATATAGCCTTGTGATTACAAGAAAAGGGCTTTCCTTCTAGGCAAGGAAAGTCATTAAACTAATCCTATGCTTAATAATACACGGTTTAAACTAAAACATACATAAGCTGAAAGTTTATATTTCGAAGCACTTAATTTATCTTCCTAAGCCTTTCCTATGCATTAAGGAATGTAGATGACTCAATTTCCCAAATAGGAAGGTAAGAGTGCACGGCTGCCACCTCAAAAGGACTGAAAATTGCATGTGTGCCATGTCATGCTTGAGTGGTCGAATGAGAGCTTGTAAGATGGTGGCGTTTCACTAGCTCCACGTGTCTCTCTCTCAAGTAGCTGAGTGGTGCTTAATCAAGCAGCTCAAAATGACTTGCTTGGCAGCCTTCCACCTTAAGCAAACCCCTTGAAGGAGGAAAACCACCAGGCTAAGCAACCGGGTGTCCAGCAGTCGGTTTCTGCCTCCACTTGCAACGCATGTTTGACACCTCAAATGATGACTAATTGCTACGTTTCTTACATGGTTGGAAACCTCAAGATGTCTAGTTTGCCCTCCAATTTGAATCGTAGCATTTGGACGTCATTTGCCCCTTGAATCAGCTTGATTCCCAAAACCGTATAGATTGGACTCCAAAACAGCACAGGTTTACTAATTAGCTTAGTTCACTAACCAATTGAACTCCAAATCTGGTAATTCCAATTGGAAATGAAAGCTAAGATCTTAAGCTTTTCAGGGATGCAAAAATTGGACACTTAAACCTCATGGAAGATTAAGAAATATAATCTCCAAAACCGGGTAAAATCTGGATGTAAACTGTCTTCAGGGCAGTTTGACTTAAACATAGATTTTGGATGAGCAAATGAACTCCAATGAGGCTGAAACTTGTTTTATTAGAAACCTAACATCCTAGGGTTTATGAGAACACCAAAATTAAGGACTTAAGTCACCCCAAAATTAGGTGACCATAACCAGATTTCACGTTAAGTGCAATCTGACCTGGCAGCATGGTGTATTTTGATGTCTAGGCTTGTTTTTGATTTTTGGTTCTTGCCTAAACATTCTGGAAGTGAGGGATGACCACCAGAACTCCATCATTCTCCCCTTGTTGAGAAGAATTTGTCCTCAAATTCACCAAGGACGTACTGCCCAAAAGCAAACAAAGGTGAACTAGGCTGAAAAAGGATCAACTCTTCAAATAAGCTTGGTTTAAACTTTGCTTCTGTATTCCTCACATCAGCCATGTGAAACGTAAGTGGGTGTTGAAATGAATGGATGGGGGGTGGGTTTGGATTTTTCTTTGGGGGAGTAAATTGAGCAAGTTTAGGACCTGAGCATGTGAGATCCTGGATAGATGTGAATGGAATGATTTTGTAGGGAAAGGATGGGATATGGTCTCGCTCCTTTGGAATGAATAACATACAAACATGAATATTCGTATGTTGTTCATGCTCTTCTTTATGAAAATTTGGAGACATCTTCTCCAAGAGTAGCATTTCGCCTTCATCAACAGTGATCTCAATTTCTTCAAGGTCTTCTTCTTGAGTTTCTTCCTCCTTTTCTTCCTTTCCAATTGCCTCCCACTCAGCCAGAGTAATGCTTCTTTGATTGACACAATCGGCGGCTATGTGTCCAAATCCTTGGCAATTAAAACATCGGGAAGTGCCATGCTTGGGTTTAAGTTGCGGGGGTAGGCTTTGTATTGGTGTTTGGTTCTTTTGTGGAGTAGGAAGTAGGGGGGCCATGGGTTTAGGGACAAGGTTTGGGCTCCCCTTGTTGAATGGTTGTTCTTGAGGAAGGAATGTGGGAACTTCTTCACGAGTATGAAATCGAGACCTTCTTTGTTGTTCTACTTTGTGAGCTAGGACACAGATCTCATCAAAAGTGGTAAAGGCTTGCAATTCAACCACGTTGGCTATCCTAGGATCGAGCCCTCCTAGGTAACGAACCATGGTTTGTTCTTCAGGCTCATGAATGTCACATTTAATCATGAGTTTCTCAAACTCACGTGTGTATTCTTCCACATTCATTTTACCTTGAATAAGATGGTGAAAGAGCATGTAATTGTCTTGGACATAAGTGGACGGCAAGAGCCGTGCCTTCATCTTAGATTTCAACTTGTCCCAAGTATTGATCTTGCTCTTTCTTTCTCTAGTTCTCTTAGCATTGAGGTTTGTCTACCATAAGGAGGCATATTTCCTCAGTCTAAGAGCAACCAATTTCACCTTCCGATCCTCTGGAATCTCCTTGTACTCGAAAATCCGCTCAACAGTTTGTAACCATTCAAGGAATTCATCTGGGTCAAGCTTACCCTCAAACTCAGGAATTTCAACTTTGAAATCGTTTGAGTTGAAAGTAGGCCGTGTTCTTCTTCTCGTCCTTTCGAATGGTACATCATCTTCAGAGAAAGATAACGCATTGCTAGCTTCCTCTTCATGGCCATAATCTGTTCCAATTTGAATGCTTGGTGATTCTTGAAGTTTCTGCTTTTGTTTCATGTGGTTTCCAAGCTGTTTCCTCAAGTACTCATTTCGAGCCTTAAGTTCTTGATTACTCACACTTAGTTCTTTCATTTGCTTGGAAAGAACCTCAAGTCTTTCTTCCACATACATGCTAATACTCATTGTGATCGCAGGAATGAACGGTTTGTGCCTGACTGTGTTTGAAATGATTTCAGAGATAGGCTGGGAATGGCGTGGGGTTCAGGCAAGGAGCTGAACTTGCTCTGATACCAAAAATGATGTAAGTCTCAAGGGTAGGAACAACCCAAGCCAACTTACAACAAGAACACAACCAAAACAAGTGGAAAACTCACGAACCAAGGGAGGCACGGTCGTGCTCAAGGGCACGGGGTGACCGTGCTAACTTGCTGCCTAAGCACGCCTAGTTTGTGATTTTCACGGTTTTGAGATGGCTTTTGTGTTTAGGCTCAAAACTGAATCAAAGCAAGAATTCTTGGCCTTGATTAAGCTTGAAATGAATATGAAAAGAAAAAAAGAAGAGAGGAATGAAGTTCACTGATTAGAACATGAAAAAGGAGAGCTTATGGTTTAAGGGATCCAAAAGCTAACTTCATGAACTTTAAGTGAATTCAATGGAATTTGGATAGTTCTAAGCCTTGTGATTAGATAAGATACACCACTAATCACTTAGCTTAGGGCCCTTAATCTTGGATTAGGATAAGATACACCACCTAACCAAAGATCAAGACTCACTTGGTCACCACCTTAATCGGCCACAATTAAGGATAAGCAAGTTAAGTGTTTAAGAAATCACAAGACACAAAGTCTTTGCTCTCAACTTTAATACTCAAAACTTATTGTTTTACAAAAGAGCAGCCAAGGCACTTATATAGCCTTGTGATTACATGAAAAGGGCTTTCCTTCTAGGCAAGGAAAGTCATTAAACTAATCCTATGCTTAATAATACACGGTTTAAACTAAAACATACATAAGCTGAAAGTTTATATTTCAAAGCACCTAATTTATCTTCCTAAGCCTTTCCTATGCATTAAGGAATGTAGATGACTCAATTTCCCAGCTAGGAAGGTAAGAGTGCACGGCTGCCACCTCAAAAGGACTGAAAATTGCATGTGTGCCATGTCATGCTTGAGTGGTCGAATGAGAGCTTGCAAAATGGTGGCGTTTCACTAGCTCCACGTGTCTCTCTCTCAAGTAGCTGAGTGGTGCTTAATCAAGCAGCTCAAAATGACCTGCTTGGCAGCCTTCCACCTTAAGCAAACCCCTTGAAGGAGGAAAACAACTAGGCTAAGCAACCGGGTGTCAAGCAGCCAGTTTCTGCCTCCAATTTCAATGCGTGTTTGACACCTCAAAGGATGACTAATTGCTACGTTTCTTACATGGTTGGAAACCTCAAGATGTCTACTTTTCCCTCCAATTGGAATCGTAGCATTTGGATGTCATTTGCCCCTTGAATCAGCTTGATTCCCAAAACCGTACAGATTGGACTCCAAAACAGCATAGGTTTACTAATTAGCTTAGTTCACTAACCAATTGAACTCCAAATCTGGTAATTCCAATTGGAAATGAAAGCTAAGATGTTAAGCTTTTCAGGGATGCAAAAATTGGACACTTAAACCTCATGGAAGATTAAGAAATATAATCTCCAAAACTGGGTAAAATCTGGATGTAAACTGTCTTCAGGGCAGTTTGACTTAAACATAGATTTTGGATGAGCAAATGAACTCCAATGAGGCTGAAACTTGTTTTATTAGAAACCTAACATCCTAGGGTTTATGAGAACACCAAAATTAAGGACTTAAGTCACCCCAAAATTAGGTGACCATAACCAGATTTCATGGTTAAGTGCAATCTGACCTGGCAGCATGGTGTATTTTGATGTCTAGGCTTGTTTTTGATTTTTGGTTCTTGCCTAAACATTCTGGAAGTGAGGGATGACCACCAGAACTCCATCATTAGTCAAGGGATTTATCAATTGGCCTAAAGAAGGATAATTGACCCTTAATGACTTATAAATATCCTCAATAAGGACATGGATATGTTGGTTATTTACCATGGAAGTTATACTGGTCAGCAGTGTTGGTAGGCCTCTGTGAGTCTTGATAGCACCCTAGTAAGTCTGTTAGTTAGCCTAGTGATTGGTGGTCCCTGTTATATGGGGTAGGAATGGAGGTGGTCTCTTTGTGATCCTGCAGCGCATTATTAGGAGATTAGCTAGTCTTTGTCTACAATAAGCATATTTATGTGCCATTTTAAGTTGATTAAGCTTCTAGCTTAATTGATTATCCTGAGACTAATCATTTTATCATCATGGTATCATCATAATCATCATCATCATCATCATCATCATCTTCCAGTAGTCTTTTACATCAAAGCATGATGCATAATAAAGGTTTGTATTCAAACAAAAACTATTTCAAGCAAATGATTTAATCAATCTTTTTTACCAACCAAACTTCTCAAGGAAAAAGGATTTTTGAAATGAATAAAATCAAGTTTCAAGTTAATAGAGTCTATCTTAACAATGAGTTTTATAAAAACTACAATCAAATATATCGAGACCGGTTCTTCTCTTATTTTTCTAAAAATATGCAACAATTACTCCAAACTATTTATTACAATCAATAGGCTAAAATCAAAGAAAATATATCTTTCTTCGATTGGCTAAATAACTATCTTTCAAACCATCAACTTATTATTCCCGATTACAACAAATCCATCTGTGACACTAGCCAAAACTTATGGCACATTCTTGTCACCAAGGAAACAACTATTTTTGTTCTTCCTTCATCTTCGCTTCTAAAGCAAGAAGTTCAAAAAACCTTTACAAATTCTCCTAAAAAACATATATTTTGTACTGATAAACCATCCTGTAGTGATCAACCTAAAAGCTTAGATTCTGAATCAAACACCTCGGATAATTCAAACCGCATTCTAACCATTGAGGATAATTCCAATGAAACTCAAATTAACAAATTAGGTACGCAAAGTAATATATGGAAAATTAGAAATCAAAAGCAGTCATATTATCATAGACCTACCCCTTTAGATCTTCAACTTAAAACCAATAAGTCCTTGATTCAGTCATGTTATGATGGAAATACTATTTATGAGTGGAATATAGATGGAAAGTCAGAATATGAAAATGCTAATATTCTTTAAGAAATTAATATTTGTGTAACTTTATATATTGCAAAAGGGGCCTCTATGGAAGATGCCGCAAAACTCCTTTCTTTCGGCTTTACAGGTCAACTCAAAAATTGGTGGGATAAGATTCTTACTGAACAAGATAGAATGAATATATTGCACCATCAATTTTAAAATTCAATAGAAACCATTCAAGATCTACAAACCTCTAAGGTCAAACTAGTAATTACCTATAAGTCTGATGCGGTATAATTCCTTATTTGTACCATAATCATGTACTTCATAGGAAATACTGAAGAATTGACCTCTTCCTATATAGAAATAATTCAAAATCTTAGATGCCCAAGGCTAAGCGATTACAAATGGTATAAGGCTACTTTACATACCTATGTCTTGTAAAGAAAAGATGCTAATGAAAATTATGTGGAAAAAAATGCATTTGTGGATTACTAACTTTATTTTCTTAAAGAACAAGACAAAAGTTAAAAGATCAGTATGGAACAATAGAAATTCCATGGCATAATTTAACTTATGGCCATCTATTTAGCTTTCTTAAAAAAGAAGGATTAGCCCCTTGTGCTAAACTAAGAATTCAAATAAATATCAATATAAAAAGAAGCTGTTCCAAAGTAAACTCGGATCATTTTGTGAACATTTTGGTTAACCAAAAAACTTATAGCTCCTACATCAAAGAAGAAGAAACTCATTAAAAAAACTTCAAAAAATATAAAAATAAAAATCCATTTTATCAAACCCCAAGAAAACCTATAAAAGTAACCTCCCAAACAAAAAGAAAAATATATGAAGCCCCTCCCAAACACAAGTCATCACTTGTTATAAGTGTCATCAAGTAGGACGAATTCTAATAAATGTCCCCTAAAGGATAAAATCATGCATGTTGAAGGAAAAAAAATACAAGAAATAATGTTTGCCCTTTTAATTCATGATGACTTAAGGAAGCCCTTTGTAAAATTCAAACACCTGATTCCAGTCGTTCTAACTCTTCGGATGAAGAAGTTGTGCTTTGTCCTAACAATTGTAATAGAATTACAAAAGATCAATCTTAAGAAGAACTACTCTCCGACATCATCAAGAAAATTGAGGAACTAAAATTAAAACTCAATGTCTCCCATGACTTAAAAACCTATCACTCGAAAATAAAGTTAGCGAGTCAAAAATACAACCTTTTAGCTTGAAACAAGTAATAAAAACCTATGAAGGATAAGGATCTTATCTCCTAAAACTCACGATAGTCAATGAATTAGAGCAAGGAGACATTCAACTTAAAGCCGAATTCAAAGAATTAAGAAATCAAATTAAAAAGTAAAATCTCCTCGAAGAAACAAATTCAGTCCTTATTTCTCAATAGCAAGAACTTGAAAATCAAGTTGCTTCACTCGAATCTTCAAAACCCCCTAATCAATCCACAGCTTCTTCTCTAAAATTAAGTTCGGATGAACACAACCATGAAGCACTCCTTTCAGTCATTAATTGTATTGATTTTCAAAAATGGCATGTATCAATTACTATCCTCATTAAGGATATGGAACTTCATTCCATTGCTCTATTAAACAGTGGTGCAATTATGAATTGTATTCAAGAAGGTTTGATTCCTTCAAAATATTTTGAAAAAAAGAAAAAATGGCGAGCGCTACTAGATCTAAACTTCAAAATAATTACAAGTTTTCATACACTCTTATTTGTAACAATGAATGTTGTTTCGAAAATGTTTTTATACTTATTAAAAATCTGAAACTACAAGTTATTCTGGAACTCGCTCCTTACTCAAACATATTCTCTTACTGTTAATTCCAAAGGAATTTATTCAAACATTCTTGGGAAAGAAATTATAATTGAATTTGCTTCTCCTATGAAAAATAAAGAAATTGTAGTTCTTCAAGAGATTCAATCTCAAAAATTATCTTAGCTAAAGAAAAACAAACAGCTTTTCTTCAAATAGAAATTGTTCAAGCCAGTACTAAAGAAAAACTTGTTATGCAAAGAAATTCAACAAAAAATTTTAAAAATCAAAAAATTATTTGAAGATTATGTATGTGCTAATATTCCAAATGCTTTTTGGTACAGAAGGTAACATATGGCACAATTAGCAATTAAAAAGGATTATAACAACAAAGAAACTCCATAAAAAGCACACCCCATTCAAATGAACAAAAGAACTTTTAAGGTCTTGGAAAAAAGAGATTCAACCTTTATTGGAGAAAAGGCTTATTAGACCCTCCAAATCTACTTGGAGTTGTGTGCAGTTTTGTATGTCTACGATCAAGTAAAATAGGAACATGGTAGTTATAAATTGCAAACCACTCAACAAAGTTCTTGAATCGATAAGATATCCAACTCTCAAGAAAAAAAAAAATTAATTAGGAAGATTATATGATGCAAAAATATTTTTAAAATTTGATATGAAATTCTGGTTTCTGGCAATTCAAATTGTTGATATAGATATAAAACTGCAATTACGAATTCATTTGGATACTATGAGTGGAATGTGATGCCATTTCGACTCAAGAGCGCTCCTTAAGAATTTCAGCATATTATAAATGATACTTTCAATGATTATTCTAAATTTTCAATGGCTTATATTGATGATGTTCTTGTTTACTCAAAAAAATTAGATCAACATGTTAAGCATCTCAAAATATTCTTTAATGTCACTAAATGTAATGGTTTGGCTATTTCTGCTTCAAAGCTGAAATTATTTCACACCAAAATTTGGTTTTAGGCCATCATATTTTTAATGGTACTAATAAACCCACTCAAAGCTCTACCGAATTTGCAGACAAATGCCTAGATGAAATCGAAGATAAAAATCCATTGCAAAGATTCTTGGATGGACATAGAGAAATTTGCCAACCATTATTTCAAAAGCTCAAGAAAAACCCTCCTGTTTGGTCTCAAGAGCATACTCAAATAGTCAAGTACCTTAAGAGTAAAGTCAAATCTCTCTCATGTCAAGATATAATTCATCTGCATGTAACCATAATAGTTGAAATAGATATGTCAGGTAAACGTTTTGGGGGAATTCTCAAGCAACGGCTTAACCCAAATCCTAAAAAATTAGTAATGTTCATTAGAGAAGCCTGGACTGGACCTCAAGACCATTATTTCACCATTAAAAAGGAAGTTTTGTTAACTGTCTTGAGCGTCTCAAAATTTCAAGGTGATTTATATAGCCCAAAAAAAAAAAATCTTATTAAGAATTGATTAGAAAAGTGCAAAAGTTTTATAAAAAGATGTTCAAAATCTTGTATCAAAACTAATTTTTGCCAATTGGCAAGCAAAACTTTCAGTTTTTGATTTTGACATTGAATTCATTAATGGAAACAAAAATTCCCTTCTTGATTTTCTCACTCGAGAATTTCTTCAAGCAAAGCAACTTTGCTTGAATGTTTTTATTCTAGATGAAGTCTATGTTCAATTCTACACCCATCTAATATCCAACCTACCTAAAAGGCATTAAAGAACCTCTTCTAGTTTACCTCAAAGATCATGATCCTGAACTATGCTTTATTCCTTTCAACGGACATTGGTACAATGAATATGCTGTCTTTATTCAATATCATCAAAGGCTCTCTAGCTGGGACTCGTCCTTTTGTATCTACTTCCAAATAATCAAATTCTACTGAAATTTTTGCAAGAAATCTATGGCCATCTGATACCCATCGTGGTACCTACTAGTTGCATACACACCATCTGTTTTTATGACCAGTACATCACAGATTATTGGCAACCACTTTATCAACGTATAATTTAATTTATTCAATGGGATATTGCTTATGCGCAGTTCTGTCCACTAATGAGCATTGGTTCTTTTGTTCCAAAAAATCACCACAACATAGCTATATAGAGTACTACACTCCATAGCTACCAACTTATATTCAAGACCACACTTAAACACTGGGTGAATATTCAAGACTCTATGACCAGTAAGGGGACACTATGCAGTAATGCTACCTGGTTTTCCAATGCTCAACTGCCCCAAGGATACAGTCACGAAGGGTCAAGTACCAGCTATTAGATTTTAACTAGCCTATCAGTCATCAACAATTCAAAAGTGTCCACATACGACAATTGAAGTTCATCCTATTATTCAAGATGCTTCAATAATTTTATCTTTTTATTGTTCAAGGGTCAGAAATAGTATCATTTTACTATTTTAATTTACTATACACCTTACTTTTTGGGCCTATAAAAAGGCTTCAAATTTGTATAATTAAGGCAGAACTTATCTACATATTTTTCTTGTATCATTTACTTTCCTACTCTTCTATCCTTACCCTTACTCTACTTCTGTCCTTTTGTAAGGGCATCTGAAGAATTCAATAATAGTAAGCTTAATCAATCAATTTACTGTATAATTTTATTATTCGTCTTTCATTTCATTGAATTCATTTTAAGGGTACTTCTAAAGTTACTTTTCATGCTACTTTACTATTCAAGTTTCGCTGATTTCATTTCTAAAATTACTGTTCACACTATTCATATCTCTAATCTTATTAATTCAAGTTTATTTACATTTTAGTTATTTAATAATCATGTTGTTGGCAAACCTCCGCTATTATTTTTAAAATTAAAAATTTCACTTGGATAAGACTGAGTGCTATTTTTAATTTTGAAATTACCAGTAGAGTTTAATTAAGAAAATGATTATTGAATTAAATAAACCGTGAACAAATTCAATGAATATAAATATGAATAGTTGAATAGTGACTTGAGAAATGAAATCAATGAAACATGAATAGTAAAGTAGCATGAATAATAACTTGAATAGTACTCTCAAAAGGAATTCGATGAAAGGAAAGATGAATTAGAAAATTACACAGTGAGCTTATTGAATAAAACTTACTTTTATTTAATTTTGTGGATGCCCTTGCAAGAGGACAGAAGTAGAGCAAGGATAAGGATAGGAGAGTGGGAAAGCAAAATGATATAAGAAAAATGTGCAGATAAGTTATGCCTCTATGATACAACTTTTGAGCCTTTATATAGGCCCAAAAAGTAAGGTGTATAGTAAATTAAAATAGTAAAATGATATTATTTTCGACACTTGAATAGTAAAAAGATAACATTATTGAAGCATCTTAAATAGTAGGATCATCTTGAACTATTGTACGCAAATATTTTTGAATGGTTCATGACTGACAGGCTAGTTAAAATATAAAAGCTGCTACTTGATTTTTTGTGTCTATACCATTGCAGTTGTTAAATATCGAAAAATGAGGTAGCATTACTGCATAGTGTCCCCTTATTGGTCACAAAGTATTGAATATTCGTGCAATATGATGCAAATATGGTCTAATAGAAGTTGGTAGCAGTGTGGTATTTTGTATAGCTATGTTTTGGTATTTTTTAGAACAGAGAACCAATGCTCATCAACGGGATAGATGTGTCTATCGGGAATAACCCATTGAATAAATTGAATTATACGTTGATTAAGCATCGTCAATAATCTATGACATACTGGCCATAAAAACGGATGATAACTAGTACGTAGCCCAATGAGCACTAGATGGTGATGGAGTTCTTGCAAAAGCGTTTGTAAAATTTGATGGCTTGGAGGTAGGTACAAAAGGATGAGTCTCAGCTAGAGAGCCATTGATTATATTGAATAAGGATGGCATATTAATTTTATCGAGGTTCTTGAACGTCTTTTAGATAGGTTGGATATTGAATGGGGTTAGAAATGATTGTCTTCATCTAGAATAAAATATTGAGGCAAAGTTACTTTACATTAAGAAATTCTCAAGTGAGGAAGTCAGGAAGGGAAGTTTTGTCTCCATTAATGAATTTAATATCAAAATCAAAAACTGAAAGTATTGCATGACAACGGACAAAATTTATTTTGATACAACATTTTGAATGTAAAACTTCCTTGGTACTTTGCAATGAATTCTTAATAAGAATTTTTTTAATATAAATCATCTTGAAATTCTGAGATACACGAGATAATTGATAAAACTTCCTTTTTAAGGGTGGAATAATGGACCCCTGTGGAACCTTACTAATTGTTTAGGATTTTGGTCAAGATGTTACCTGAGGATTCATCCAAAACCCTTATATAAAACATCTATTTTTCAACTATCATGAATGTATGTCGATATGGCATGCTTAGATATGGGAGAGATTTGACATTACTCTTAACGTACTTGACTATTTGAGTATGCCCTTGTCACCATGCAGGAGGGCTTTCTTAAGCCTTTGAAATAATGGTTTGCGAGTTTCTCTATGTTTAGGGAAAACAATATGCAATATAATTGAATAACCAAGAAATCTTTGCAATTGAATTTTATCTTGGATTTCATCTAGAATTTTGACTGCAAGTTTAATAGACCGTTGAATGAGTTTAATAGTACCATTAAAAAGCTCGTGGCCTAAAACCAAATTTTGGTTTGAAAAAATTTTATTTTTGAAGCAAAAACAGCTAACCTTTTCTTTTTGTAACATTGAAGAATGTTTTTAGATGCTTGAAATGTTGATCTAAATTTTTTGAGTAAATAAGAACATTACAAATGTAAACTATTGAAAATTTAGAATAATTATTGAGACTATCATTTATGATATGTTAAAATTCAAAAGGAGTGTTCTTGAGTTCAAATGGCATCACATTCCTTCATAATGTCCAAATGGAACTGTGAATGCGGTTTTATATCTATCCTTTTTAGCAATTCGAATTTGCCAGAAACCAAATTTCATATCAAAATTTGAAAATATTTTTGTGTCATATGATCTTTCTAATAAATCTTTTTTGTTGGAAATTAGATATCTTATCTATTGAAGAATTTTAATAAGTGGATTGTAATTATAACTAATCTAGGAACACCACGTTTCTTTTGTGCTTGATTGTAGACATATAAAACTGTACAACTCCAAGGAGATTCAGAGGTCTAATAAGTCTTTTGTCTAATAAAGATCGAAGCCGTTTTTTATAAAACTCTAAAAGTTCTTTATTTATTTGAATAAGGCATGCTTTTGAATGAATATCTTAAATTAGTCATTATCTATGAGTCTGATGCGGTAGAATACCTTATTTATACCATAGCCATGTACTTCAGGGGAAATACTAAAGAATTGACCTCTTCCCATTCGGAAATAATTCAAAATCCTAAATGCCCAACTCTAAGCGATTACAAATGGTATAAGGATATTTTCGTTACCTATGTCTTGCAATACAAAGATGCCAATGAAAATTACTAGAAAGAAAAATTCATTTCTGGATTACCCACTTTATTTTCTCAAAGAATAAGACAGAAGTTGAAAGAATCATTGTGGAATAGCAGAAATTCCATGGCAAAATTTAACTTACGGCCATCTATTCAGCTTTTTTAAAAAGGAGGGATTGACCCTTTTGGTTGAACAATGAATTCAAAATAAATATCAATCTGAAAAGAAATTGTTCCAAAATAAACTCGAATCGTTTTGTGAACAATTTAGCTAACCAAAATTTACATCTCCTTCATCAAAGAAGAAAAAACTTATGAAAAAAGTCTTCAAAAATCTACCCCAAAAAATATGAAACTAAAAATCCATATTATCAACCCTAAGAAAACCTTTGAAAATAATCTCCCAAACAAAAATAAAATATATCAAGCCCCTCTCGGAAACAATTATGCAAATTGATGATAAAAAACTTCAAGAAATAATGCTTTCCCTTTTAATTCATGATGACTCCGAGGAAGCCCTTTGTGAAATTCGAACATCTGATTCTCAAAATAATCAGTCAAACTAGAGTGATTAATAAACACAAAATGACACATAAATATGTTTATTGTCGACAAAGGCCCACTAATCGCCTAATAATGCACTGTGGGACCCCACCTGGACCACATCCTTTCCAACCCTATATTGCTGAGACCACCAATCACCAGGCTGATTAATGGACATACCAATGCACCCTATGGACTCACAGAAGCTTACCAACACTGTTAATCAACATAGTTTTCATGGCAAACAACAAAATTACCTAAGTCCTTAATCAGGATACTGTCGGGACCACCAATTACCAGGCCGATCATTCTAGCATGATTCACCATGTCTTTAAAACTTGTTGCTAAATATGAATACATTTGTATTTAATTTTAAACGGTGGATGGCATTTTGATACCTTTGATTCTTAGCTTCTTCTTCTGCATACCATAGAAAGTGTATTTATGCAAATATCCGACATCCCATTTATTTATGGTAGTAAGCCCATACAACTTGTTTTAAATCAAAGATGCAATTCAACTCTCACTAGTGCAAGTGAATGTTCATTGTTGTAACCCCATCATTCTTTTTACTTCTGAATGCCACTCCTCGCAATGAACTCAACCCTTCTCTATTCAATTTTGTTTCTTTAATTGGAGTTGCTTCATGTGTGCTCGAATGTGCTCCTGTGAAATCTTTCTACGATAAAGCCGAGATGTTCTACACTTTGCTTGTCAAAATTTGTTTATAACCCTTGTCATATTGATTGTGGCTATTCTGTTGTAATCCAACTACTAAACTGAAGTATAACTAAACCACTTTTCTCTTCCAAAAAGATTCGAGATCTTTCCTCTAAAGCCATTTTTTGTTGTTATCTACTACACTATGTCAAACATCATGATCATTGCATTCCCTATAATGTTGGACTATAGTTATGATTTTGACATATAATCACACCTTGGTGTGGAGATTACATGAATAGTTCACCTTATACTCTTAGTAGGGTTCAATAATCCCAAAATTTCTTTTGACTCTTGATTCTGTAATCTAAAATTGTACACCTTGGTGTGGAGATTATAGGATTTTGACATATAAAAATCATAACTTGATCTAAAATTGAACCTTCTTATTGCGTTGCTGATTAAGATAGCATAGAACACTCATCTTTACCATTAATACAGCTTATGATGTGTCAATTATCTATTGGTTTCTCCTAAGGACCATACATGCACAACATGATTCTTGAAGTCCTTTATCTTTGAATTTTTAAGAAACTCATAGCTACCTCTATTTTAGACACCTAATGGCAATCCATCCTTTATCAATCATTTCTAATCTCACTGTCATTTCTTTTATGAACAATGACTCACTTCATTTCCATTTTCATCATTCCCATACTTCGACATGTTCATCTTCAACATCGAATAAATTCTAGAATAAATCTTTGACTAGTCTGCTGAAGGAAGGTTGTGGAAATGATCGAGTTAAAGCTAAAAGGAAGGACATAAAAGATCTCTTCAATGCTAGCCCAAAAGAGAAATAAAATATATCGCAAAATGATATTGAATCTCAAAGCATAGTTAATAATATTTTCCTCAATGAGTATATAATACAATTAAGAACTACAATTGAGGTTGTTTTAATAAGATCGAGATCTCACATAGTGGCCAATTGAATTGAAGGGGTTTAAGTGATACATTAATTACAGAGGACCTGAGAAGCCACGTGGGAAACGGAAGACCTGAGAAACAAGTACCCAAACTTGTTCAAGGTAAAGTTAAGATTTCTTCCAAATTTGTATGTTTCAACGACGAAACTTATTTTAAGGATAGAAGGTTATAATAACCCGAACGTAACCCATAATTGATTACAACAACAACAACAACAACAACAACTCCCAGTATGGGTTCCGCTTTCACGGGGAAACCCATAATTGATTACTTTAGTTAATTTCAATTTAATAAAGTTGAGCACCGCATTTCGATTTAATATTTTAAACTACTTGTGCAATTGTAGGTTGGAAGGATGAAATGGTCTTTAAATAACCCAAGTCATTTTCCATATTAAACCATTTGGAGCTCATAAATTGGAAAATTTGTAAAAGTGAGTAATCATAGGTCATATATATATATATATATATATATATATATATATATATATATATATATATATATATATATGTAGACATGCACAGAATTTGCTCAATTATACCACATAAATGAGACTATAATGTTGATAAACAACATAAAAATAAGTGCAATGGACATATTAATTAATATGAAAGGAATTTATAAGTTCCTCCTCATATAAAACATAAAAATACTAACAATAGGACAAAAAACCCAAACTTTAGCTCAAATATTTACTTATTTAAAAAGGGAAAAGGAAATAATAGCAGAAATAAGAATGTCGAGATCAAAGGGGTTGAACCAAAAAAAAAAGGATTTGTTAAATCATTTGAAGCCTTAAGACTTTCACTGCACAAAAAAAAAAAAAAAAAAATGTGAGATTAGGTTTAATTAAACGATTAAGCTAGTTCAATAGTAACAAATGTAGATAAAACTAATTTAAGACCCCCTATCACTGACTTCCCCCTTAGATTTAGTTCATGCAGCAAACCCGACCCCACCCCCCATTTACTTACCTAGTCACGTCAATACACACTACCCAGCCACAGCCCTTTCGCATGTTTTTCGTTGCAATAATAGGCCATTCTGCCCACTGCTGGCCGGCACCGGCCATCCGTTGCCACGCCACCCCTGTGACCGGCCTCCCACAGAGCCCATCTCCTCCCCTTAGCTCCTCTTTTGGTTGTTTCAATAGTGGTTTGGGAAGGTGAAACCCTAAACCCTTATTCCTCACTCTACTATTTTTATTGTTGATTTTGTTAGTAAGTGTCTTGTTTAGATCAAATTAATGTTAATTTGTGAGTAATTAAAGTTTTGATGATGACATTGAGCTTATAAATGCTTGGGAGTTCATGGGGTAGACATGGTGAATTGAGGTTTGGTGATTGAATATAAGTTCATAGTTATTTTCATTGATTTTATGAAATTTGATGAATTCTAGTAGTGATTGAATGAAAATTAATAGGGTATATTTGTGTAGTGTGTTGCCATGAAAATGGCGCTTGAGCTTGAGGTTGGTGATGGGGGCGAAGGTGAAAAATGTGTTGATTTTGGGGATTTGAAATTCAGCTAAATGAATTTTTGAGGGATTTTTATGCATTGAATGAAATTTGAGGTTGGATGTGTGGGTATGTGGATGCTTGCCATGCGATAGGTGAAGTAAAGTGAGGTTGAAAACGGAGGTCGGAGGGAAATGCAATTACGAGATAATTGATGGAGGTCCATCCTCAAGGTCTAATAATGTCTCAATGATCCAAAACAATCAAGAAACCAAGTCCAAAGTCACGGCCATCAGTCACTTGATGGAGAAAACACAAGGTGATGCACCCGGGTTCTCATCCAGATTTTCACCCGGTTTTTGTTATCTGATTACATAGGTTTAAAGCATGTTTTGGTGCTCATTTTTTGGGAGATTTTTACGCTTAAGATCTTAGCTTTTAATTCCAATTGGTTTCATATTATTTGGAGTTCAATTGGTTGCTTAAAACAGTTCATCTTTTGACCATGCTCGGATTGCACTGCAAACTGCACGGTTTAGAATTCTGGTTTGTTCAGGGGGCAAATGTAAGTCGAAATGCTACGATTCAAGTTAGAGGGTAAACTAGACATCTTGAGGTTTCCATCCATGTAAGAAACATAGCAATTAGTCAGCATTTGGTGTGTCAAGCATGCGTGACAAGTTGAGGTAGAAACCGGCTGATTGACACCCGCTTACTTAGCCTAGTGGCTTTCCTCCTTCAAGGGGTTTGCTTAAGGTGAGTGCCTGCCTACTTGATCATTTTGAGCTGGTTGGTAAGCTGCCACCCAGCCACCCATGAGAGAGACACGTGGAGCAAGGGAAAAGCCTCCATTTGTCAAGCTCACACACGGCCACTCAAGCATGACATGGCAACCATGCATTCTTCAGCTCTTTTGAGGTGGCCAGTTGTGTATCCTTACCTTCCTAGCTGGGAAATTGAGTCATTAACATTCCTTAATGCATAGGAAAGAGCTTAGGAAGATAAAATAGTGCTTTGTAACTTAAACTTTTAGCTTGCGTTTGTTTTAGGCTAAACCGTGTGCTAAGTAGTCTTATGTATGCTTAGTGACTTTCCTACTTTAGAAGAAAAGCCCTCTTATGTATTTTCAAGGCCATATAAAAGCCTTGTGTGTTCATTTAATGAGATAGAGTTGATTATTCAGTTGAGAGCAAAGACTTTGTGTCTTGTGATTTCCTTAAACACTTAACTTGCTTATCCTTAATTGTGGCCGATTAAGGTGGTGACCAAGTGGGTCTTAATCCTTAGTTAGGTGGTGTATCTTATCCTGATCCAAGATTAAGGGCCCTAAGCTAAGTGATTAGTGGTGTATCTTATCTAATCATCTAGCTTAGAACTATCCTAGTTTCATTAAACACACTTGAAGTTCATAAGCTAGCTCTTGGTTTCTCTCCTCTTAAACCGTGAGCTCCTTTAATGATCTTCTTAGTGTTCTTATTCCTACTTTCATTCCTCACTTTCATTACTCCTTTGCTTACTCTTTTCCACACATATTCAAGGCCAAAACAAGGTTCATTGCATCAGATTTCCATTTGAACTCAAAGCCATCTCAAAACGTGAGGTGAGGCACTTTCTAGGCGAGCTAGTCAGCAATTTAGCACGGTCCCCCCGTGCCATTAAGCACGGCCGTGCCTCCTTGGCCGTTGGGTGTTTTCTTGGTTTCTAGCGTCCTTGATGTGAGTTGACTTGGGTTGCTTCATTCCCTTGAGACTTACATCAATTTTGGTATCAGAGCAAGTTCAGATCCTTGCCTGAACCCCATGCCATTCCCAATCTATCTCTGAAATCAGTTCAAACACAATCAAGCACAAATCGTTCATTCCTACGATCACAATGAGTACTAGCATGTCTGTGGAAGAAAAGCTCGAGGTTCTTTCCAAGCAAATGCAAGAAATGAGTGTGAGTAATCAAGAACTCAAAGCACAAAATGAGTACCTGAGGAAACAGCTTGGGAATAACATGAAACAAAAGCAAAAGCTTCAAGAGCCACCAAGCATTCGAATTGGGATGGATTATGGCCATGCAGAGGAAGCTAGCAATGCGTTATCATTCTCTGAAGAGGATGTACCATTCGAAAGAACACAAAGAAGAACGCGGCCTACTTTCAACTCTAATGATTTCAAGGTTGAAATTCCTGAGTTTGAGGGTAAGCTAGATCCTGATGAGTTCATTGAATGGTTACAAACAGTGGAACGCATCTTTGAGTTTAAGGAGATTTCGGAGGATAAGAAAGTCAAGATAGTTGCTCTTAGACTAAGGAAATATGCCTCCTTATGGTGGACAAACCTTGATGCTAAGAGAACTAGGGAGAAGAAGAGTAAGATTGCTACTTGGGACAAGATGAAAGCCAAGATGAAGGCACGGTTTTTGCCTTCCACGTATGTCCAAGATCAATACATGCTCTTTCACCATCTAAATCAAGGCAAAATGAGTGTTGAAGAATATACGCGTGAGTTTGAGAAACTCATGATCAAATGTGACATTCATGAGCCTGAAGAGTAGACCATGGTTCATTACCTAGGAGGGCTTGATCCTAGGATAGCCAACGTGGTTGAATTGCAAGCTTACACTGCCTTTGACGAAGTGTGTGTCCTAGCACATAAGGTGGAGCAACAAAGAAAGTCTAGGGTGAATGTTCGTGATTCTTTCAAGACAAATTCAGTACCAAACCGTGGGCAACCCTTCAACAAGGGAAGTACCACACCTCAGCCTAAACCATCTACTCCTTTCCCAACCAATCCACAAAAGAACCAAGGTCCTCAAAGGCCACTACTGAATCCCCTATGTCCAAACCCATACCCCATAAACCAGAGAAGGTGTTATAAGTGTCAAGGCTTAGGACATATTGCTTCTGATTGTCCCAGTCGCAAAGTGGTTACCTTAGCTGAGTGGGAAGCCATCGAGGGAGAATTTTCCGAGGAGAAAGAAGAGGAAAAGGAAGAAGATGCTGAGGAGGATCATGAGGATGATCAGGAGGCGTTTGTGGAAAACGCAGATGAAGGTGAGATGCTAGTAATTCGAAGGGTATTGAGCAATCAACGAGTTGCTAAGGATGAACAACGCGAGAACATCTTTCACTCACGGTGTACAGTCCAAGGCAAAGTGTGCTCGTTAATCATCGATGGAGCAAGTTATGCCAACGTTGTTTCATTGAGCATGATTGAGAAACTGGACCTTCAGTCCACGGCACACCCACACCCATACAATATTCAATGGCTAAATCAAGGCAAGGGATTACAAGTTAACTCTCGTTGCTTGATTTCATTCTCTCTTAGTAAGAACTACCGAGATGAACTTTGATGTGATGTTATCTCCATGGATGCTTGCCATATTCTGTTAGGACGACCATGGATGTATGACAGGAAGGCTATGCATAATGGTTATCTTAATACTTATTCTTTTACCAAAGATTCCAAGAAGATTACCCTGAATCCTATGTCACCATCCGAACTCCACAAAATGAAACCACAAAAAAGCAAAAATCAATCTGACTTGCTCTTGACATATGTTGAACCACTTTTAAAGGCTTCTCAACATGAGTTCAAGGCCTTGAAAGAGTGGATATTGCAAGTACAAGATGAGCCAGAAACACCACTTCCATCCTATCCCATAACCAAGGTCATATTAAATCAGTTTAGTCACCTATTTCTACATGAGATACCTTCGGGTTTACCCCCAAAGCATGACATTCAACATCATATTGACCTTATCCCAGGATCCATTCTACCTAATAAGCCAGCTTACAGGACAAATCCCAAAGAAACTCAAGAGATTCAACGTCAAGTTGAAGAACTGATATTCAAGGGGTTGGTACGAGAATCCTTAAGTCCGTGTGTTGCTCCTGCTGTTTTGGTCCCGAAGAAGGATAGTGATATGAGGATGTGTGTTGACAGTAGGGCCATAAACAAAATTACTATCAAGTATAGGTACCCTATACCTAGGCTTGAAGATATGTTGGATGAGTTACATGGCTCTAAGGTGTTTAGTAAGATTGATTTGAGGAGTGGTTATTATCAGATTCGTATTAGGGAGGGCAATGAGTGGAAAACTGCTTTCAAGACTAAGGGCGGATTATATGAGTGGTTAGTCATGCCTTTCGGTCTTTGCAATGCCCCTAGTACGTTTATGAGATTGATGAATCAAGTATTTCGGCCATACTTGGGCAAGTTTGTGGTCGTTTACTTCGATGATATTTTGGTGTTTAGCAAGAATGAGCAAGAGCATCAAGATCACTTAACTCAGGTGATGCTCGTTCTTGAAAAGGAGAAATTGTTTGAAACCTAAAGAAGTGTACCTTCTTTACCCATGAAGTTACCTTCTTAGGTTATATTGTTTCTGAAAATGGTATTAAGGCAGATGAAAGCAAGATTGAGGCTATTCGGACTTGGCCTGTTCCTAAGAGTATTCATGATGTTC
The DNA here is from genome assembly GCA_029747015.1 of Carnegiea gigantea. Lineage (NCBI taxonomy): Eukaryota > Viridiplantae > Streptophyta > Magnoliopsida > Caryophyllales > Cactaceae > Carnegiea > Carnegiea gigantea. Next base: position 596,570 of record JAKOGI010000379.1, read on the forward strand.
GAAGCTTTCATGGCTTGGCTTCTTTCTATAGGAGATTCATACGCAATTTCAGCACTATTTTAGCTCCTATGACTGAAGTTCTTAAGGGTTCCTCGTTCACTTGGAATCCTAAAGCCCAAGCAGCCTTTGAAGAAGTGAAAGAGAGGCTAACTCAAGCACCGGTTTTGGCTCTACCGTGTTTTGAGAAAGTCTTTGAAGTTGAGTGCGATGCTTCTGGAGTTGGTATTGGAGGAATTCTTACTCAAGAAGGACGCCCTTTGGCCTTCTTCAGTGAGAAGTTATGTGATACCAGAAAGAGATATTCAACTTATGATAAGGAGTTCTATGCCATTGTTCGATGCCTAGAACATTGGAACCATTATTTGATTGCCAGTGAGTTTATTCTGCACTCAGATCACGAGGCTTTGAAGTATATTCAAGGCCAACATAAGTTAAACTCACGCCATGCTAAATGGGTTGAGTTCCTGCAGTCCTTTCACTTTACCATCAAGCATAAGTCCGGCAAGTTGAATCAAGGCGCCGATGCCCTTTCTCGGCGTTATCTATTGTTGTTCCAATTAGATGCTTGTATCCTTGGATTTGAGCATCTAAAGGCTTTATACCAGGATGATGAAGATTTTGGGGTGTTATACTCTGAGTGTGCTAAACATCCCAAAGGGGATTTCTTAATTCAAGAAGAGTTTCTCTTTAAAGGTGCTCGATTATGTGTCCCCAAATGGAGCACTCGTGAGTTGTTGGTTCGAGAAGTCCATGCTGGTTCTTTAGCTGGTCATTTTGGTGAAGATAAGACCCTAACCATGCTTAGGGAACATTATTATTGGCCAGGCATGGAGAAAGACGTTGAAGACATCATTAGAAGATGCAGCACATGTCAGATCGCGAAGAGTCATTCGCTCCCCCAGGGGCTGTACACGCCACTTCCTATTCCTACGTTGCCATGGGTAGACGTTAGTATGGATTTCATACTTGGTTTACCAAAGACACAAAGGAATAAAGATTCTATCTTTGTGGTTGTCGATCGATTTTCAAAGATGGCTCATTTTATTCCCTGCAACAAGACTACTGATGCTGCTTATGTTGCTGAGCTCTATTTCAAAGAGGTGATGAGATTACATGGAATTCCTCATTCCATCGTCTCAGATCGAGATACCAAATTTTAAGTCACTTTTGGATTACTCTATGGAAAAAACTGGGTACTAAACTCAAGTACAGTACCCCTTGCCACCCGCAGACAAATGGGCAAACGGAGGTGACTAATCGAACTCTTGGTACCTTATTAAGAGTTTTGATTAACCACCAAGCTAAAGCATGGGATCTGTTACTTCCACACGCTGAGTTTGCATACAACAAGACTCCAAGCAAGGCTACTGGTCTATCACCCTTTAAGGTGGTCTATGGGACTGATCCTCTAAGTTCACTTGATCTTATTCCTCGACCGTTAGATCAAAACCCAAGTGTCAAAAACCAAGTGCGGATGCCCGTAGCTAGAGTGGAAGAAATCCAGAAGTTGTATGAGTTAGTAAAGGCCAAGATCGAGAAAACTACTGATGGGGACCATCATAATCAAACTCCAAATGCACAACCAGCAACTCCACACACCCCCTCAAGCCCCAAGGAAGTCAAGAACATCCATGCCTTGGTCAAGGAAGTCATAGAGCATTCGGACCGAACATGGGCAGATTCAATCGAAAATTGGCCCGGTTTTATGCATCTTTTGGGACTTGAAGGTGAGGGGATGAATGATTGCCTTGCCCCCTCTCTTTAAGTTTAAGATGTTAAGAATCCAATAAAACAAGTTGCAAAGGATTTGGAGGTCGTTTGGTTAGTCAATCAGCAAGATCTTTCCAAGTGCGCAGGCTGGGCGCCAAAACAGCAGCATCCGAATTAAGGAAGAAATTGGACCACCAACTTAAGTCCACTCTTTCTGAAATTTTGCAGCATGAAAGGGGACATAAATATTTATCAAGTCAAGGGTTCAAATCCCATCCAAAGCACCCCCTTGTGTTGGTTTTACCCAGCCAAAAGGACAAGCAAAACACCCCTTTAACCGGTTTCTTCCTAGCCGGTACAAGTGGGCTGATTTCTTGGGTTTTGCTTCATCCACTTGCTGAGTTGATTGCTTTTGCTGCATTTTAGAACCATTGTAAGCTTGACACATCATTTAGGAGGCATCATGGCCCCTAATGAAGTAGATTAAGCTAGTGGTGAGGTGTTAAGCTAGGTGAGTGATGGATGTAATGTGTTTCCCCTCTCCCAAATGTACTTGGCCTTGTTTTTGCTGCATGGGAAGGGGGAGGAGACTCGGCCATCCTAGCATAAAAATCAGATGGCTTCTCATTTTGCAAACCAACTTTGAATATATGAGCTTGTGAGTTTTCAAACTCTCTCCACAAAAATTCCTAGTGTTGTATCTTGAGCTTGGCAACTCAAGTGGGTCTCTAGGTCTCTTTCTCTCAACTAGAAGGTGATTAAATTCTGTAACTAGTTGATACAAAGAGATTGCCTAAGTGTTCCCCAAGGGTGGCTCCTCGGATTATCCCTTGCAAGGTCACTTGACTATCCAAACTCTTGAATTCACATCTCCCTTTTCTATTCTACCCTTCATCGCTTTGTACCACTTTGAGGCAAGTTGTGAGTTGGTTCTTCCCCTTGCAAACCTCCATCAAATTGGTATCAGAGCTTAGGCTATCTTTCTTGGCCAAGCTTCCTTGCCCAAACACATCCCAAACACCCAAACTCACAAAACAGCCCAAACACATCCTCCACAAATTTCAGCCGTGCCCAACCAGAGACTTGGCACGGGCACACCGTGCCATATACGCACGACCGTGCCACAATTCCAGCCCAGACAACTTTTGCCAGCAGCTCAGCACGGTCAGGCCGTGCCTACTAGCACGAACGTGCCTACCCCTCCCCGCCCCAAAACACTCATTCTCCCTTCCAAAGCCGATATGTCTTCTAGCCTCACACCCGAGCAAGTGGCCGAGGTAGCCCTGAGGGAGAAAGCCGAGGTAGAAGCTTAACTAAAGTATCTCCAAAAGCAACTTGGGCAACTTATGGAAGAGAAGAGGAGAGGTTTATGGAGTTCAAAGAGCTCAAGCAGGCATCAAGACTCGGATGACTCCGAGGGAAGCAACCCCATTAGTGACTCAAGTGAAGGGGAGCTCGCACCAAGGTCCCAACGACATCAAAGGTCAAGGGGACGAAGCTTTGGAGACTTTAAAGTTGACATTCCGGAGTTCGAAGGACAACTAGACCCGGACATCTTCCTTGATTGGCTCCAAACGGTGGAAAGAGTATTTGAATACAAGGACATTCCGGAAAGCAAAAAGGTAAAGCTAGTAGCCTTGAAACTCCGTAAATATGCTTCCATATGGTGGTCTAATGTTGTGTCCAAGAGGGTGAGAAAGGGGAAAAGTAAGATAAAGACTTGGGAGCAAATGAAATCCAAACTTAAGGCCAAGTTCCTACCCCCACACTATCTTCAAGACAATTTCCTTAAACTCCACCACCTCCAACAAGGTTCAAAGAGTGTAGAGGAGTACGCTAGGGACTTTGAACAACTTCTTCTAAAGTGTGATTTGAGGGAAGATGATTCCCAAACCCTGATTCGTTACTTAAGTGGGCTTGATGAACAAATTGCTCATGTAGTGGAATTGCACCCCTACACCTCCCTTGATGAGTTGAGTGCTTTAGCTCACAAGGTAGAAAAACAAAAGAAGCTCAAAGGCAAGAACCCCATCTCTAAGCCTACCCCACGGCCCTAGGGCTTTCAAAAGCCCCCATTCACTCCTCAAAAACCTTCTCCACCCCCAAACCCGAAACCCCCTCAAACAGCCCCCCCACAAACTCCATCGAAGCCACCATCAAAACCCCCTAGTAAGGTTCGATGCTTTCATTGTCAAGGTCTTGGACATTACGCTTCCGAATGTCCAAACAAGAGAATGGTATCTCTAGCCGAATATCAAGAGTCATTAGAGGAGCTAGAGGTTGAGGAAGAGAAAAATGGAGAAGAAAAGGAGGTGTACATGGCCGAAATGTTGGAAGAGGTAGAAGAGGGCCCGGATGAAGGGGAAGTACTAGTGATTAGAAGGGCTCTAAGTGGGATTGCTACTCAAGACAACATGGAGCAAAGGGAGAGCATCTTCTATACAAGGTGCACCGTGAGTGGCAAGGTGTGTTCTCTCATCATCGATAGGGGAAGTTGTGCCAATGTGACCTCAAAAACCATGGTGGACAAACTCAAGATTCCGGTCACACCTCACCCAAATCCTTACACCATTCAATGGCTCAACCACGGTAAGGGTTTGCAAATTACTACTCGATGTTTGCTTACTTTTTCCATTGGAAAGTCGTATAAAGATGAGATATGGTGTGACATAGTGCCTATGGATGCTTGCCATGTTCTTTTGGGCCGACCATGGCTCTTTGATAGAAGGGTGATGCATGATGGTCGAAAGAATACCTACACCTTCACAAAAGACAACAAGAAAATCACCCTCACTCCCCTCAAGCCTAGCCCACAAAAGAACCCTCAAGACAATCCCAAGTTGGATGTCTTTCTCACCACCTTACTCCACTCTCAACTCCATGAGTTCGAAGACTTTAAAGAGTGGATGCTCTTAGGCCAAGAACCGGCCAAGGTAAAGGAATCTCCCCATCCTTTACTTACCTCACTCCTACAAGCCTTTGCCCACGTCTTCCCACAAGAAATACCTCATGGCCTACCCCCCAAAAGATCCATCCAACATAAAATCGACCTCTTCCCGGGTGCCACCCTCCCAAATAGACCGGCCTACCGCATGAACCCTCAAGAGACACAAGAGGTTCAAAGACAAGTGGATGAGCTCCTAGCCAAGGGCTTGATCCGTGAGAGCTTGAGTCCATGTGCTGTTCCGGCTCTACTTGTGCCCAAGAAAGATGGGAGCATGAGAATGTGTGTTGATAGTAGAGCTATCAACAAGATCACCATCAAATACCGGTACCCTATCCCAAGGTTGGAGGATTTGCTAGATGAGCTTCATGGGGCCACTATATTCTCAAAGATTGATCTAAGAAGTGGCTATTATCAAATACGGATCTTTGAAGGGGATGAATGGAAGACGGCTTTTAAAACCAAGGGTGGCCTATATGAGTGGCTTGTCATGCCCTTTGGTTTGACTAAGGCACCAAGCACATTCATAAGGCTAATGAACCAAGTTCTCAAGCCATTCATTGGGAGATATGTCGTTGTGTATTTTGACGACATTTTGGTGTATAGCCGTGGAGAAGAAGAGCACTCCAAGCACTTGCATGATGTTTTAAGTGTCTTGGCACAAGAGCAAATTTATGGCAACCTAGAGAAGTGCCACTTCTTCACTCCTCAAGTGAAGTTCTTGGGGTATGTGGTGTCGGCCGAAGGCATCCAAGTGGATGAAGAGAAGATCAAGGCCATCCGTGAGTGGCCTACCCCCATGTCAATCCAACAAGTCCGGAGTTTCCATGGTTTGGCTTCCTTTTATAGGAGGTTTGTAAGCAATTTTAGCTCCATCATGGCACCCATGACCGAAATCCTTAAGGCCAAGCACTTTGAGTGGAATGAGAAGGCCCAACGTGCCTTTGAAGAGATCAAGGAGAGGCTTACTAGTGCACCCATCCTTGCACTACCTAGCTTCTCCAAAGTTTTTAAGGTAGAATGTGATGCGTCCGGGGTTGGCATCGGGGCTGTGTTGTCACAAGAGAAGAGGCCCATTGCCTATTTTAGTGAGAAGCTCAATGACGCCAAAAGGAAGTATTCTACATATGACAAGGAGTTCTATGCCTTAGTGAGGGCATTGGAACATTGGCGGCATTACTTGGTGGGAGGCGAGTTCATCCTCCATACGGATCATCAAGCCTTGAAGTTCATCCAAGGACAACATAAGCTCAATCCACGACATGCCAAGTGGGTAGAGTTCTTGCAATCCTTCCACTTTGTGATCCACCACAAATCCGGCCAAATGAACAAAGGGGCCGATGCATTATCAAGAAGATATCTCTTGCTCTCTACTCTTGAATCCAAGGTACTTGGGTTTGAGTGCATCAAGGCTATGTATACCCAAGACGAAGATTTCAAGACCATCCATGAAAAGTGTTCTAGCCATGCCCACGGTCCTTTCCACCTAGAGGACGGATTCTTCTTCAAGGGAAACCGACTTTGCATTCCTAAATGTGGGTTTAGAGAGCTTTTGATTCAAGAACTCCATGGGGGAGCCCTAGCCGGCCATTTTGGAGTTGAGAAGACATGCTCTATGCTTAAGGAGCATTACTTTTGGCCCAAGATGTCAAGGGATGTGGAGCACTTCATTAAAAGATGCTCTACTTGCCAACTTGCTAAGGATCACATACGGCCTCAAGGTCTTTACACCCCCTTGCCGGTTCCTCAAGGGCCTTGGGAAGATATTAGCTTGGACTTCATCACGGGGTTACCAAGGACTCAAAGGGACAAAGACTCTATCATGGTAGTGGTTGATAGATTCTCCAAGATGGCCCACTTCGTGGCATGTCACACCACCTTTGATGCTTCACAAGTGGCCAATCTTTACTTCAAAGAGATTGTGCGGTTGCATGGAATACCAAGGAGTATGGTGTCCGATCGTGACACTAAGTTCTTGAGTCATTTTTGGCTCACATTATGGAGGAAGCTTGGTACTCATCTCAAATTCAGTACCTCATGCCATCCCCAAACGGACGGCCAAACCGAGGTAACAAACCGCACTTTGGGCACATTACTTCGGGTCGTGGTGAAGAAGAATATTAAAAGTTGGGATGAACTACTCTGCCATGCGGAGTTTGCATTCAACCGAGCCCCAAGCAAGGCCACGGGCCTCTCACCCTTCCAAGTTGTGTATGGCAACAACCCACGGACTCCCCTTGATCTTGTTCCTATTCCTAATCCCACTAAATTTAGTTGGGAAGCCGAGAAGAGAGCAAAGGAGGTCCAAGAGCTTCATGCTAAGGTGAGAGAAAGGATTGAAAAGTTCAATGAGCAAGCTAAGTCCTATGCCAACATGAAGAGGAGAGAAGCTCATTTTCAGCCCGGGGACCTAGTGTGGGTCCATTTAAGGAAAGAGAGATTCCCAAGCAAGCGGAAATCCAAGTTATTACCAAGGTCGGATGGGCCATTTGAAGTCCTTGAGAAAATTAGCCCAAATGCATACAAGATAGACCTCCTCGGAGACTATGGGGTGTCCGCCACTTTCAATGTGGCTGATTTAAGCCCATACTATGATGAAGAAGAAGAGTTGCCGAGTTTGAGGTCAAACTCCATTCAAGCTGGGGGGAATGATGGGGACCATCATGATCAAACTCCAAATGCACAACCAGCAACTCCACACACCCCCTCAAGCCCCAAGGAAGTCAAGAACATCCATGCCTTGGTCAAGGAAGTCATAGAGCATTCGACAGAACATGGGCAGATTCAACCGAAAATTGGCCCGGTTTTGTGCATCTTTTGGGACTTGAAGGTGAGGGGATGAATGACTGTCTTGCCCCCTCTCTTTAAGTTTAAGATGTTAGGAATCCAATAAAACAAGTTGCAAAGGATTTGGAGGTCGTTTGGTTAGTCAATCAGCAAGATCTTTCCAAGTGCGCAGGCTGGGCGCCAAAACAGCAGCATCCGAATTAAGGAAGAAATGGGACCACCAACTTAAGTCCACTCTTTCTGAAATTTTGCAGCATGAAAGGGGACATAAATATTTATCAAGTCAAGGGTTCAAATCCCATCCAAAGCACCCCCTTGTGTTGGTTTTACCCAGCCAAAAGGACAAGCAAAACACCCCTTTAACCGATTTCTTCCTAGCCGGCACAAGTGGGCTGATTTCTTGGGTTTTGCTTCATCCACTTGCTGAGTTGATTGCTTTTGCTGCATTTTAGAACCATTGTAAGCTTGACACATCATTTAGGAGGCATCATGGCCCCTAATGAAGTAGATTAAGCTAGTGGTGAGGTGTTAAGCTAGGTGCGTGATGGATGTAATGTGTTTCCCCTCTCCCAAATGTACTTGGCCTTGTTTTTGCTGCATGGGAAGGGGAGGAGACTCGGCCATCCTAGCATAAAAATCAGATGGCTTCTCATTTTGCAAACCAACTTTGAATATATGAGCTTGTGAGTTTTCAAACTCTCTCCACAAAATTCCTAGTGTTGTATCTTGAGCTTGGCAACTCAAGTGGGTCTCTAGGTCTCTTTCTCTCAACTAGAAGGTGATTAAATTCTGTAACTAGTTGATACAAAGAGATTGCCCCAGTGTTCCCCAAGGGTGACTCCTCGGATTATCCCTTGCAAGGTCACTTGACTATCCAAACTATTGAATTCACATCTCCCTTTTCTATTCTACCCTTCATCGCTTTGTACTCCACTTTGAGGCAAGTTGTGAGTTGGTTCTTCCCCTTGCAAACCTCCATTAACTACACTCTCATACACGGCCTAAGCTAACAAGCATAAAAGAGAGAAGCTTTTTAAGCCAGGTGATTTGGTCTGGATACATCTACGCAAAGAACGTTTTCCTTCCAAAAGGAAAACTAAACTGATGCCACGAGCAGATGGTCCATTCGCGATTTTGGAGAAGATTAATGATAATGCTTATAAGGTGGAGTTACCAGGAGATTATGGAGTATCAGCTACGTTTAACGTTGCTGATTTAAGCCCTTATGAAGCAGATGACTACCTTTCTAATTTAAGGATCAAATCTTCCCAACAAGGGGAGAATGATGGAGGTCCATCCTCAAGGTCTAATAATGTCTCAATGATCCAGAACAATCAAGAACCCAAGTCCAAAGACACGGCCATCAGTCACTTGATGGAGAAAACACAAGGTGATGCACCCGGGTTCTCATCCAGATTTTCACCCGGTTTTGTTATCTGATTACATAGGTTTAAAGCATGTTTTGGTGCTCATTTTTTGGGAGATTTTTAAGCTTAAGATCTTAGCTTTTAATTCCAATTGGCTTCATATTATTTGGAGTTCAATTGGTTGCTCAAAACAGTTCATCTTTTGACCATGCCCGGATTGCACTACAAACTGCACAGTTTTGGAATTCTAGTTTGTTCAGGGGGAAAATGAAGTCCAAATGCTACAATTTAAGTTGAAGGGTAAACTAGACATCTTGAGGTTTCCATCCATGTAAGAAACGTAGCAATTAGTCAGCATTTAATGTGTCAAGCATGCGTGACAAGTTGAGGTAGAAACTGGCTGATTGACACCCGGTTACTTAGCCTAGTGGTTTTCCTCCTTCAAGGGGTTTGCCTAAGGTGAGTGCCTGCCTACTTGATCATTTTGAGCTGCTTGATAAGCTACCACCTAGCCACCCATGAGAGAGACACGTGGAGCAAGGGAAAAGCCTCCATTTGGCAAGCTCACCCACGGCACTCAAGCATGACATGGCAACCATGCATTCTTCAGCTCTTTTGAGGTGGCCAGCCGTGTATCCTTACCTTCCTAGCTGGGAAATTGAGTCATTAGCATTCCTTAATGCATAGGAAAGAGCTTACGAAGATAAAATAGTGCTTTGCAACTTAAACCTTCAACTTGTGTTTGTTTTAGGCTAAATCGTGTACTAAGTAGTCTTAGGTATGCTTAATGACTTTCCTTGTAACACCCCCAGCACCTAGGCCAGAAGCGTTATGCTTTCCTAACTTCTTACTTAATTCTTGCGACGAAATGGGCAGAGTGCCCCCTAAAAACTGACTATTTCCAGGCTAAAAGCCTTACAATAAGTCCCTGTAAATCAACGGAAGCGCAAACATTTGAAACATAGCTCAACGGCCACACGCTGGAGTTTATAACTCAACGAGCCACTCGCTCGGAGTACACCAACCAGATTGATTTATGAATAAATAAGAAATGGAATATACAACTCAATGGTTAACAAAACCAGAGTATTAAGATTTACATCCCAAAACATAGCTAAATTAAATCAAGAAGACATCTAACTAACTTGATGGTTGGCTCAGGCGGCCATACAGAGCGACCTTTATACCATATGCATTACATGAACTAGAATAATCATTTACAGACCTTTATAAACTAAGAGTACATTACATGACTTCATTAAACAAGTAAGAACCCTTTAATGAGCACATACGACGCCTTGTAAGCAACGATAGGTTCCTTCTGGACTTATCTAACTCAACTTCTTCCCGTCAGAAAGAAAACCTGGGGAAAAGGGGAAAGAGTAATGGGATTAGCAACCACACGCTCAGTGAGTGTCCCCCAACCCCCTTAAAACCAAAACCGTTGCAAGCAATACTATCTTTACTAGTCACATATCACGTTTCCATACTTTACTATCATAATAGATATTCATAGAATCTTTATGGGAGGATTACTAAACATAAACTTCACTTCGACCACTCAATCATATTTCTAGGTTCCTCAACGACGGAGTTCTTTACTAGCAAGCAGTTAGGCACGTGAGTAAGTATCGAAGGCTAAGTATAAGGATCTTTTCTTTTCATAACATAACTTCCTAATACTCCATTTGAACTACACATGAACCCTCAATCATATGATGTGTATATAAGGTTATCCCTTTTCATAAATACACTTTTCTTGGCATTTCATTCATATAATATACATATCACACACATAAACACATATCAACGTTCACTCTTTTAGGAAGAGACGCCTTCATTCATAGAATTTTCAACGTGCTATAACTTTCTTTCTCATTTCATACACTTTAAATCAGACAGATTTGCTATGGATAAGAATGATGCCACATAAGATTGGAATTCACGTTCAACCATACTTAAAAATCATTCATAATACATCTATTGAAAGCTTTCCTTTAATACACAGGCTAAGAATCCACATTCATCATATTTAAGAACATTTTCTTTAAATCTGTAATGAAACTTTCTTTGAACATTGAAAGCATTTCATAACCTTGAGGTTCTCAACCTTTTGAAAGAGTTTACATTTCGCATTCATCGTAAAACGACCCTTACAAGCATTTCAAATTCATTTCATATGGCCTCTTTGGGCCCGTAAAACATTCTTTTACTTTAAAACGTATAAAATGGCAAAGGCCAATTGCTTTTCTTAACTTAGTACGAAAATACTTCTGGCATAAGATCATTACAGGGTGCTGATTGGGTGAGAACTATTCTCGACCCCATAGTGAGACATAACGCTCACGCTTAAGCTCTTACTCCCGGGATGGCTACATATAACATATCGGACCATTACATTAGCCCTCGTCAGGGCCTCTAGGGTTAATCCGGACTTATCCCCTAGGTTAACATTACATCATATCATATTGTCCGCAGCACATTATCTTAGCCACTTAAAGCGTATCGGCCATAACGGCCAGTAATTTTCCGTTTCAAACAATAAAGTCATTCGACGTATAATTCCCATCTCCCTTTTGTTAAGAACGTTTTAGGAATTCCTTCCAAACATTATTTAAATAGCTAAAATAGGCCATAGCTCGTTACTAGACATGACTATTATTCATTTAAAACACATGAAAAGTCGTTTGCTAAAACATCACCCTTCCACACACATGTTACATTTTAAACATAAAAGGAAAAAGGGAAATACACATATCACATTTAAACACTTCGTAATCATTTCAACACAATGAGCCACACATGGCCTCGCAATCCACACGATTGCGGTAATTTCACAACCCGAACTCCCTCCTCACAAGCACCGTACCACAAGACCTCGAACGCTCATAATTCTTTCCTCAAACCATCCAACTACCAACTCGTTTCATTGATTTATTAATACAACATATTATCATGCTAATTTATGAAAAGGTAAGATTTAGGTACTTACCTAGGCAAGCAGCACCACTTGGCGGTGCGTTACAGCAAGCATACGTACGCATATATATACCATCACGTACACATATAAAACTATAGAACTTTACTTGGGAATTCATACATGATAAGGTTCCAAGCATTTATAAATTTACTTCAGAGTTAGTGGGCCTTTATGGGATAGTTAAGCATATAGGCGATCATAGACTGATTAAACATTTATATACATAAACTTTAAACACGTACGATGCACTTCGAAGTTCATACTCGATCATGGAACGACCAAACGTTCATAAACGTTGGTTTCGAAGTTACAACTCAAGTCTAATTGAGCTATTTTAGCATAATACGATTCTAAACGTTCATTACACATCGAAATTACTATTCGAATCGAAATAAACCACTTAAACATAATACGACTTTAGACATTCAGCTATTACGTCAAGGTTACTACTCAGGTATAGACTAACTAAATACACAAGTATCGATTCCAACCATACTCATCTCTTTCGAAGCTATTAATCAAGTATGAATCGTTTAAGTGTACTTATGTCGATTCAAAGCATTCATAATTCATTTTGTGCTAAACTTTTAGGCATGAACTAGCTAAATTTACTTGAATCGATTCTAAACACGTTAAACTAACTTCGTTTATAATCCTTTTCATGCATCAACTAATTAATTGAATCGATGCTAAACATGCTAAATTAACTTCGAATTAATAACTGAGGCATGATTAACTAAATTGGTTCGATTCGAAGCTAAAGGTATTTAATTCATTTCGATGTAAAATCTCAAACATTCAATGGTCACAGGCATTCGAATTAACGCTAAAGGCATGTAATTCACTTCGAATTATAAATTCAGGCTTCCGATAGCTACATACATTCGAATTAACGCTAAACATGTATAATTCACTTCGAATTATAAACTTAGGCATTCAATGGTTACATATATTCGAATTAACGGCAAACATGTATAATTAACTTCGAATTATAAACCTCAAGCAGCGCATTCTAAATTAGGCTATGCTAGTCTAACATGCAACATCGATTCCGCTAAAACGTTTGTGAAATTAGTACTAATTTAGGAGGCGAGGAACACCCACCTCGATCCTAGCTTAGGGCACACAGATTAGCTGGATTTGGAGCAAGTTCAAACACCAATTGCTCAAAGTATCCTCTGTCCTTTGCGCAATTCACGACCTAGCCTCGGCCCACAAACCTAACTCGCGATTTCTGAGAATTTTAGGCACAATTTAGAAGAATTTAGGGTGAGGATCGAATTTATAGAAGGAGAAGAGGTTCGAATTCACCTCGCATGCCCTAAAACAGACGGATGTCCGGCCGAGCTCGTGTCAATTCGCCCCTGTCTGCGGCCGGTTCTAGCCCAGCCACGCGTGAGGTGGTTCGCCGGCCTTGGCTGCGACGGTCGCCGGCGTGGTCGCGGCTCCTCGAGCCCCCCTCCGCCCCTTCTCACTCTCGCTCCAACTCTCTCTCTCTCTCTCTCTCTCTCTCTCTCTCTCTCTGCCGCGGTGTCACGAGGGTTGGCCGGCGGCCGACCTACCGGTGCGCCGCCGTCGACCTCGGCCCCGACTCGCCGTCCGGTGGCCCTCCTCTCTCTCTTTCTCTCTCTGCCGTGGGGTTGTGGTCGGGGTGGGGGTGCCGTGAAGAGCCTCAAGACCCCCCCTTCGCGTTTCTCTGCCAGTGAAAGAAGGGGCTTCGGCCCCTTATGTTCTCTTTTTTTTTTTTTTTGTTGATTCGGTTAATAACTCAATCAACTAAAACCGCTAGTCCAATCTCAAATGTCTTGTTCTAAACTCAAAACGATGCATAACCCTTCATCAATTATTCGAATCCAACTACGTCGAAGTTTGATTTAATAAGTCTCGAAACTAATTCTAAGGTTGAAAACCTAATCGTTTTCAGGAAACGACTAAATAAATCGAATAACGACTAAATTAAACTATCGATATAATTTAAAGGCATAAATGGCACGAATTGACTTTGAAATCAATAATAGCAATAATAATCTTGTCTTTAATGAAATTATAGTTCTCAAAAGCACATCGATAATAATTTAACTCATACGGTTACTAAAAATACGATTTTAGAACGTAAAAAGGACATTTAATTAGCTTAACGGAAAACGAAAATGCGGGGTGTTACACTCTTCCCCCCTTAAAAGAATTTCGTCCTCGAAATTCAATATCTAAGTTCGGTCTTTCCTAGAATGCACACACATAACTAGGATCTACGCGATTGGTTTCCAAAAGGTCATTTTGAAGACATTACTTCTTTTAAATCGAAGGAAAATTGTCTCATGGTATCCAGTCTCCTCCTCGCCAATCTCTTCAAGCGTCTACTCGCTCTATTTAGGCGCCGAGGGCAAATCGCATTGAAGAGAGGCAAATGAGTTGGCGTGGAAAACCATATCGAGTTTGTTTTGAAAATGAAACATAGATTTTCAATGATCTAGACTCAGTTCGCATGGCAAGCAATAATTCTATGCATATGCATCTATAAGTGGGCATCTAAAGGCACGATAATTGAGACAATGGCATCTTAAGGTCATACACTAGCAGTCTTATTCTAAAACATGTATTCAAGTCACTTCCGGGATCACAATGATTAACATGGAGACTACTATAACACATTTAGAGTGATAGAAATGTCACATAGCACCATATAGTATCATTTAAGCATAATGGAATTGCATAATATTAGCAATCCAATATTCTTAAGCTTAGGAGTCTCGGGGAGCATGAACGCGTCTAAAACATACATGGCAAGCAATTTACAAAAGGAAAACATATGCACCAACATTCCGATGTCTGTACATCAATCCCAGCTAACCTTTAGGCTTTTTCATTCGCGACAACTTATTCAGGACATGTCAGGTTCGTATGAAGGCAGTTAACTTAGACAGGTTCATTCAAAAAATAAGGATATTGAGTCATTCCAAAGTCAAATCAATTGATCAGGAAGCTATCACATCGCACCTAAGTAGTAAAAACATCATGTTACATCACATTGACAATGAAGGGACTTAGAGTAACACTTGAATTCACATTGACGTCACGGAGGGGTTAATAACGGAGCACTGAAGGTCAAAAATCATGAATCAACATAAACTAGCGTATCATGTCGAGAAGAATAACTTTGAAATGGAATGCTAAGGCATAATGTAAGTCGATGGTTTTGATGGCGGGGAGACTTTCCGTAAAGTCTCTACTTGGAACCGATTGTCTCTTCAGTCATAGATTCATACAAATGAAGGGTTATCCTCATTTAATACATTAATGTTTGATTCATTGCAAGAATATGCAAGCACAGTCTTCTAAGGACGTCTCATCATGCTCTAGATATGTGTGTACATACATGTAACCCGAGAAATGGTAGTGCTACTATGCCAAACGGTGTCGTATCTAGCTATAAGACAACTAGGTTGAGGGTAAGGCCAAACATGCTAAGCAAAGCATAGTAAGACAGCGTTGGTAGCATATATGATGGCTAGCAAAGCACTATCCAACGCTTCTCTATGAAACCTACCATGTACACATAGAATTCAGCATGTAAGACCTGATGCAGCTAACTTAGTCATACTATGCCAGGATACTTAGTTATAGCCTGTCAAGAATTGTTTTATACACATCCATTCATATCCCTTTAAGTCACGCATTCAAGTATGGTCGCAAGTACGCTGGCATGTCATATGGTCTAGGCAAAGAAGGTACAGGGCCAATAAATGCGAATGAAACCCCTATGGCCACAAGATCTTTTTGCTAGGCATATGAGTCTTTAGCCACTCAATCAAACATATGAAACATAGAACTTAAGCATATAGGCAATGAGTAACTCCGCTACCATTACGAGTATCTTAGCACATCATGTAAGGATACATACAAGGGTAAGCATCCGAATGTAAAGGCCACAGTTACGTAATCGTGTTATGAGGTATGCTCACAGTTGCTATGCTATCATTAGATAAGCACGGTTATATGAAGCAAACATTCACATAACTTGAATTATTTGGCCAACTCAGTGGCACATTCAACTAGAAATAATTTAAACACTCACCAAGTGGTTTATTTACTATACCTCTCACTTATGAAACACACGAATAACCATACATGCCATTTCATATAACAATATGGGCTTCCAAACGTTTATGAAAACATAGCATGTTGTCAAACACAATGGTTCACAATAATGTTGTACAAGAGTCACCTAAACGGGTACAAACGGTAACAATCCTTATTAGCATTCTAGGGTCAAAGGTATGCCTTGGGCTTGACCATAGTAACTAGAGACTAGCCATTAATCAGATAACAAGGGGTAAGAACAGTGGCACTACTGGTCTTACGGGGTACATCTATCCTACAGGTGATCGTAGGAGTCTTATTGTAGGTCGCTAGCCTTAGGAGGGATCGTTTACGATGTACAATTCCAAAGTCTGCTAGGTTCTTTCTCCCTGAACAAAAGGCTTTAACGTGCAAGATCCTTAGGTTTTCGAAAGGAAATAGTATAATTGCTTCTAGCTCTTTCTCTACCAACCTTGAATACGTCTGCTCACTCCATTATGGGGCCCGAGGAGCAAATCGTATTTTAGGGGCAAAGATGAACGTAGAGTTAAGGCTTTCCAATCATTCGATTCAAATCATATATTCCTTAAACATTGGATTAAAATCACCAAAGCATATAAACGAAACAACTTTCAATTGAGCTAACACTTATCTTATGCACGACATTACGATTCACTCGGCTTATACCTCAACAAATGGTTCTCTCATCCAACCATTCAGCTTACGGAAGCCGCACCTAACTAGTGAAATGTGCGAACATTCACATAAAACTCACATTTGCACACAAGGCAGGCATATGTCACATAACCATACAGAGTTCCTAGGCGACTATATGAAATGCAAGACTCAGGTTGCGGCCTATGGTCACAGGACCTTTGCTCTGATACCATCAATGTAACACCCCCAGCCCCTAGGCCAGAAGCGTTACGCTTTCCTAACTTCTTACTTAATTCTTGGGACGAAATGGGCAGAGTTCCCCTAAAAACTGACTATTTCCAGGCTAAAAGCCTTACAATAAGTCCCTGTAAATCAACGGAAGCGCAAACATTTGAAACATAGCTCAACGGCCACACGCCGGAGTTCATAACTCAACGAGCCACTCGCTCGGAGTACACCAACCAGATTGATTTATGAATAAATAAGAAATGGAAGATACAACTCAATGGTTAACAAAACCGGAGTATTAAGATTTACATCCCAAAACATAGCTAAATTAAATCAAGAAGACATCTAACTAACTTGATGGTTGGCTCAGGCGGCCATACAGAGCAACCTTTATACCATATGCATTACATGAACTAGAATAATCATTCACAGACCTTTATAAACTATGAGTACATTACATGACTTCATTAAACAAGTAAGAACCCTTTAATGAGCACATACGACGCCTTGTAAGCAACGATAGGTTCCTTCTGGACTTATCTAACTCAACTTCTTCCCGTCAGAAAGAAAACCTGGGGAAAAGGGGAAAGAGTAATGGGATGAGCAACCACACGCTCAGTGAGTGTCCCCCAACCCCCTTAAAACCAAAACCGTTGCAGGCAATACTATCTTTACTAGTCACATATCACGTTTCCATACTTTACTATCATAATAGATATTCATAGAACCTTTATGGGAGGATCACTAAACATAAACTTCACTTCGACCACTCAATCATATTTCTAGGTTCCTCAACGACGGAGTTCTTTACTAGCAAGTAGTTAGGCACGTGAGTAAGTATCGAAGGCTAAGTATAAGGATCTTTTCTTTTCATAACATAACTTCCTAATACTCCATTTGAACTACACATGAACCCTCAATCATATGATGTGTATATAAGGTTATCCCTTTTCATAAATACACTTTTTTCTTGGCATTTCATTCATATAATATACATATCACACACATAAACACATATCAACGTTCATTCTTTTAGGAAGAGACACCTTCATTCATAGAATTTTCAACGTGCTATAACTTTCTTTCTCATCTCATACACTTTAAATCAGACAGATTTGCTATGGATAAGAATGATGCCACATAAGATTGGAATTCATGTTCAACCATACTTAAAAATCATTTATATTACATCTATTGAAAGCTTTCCTTTAATACACAGGCTAAGAATCCACATTCATCATATTTAAGAACATTTTCTTTAAATCTGCAATGAAACTTTCTTTGAACATTGAAAGCATTTCATAACCTTGAGGTTCTCAATCTTTTGAAAGAGTTTACATTTCGCATTCGTCGTAAAACGACCCTTACAAGCATTTCAAATTCATTTCATATGGCCTCTTTGGGCCCGTAAAACATTCTTTTACTCTAAAATGTATAAAATGGCAAAGGCCAATTGCTTTCCTTAACTTAGTACGAAAATACTTCTGGCATAAGATCATTACAGGGTGCTGATTGGGTGAGAACTATTCTCGACCCCATAGTGAGACCTAACGCTCACGCTTAAGCTCTTACTCCCGGGATGGCTACATATAACATATCGGACCATTACATTAGCCCTCGTCAGGGCCTCTAGGGTTTATCCGGACTTATCCCCTAGGTTAACATTATTTACATCATATCATATTGTCCGCAGCACATTATCTTAGCCACTTAAAGCGTATCGGCCATAACGGCTAGTAATTTTCCGTTTCAAACAATAAAGTCATTCGATGTATAATTCCCATCTCCCTTTTGTTAAGAACGTTTTAGGAATTCCTTCCAAACATTATTTAAATAGCTAAAATAGGCCATAGCTCGTTACTAGACATGGCTATTATTCATTTAAAACACATGAAAAGTCGTTTGCTAAAACATCACCCTTCCACACACATGTTACATTTTAAACATAAAAGGAAAAAGGGAAATACACATATCACATTTAAACACTTCGTAATCATTTCAACACAATGAGCCACACATGGCCTCGCAATCCACACGATTGCGGTAATTTCACAACCCGAACTCCCTCCTCACAAGCACCGTACCACAAGACCTCGAACGCTCATAATTCTTTCCTCAAACCATCCAACTACCAACTCGTTTTATTGATTTATTAATACAACATATTATCATACTAATTTATAAAAAGGTAAGATTTAGGTACTTATCTGGGCAAGCAGCACCATTTGGCGGTGCGTTACAGCAAGCATACGTACGCATATATATACCATCACGTACACATATAAAACTATAGAACTTTACTTAGGAATTCATACATGATAAGGTTCCAAGCATTTATAAATTTACTTCAGAGTTAGTAGGCCTTTATGGGATAGTTAAGCATATAGGCGATCATAGACTGATTAAACATTTATATACATAAACTTTAAACACGTACGATGCACTTCAAAGTTCATACTCGATCGTGGAACGACCAAACACTCATAAACGTTGGTTTCGAAGTTACAACTCAAGTCTAATTGAGCTATTTTAGTATAATACGATTCTAAATGTTCATTACACATCGAAATTACTATTCGAATCGAAATAAACCACTTAAACATAATACGACTTTAGACATTCAGCTATTACGTCAAGGTTACTACTCAGGTATAGACTAACTAAATACACAAGTATCGATTCCAACCATACTCATCTCTTTCCGAAGCTATTAATCAAGTATGAATCGTTTAAGTGTACTTATGTCGATTCAAAGCATTCATGATTCATTTTGTGCTAAACTTTTAGGCATGAACTAGCTAAATTTACTTGAATCGATTCTAAACACGTTAAACTAACTTCGTTTATAATCCTTTTCATGCATCAACTAATTAATTGAATCGATGCTAAACATGCTAAATTAACTTCGAATTAATAACTGAGGCATGATTAACTAAATTGGTTCGATTCGAAGCTAAAGGTATTTAATTCATTTCGATGTAAAATCTCAAACATTCAATGGTCACAGGCATTCGAATTAACGCTAAAGGCATGTATTCACTTCGAATTATAAATTCAGGCTTCCGATAGTTACATACATTCGAATTAACGCTAAACATGTATAATTCACTTCGAATTATAAACTTAGGCATTCAATGGTTACATGTATTCGAATTAACGCCAAACATGTATAATTAACTTCGAATTATAAACCTCAAGCAGCACATTCTAAATTAGGCTATGCTAGTCTAACATGCAACATCGATTCCGCTAAAACGTTCGTGAAATTAGTACTAATTTAGGAGGCGAGGAACACCCACCTCGATCCTAGCTTAGGGCACACAGATTAGCTGGATTTGGAGCAAGTTCAAACACCAATTGCTCAAAGTCTCCTCTGTCCTTTGCGCAATTCACGACCTAGCCCCGGCCCACAAACCTAACTCGCGATTTCTGAGAATTTTAGGCACAATTTAGAAGAATTTAGGGTGAGGATTGAATTTATAGAAGGAGAAGAGGTTCGAATTCACCTCGCATGCCCTAAAACGGACGGATGTCCGGCCGAGCTCGTGTCAATTCGCCCCTGTCTGCGGCCGGTTCTAGCCCAGGCACGCGTGAGGTGGTTCGCCGGCCTTGGCTGCGACGGTCGCCGGCGTGGTCGCGGCTCCTCGAGCCCCCTCCGCCCCTTCTCACTCTCGCTCCAACCCTCTCTCTCTCTCTCTCTCTCTCTCTCTCTCTCTCTCTCTCTCTCTGCTGCGGTGTCACGAGGGTTGGCCGGCGGCCGACCTGCCGGTGCGCCGCCGCCGTCGACCTCGTCCCCGACTCGCCGTCCGGTGGCCCTCCTCTCTCTCTTTCTCTCTCTGCCGTGGGGTTGTAGTCGGGGTGGGGGTGCCGTGAAGAGCCTCAAGACCCCCCCGTTCGCGTTTCTCTGCCAGTGAAAGAAGGGGCTTCGGCCCCTTATCTTCTCTTTTTTTTTTTTTTTTGGTTGATTCGGTTAATAACTCAATCAACTAAAACCGCTAGTCCAATCCCAAATGTCTTGTTCTAAACTCAAAACGATGCATAACCCTTCATCAATTATTCGAATCCAACTACGTTGAAGTTCAATTTAATAAGTCTCGAAACTAATTCTAAGGTTGAAAACCTAATCGTTTTCAGGAAACGACTAAATAAATCGAATAACAACTAAATTAAACTATCGATATAATTTAAAGGCATAAATGGCACGAATTGACTTTGAAATCAATAATAGCAATAATAATCTTGTCTTTAATGAAATTATAGTTCTCAAAAGCACATCGATAATAATTTAACTCATACGGTTACTAAAAATACGATTTTAGAACGTAAAAAGGACATTTAATTAGCTTAACGGAAAACGAAAATGCGGGGTGTTACATTCCTACTTTAGAAGGAAAGCCCTCTTATGTATTTTCAAGGCCATATAAAAGCCTTGTGTGTTCATTTAATGAGATAGAGTTGATTATTCAGTTGAGAGCAAAGACTTTGTGTCTTGTGATTTCCTTAAACACTTAACTTGCTTATCCTTAATTGTGGCCGATTAAGGTGGTGACCAAGTGAGTCTTAATCTTTGGTTAGGTGGTGTATCTTATCCTGATCCAAGATTAAGGGCCCTAAGCTAAGTGATTAGTGGTGTATCTTATCTAATCATCTAGCTTAGAACTATCCTAGTTTCATTAAACACACTTGAAGTTCATAAGCTAGCTCTTGGTTTCTCTCCTCTTAAACCGTGAGCTCCTTTAATGATCTTCTTAGTGTTCTTATTCCTACTTTCATTCCTCACTTTCATTACTCCTTTGCTTACTCTTTTCCACACATAATCAAGGCCAAAACAAGGTTCATTGCATCAGATTTCCATATGAACTCAAAGCCATCTCAAACCGTGAAGTGAGGCACTTTCTAGGCGAGCTAGGCAGCAATTTAGCACGGTGCCCCCGTGCCATTAAGCACGGCCGTGCCTCCTTGGCCGTTGGGTGTTTGCTTGTTTTCTAGTATCCTTGATGTGAGTTGACTTGGGTTGCTTCATTCCCTTGAGACTTACATCAATTTTGGTATCAGAGCAAGTTCAGATCCTTGCTTGAACCCCACGCCATTCCCAGTCTATCTCTAAAATCTGTTCAAACACAATCAAGCACAAACCATTCATTCCTGCAATCACAATGAGTACTAGCATGTCTGTGAAAGAAAAGCTCGAGGTTCTTTCCAAGCAAATGCAAGAAATGAGTGTGAGTAATCAAGAACTCAAAGCGCAAAATGAGTACTTGAGGAAACAGCTTGGGAATAACATGAAATAAAGGCAAAAGCTTCAAGAGCCACCAAGCATTCGAATTGGGACGGATTATGGCCATGCAGAGGACGCTAGCAATGTTGAGGAGAGATCTACTCACCGATTCATTACCTAAATGGAAAGCACGAAAATATTTCGAAAATGAGTCGAAGGCCAGTACGTTTATTCCTAATACATTAAAATAAATTCTTACAACAATTTATTTGGGTGCCCGTATTTCAATTCATTTCAGTTCAAAATAAAAGAGGGAGAGAATTTGAGAGTAAAAATTGATTTGCCTATTACTATCTGAAAGTGAAACCCAAACTGATAAGCTCATGACACAATGCCATCAATGAATTGGTGTACACCTGCTAGGCCAATCAGATAGCCTGGCCTAAGGATGCGCGGTGAATTGAAGGGCATAGGACCTAATGGTTTTAACTGGTGGGTCCACTTGATTGTGTGGAAAAACAATGCTTGAAAACGATTCATTAATTAATTGTATATTATGAGATTTTGATATTTATAAAAATATGTGAAAATTTTGGAAAGGTACAGATAGTAAACATACCTGAATTTTTTAAAAATCCCTCCCCTTTTATAAAATAGTTACTCATGGCTTGATAGTGACGAAAATGGCCTTGTCCTTGCTCCACATATACACATTTTGATGGTTAGTAAAGTTTCCAAATAATGTTTTTTTATTGGTTACCAGCTTATTGACTAATTCACAGTTTTACTTGGTGTTTTCCTTAGTTATCGATGCATTCATAACTGTTTACTTAAGCACACAAATTGATTTTGGTTCTCTATTTACATGTGCTTCCTTTGTATTGGCCTTGTTATTATTGTCATCATAAATGATATTGATGTTATTATTAACAAGGTTATTATTGGTATTGGATGTCATACTACCATCATGAATTTCATTTCTACTACTATTATGACCAACACGAATAGAGATATTATGGTTTGTTTTGGTGATTTATTCATCAAGCAGTTAAGTTACTAAACTTAACTTGTGGTTCTAAATTGATTTTCGTTGTCAAACCCCGCTCCCACATGTGGATTGAAAATATTTTCACTCCTTTAGGCCTCAAATGAACTTTGATTTCTATTTATTCATTTGGGTCACCAGAACATACATTATTCTCCAACATTCAAACATGAATTAGTCTATATTCCTCTTTTCGCATTATACAAGCACATACTCAATTTTTAGGGCCAATTCTAACCGAAAGATCTTACCATTTTCACAGCGTCACAAGAGTCGAGCTCCACAATTATTCTTAATCGATAATATCGCCTAAGCTCACACAATTCATTCAACAACCCTTACATTAACCTCCAGCATTCATGCTGAACTTTATTTGCTTTGAAAACTCCATAAGTAATATTTCCACTCAATTCTCACAAAGAAACACATCTTCCTTAAATTAATTTCATGGGCTTCATTAAGCAATTAATATTTAAGAAAATTATTGATGTAAGTCTCAAGGGAATGAAGCAACCCAAGTCAACTCACATCAAGGACACTAGAAACCAAGCAAACACCCAACGGCCAAGGAGGCACGGCCATGCTTAATGGCACGGGGGGACCACGCTAAATTGCTGCCTAGCTCGCCTAGAAAGTGCCCCACTTCAGGTTTTGAGATGGCTTTGAGTTCAAATGGAAATCTGATGCAATGAACCTTGTTTTGGCCTTGAATATGTGTGGAAAAGAGTAAGCAAAGGAGTAATGAAAGTGAGGAATGAAAGTAGGAATAAGAACACTAAGAAGATCATTAAAGGAGCTCACGGTTTAAGAGGAGAGAAACCAAGAGCTAGCTTATGAACTTCAAGTGTGTTTAATGAAACTAGGATAGTTCTAAGCTAGATGATTAGATAAGATACACCACTAATCACTTAGCTTAGGGCCCTTAATCTTGGATCAGGATAAGATACACCACCTAACCAAAGATTAAGACTCACTTGGTCACCACCTTAATCGGCCACAATTAAGGATAAGCAAGTTAAGTGTTTAAGGAAATCACAAGACACAAAGTCTTTGCTCTCAACTGAATAATCAACTCTATCTCATTAAATGAACACACAAGGCTTTTATATGGCCTTGAAAATACATAAGAGGGCTTTCCTTCTAAAGTAGGAAAGTCATTAAGCATACCTAAGACTACTTAGTACACGGTTTAGCCTAAAACAAACACAAGTTGAAAGTTTAAGTTACAAAGCACTATTTTATCTTCCTAAGCTCTTTCCTATGCATTAAGGAATGTTAATGACTCAATTTCCCAGCTAGGAAGGTAAGGATACACGGCTGGCCACCTCAAAAGAGCTGAAGAATGCATGGTTGCCATGTCATGCTTGAGTGGCCGTGTGTGAGCTTGCCAAATGGAGGCTTTTCCCTTGCTCCACGTGTCTCTCTCATGGGTGGCTGGGTGGCAGCTTACCAAGCAGCTCAAAATGATCAAGTAGGCAGGCACTCACCTTAAGCAAACCCCTTGAAGGAGGAAAACCACTAGGCTAAGTAACCGGGTGTCAATCAGTCAATTTATGCCTCAACTTGTCACGCATGCTTGACACATCAAATGCTGACTAATTGCTGCGTTTCTTACATGGATGGAAACCTCAAGATATCTAGTTTACCCTCCAACTTGAATCGCAGCATTTGGACTTCATTTGCCCCCTGAACAAACCAGAATTCCAAAACCATGCAGTTTGTAGTGCAATCCGGGCATGGTCAAAAGATGAACTGTTTTAAGCAACCAATTGAACTCCAAATAATATGAAACCAATTCGAATTAAAAGCTAAGATCTTAAGCTTAATAACCTCCCAAAAAACGAGCACCAAAACGTGCTTTAAACCTGTGTAATCAGATAACAAAAACTGGGTGAAAATCTGGATGAGAACCCGGGTGCATCACCTTGTGTTTTCTCCGTCAAGTGACTGATGGCCGTGACTTTGGACTTGGTTTCTTGATTGTTCTAGATCATTGAGACATTATTAGACCTTGAGGATGGACCTCCATCATTCTCCCCTTGTTGGGAAGATTTGATCCTCAAATCAGAAAGGTAGTCATCTGCTTCATAAGGGCTTAAATCAGCAACGTTAAACGTAGCTGATACTCCATAATCTCCTGGTAACTCCACCTTATAAGCATTATCGTTAATCTTCTCCAAAATCTCGAATGGACCATCTGCTCGTGGCATCAGCTTAGTTTTCCTTTTGGAAGGAAAACGTTCTTTGCGTAGATGTATCCAGACCAAATCACCTGGCTTAAAAAGCTTCTCTCTTTTATACTTGTTAGCTTGGGTGATGTATATGTGGGTGGTAAGTGAACCAAATCAAACTCAAATAAACCCAAATAAGAATTGAACTAAAGTAAAGAGATAATGGAAGGTTGATTGAGATGGAATGAAAATAATAACAAAAAAAACAAAGGATAAACAAGACCTTGCACTTGAGATAATCCTTCGTGGAGCCACTCAAGGACTTTATCTTGGGCAAATCCTCTCGTCTTCACCAAGGAATCACTCCAATTGGAAAAGAAAAGAGAACCTAGAACACCACTTGAACTTGCCAAAATTCAAGATATAGAACTAGGGATTTTTTTTTGGACACAAATGAGAATCACTCTCAAGGTGTTTGTACTACTCTTGGAAAAGCTTACAACTCTGAATTGAGAAACACTTCACACCCCCACTATATATAGGCAACAACAAGACAAGCAAAAGACGCAAACTCCTAGCAATTTAAAGCTAGAAAATTGAAAAGACTTAGGAAAAATAAAAAGACACAACTTAAAGGAATGGGGGAGGTTACAATGAACATTCTAGACTTCCTATCAGCTGAAGAAATCCATCCAAGTCGTGCATGATGTCAGCAAGGTGATGTCATGTAACCTATGTCTCTTCACTTGCCCAGCATTAACTCCATGCAGCAGCCTTCACTTCAACTGAGCATTTCTCTCAGCTCACACGTCCAAATAAGGTGATTTGGGCTTGTTGGAAAGCCCTGGAAATCTATTTTCCCGAATGGGCTCATTTGCTCAATTTGGATAAGTAGATCAAAAGTTATGGTCCGAACATTACACCTATATCAGAACTGGACTGGAGCAGGACATGTCTTCTTTGAGTAATATTTAGCCCAACCAAACGACGTCCAAATTAAACATAATTGGGCTTGTTTGAAAGATGAGATCTTAAACTTCAAAACCATGTGGAGCCTCAAGTTGTGGGACCACTTTAGTTAGGCCAGAAGTGCACACAAAAATCGGGAAATTTCGGGATGAAGGCGGTATTACCTCTTCGGGCATGAACGCCAATTTCCGGCAAAGTTTCGCAACTTCTTTGACTTCTTGAAGCTTGAGTGAGTCCTCTTTGGGCTGCGCTTGATGGTCCTTGGGCTTCTCATGATGGTCTCCATCATTTCCCCCGGGTAAGTGAAAGTTTGCCCTAAAACTAGGAAGGGGCTCATCATCGAAATAGGGGCTAAGATCAGAGACATTGAAGGTAGCCAAAACTCCATAATCTCCAGGTAGATCAACCTTGTATGCATTGGGCCCAACCTTCTCAAGGATTTCAAATGGACCATCGGAACGTGGCATCAACTTAGATTTTCTCTTTAAAGGGAAACGCTCCTTCCTCATGTGAATCCATACCAAATCTCCTAGCTGAAAATGTACCTCCTTGCGATGCTTGTTGGCGCTTTGCATGGCTCTTTCATTAGCCTTGACAATGCTATCTCTAACTCTTGCATGAAGATCTTGGATCTCCTTGGCTCTTTTTTCAGCTTCCCTACTAAATTTTGTGGGAGTTGGAATGGGAACAAGATCCAAGGGACTCTTGGGATTGTAGCCATAGACAACTTGAAATGGAGAGAGTTGGGTGGACTTGCTAGGCACTCGATTGAATGCAAACTCGGCATGTGGTAGCAACTCATCCCAATTCTTCAAATGCTTCTTCACTAGGACTCCAAGTAAGGTACCCAAAGTCCTATTGGTGACTTCAGTTTGTCCATCAGTTTGGGGATGACAAGTAGTGCTAAACTTGAGTTGAGTACCCAATTTGCGCCATAGAGTTAGCCAAAAATGACTAAGAAACTTGGAGTCACGATCGGATACTATGCTCTTTGGAATGCCATATAGTCTCACAATCTCCTTGAAGTAAAGATTAGCCACTTGAGTAGCATCATTAGTGGTGTGGCAAGGGATGAAATGCGCCATCTTGGAGAATCGATCCACAACCACCATAATGGAGTCTTTGTTTCTTTGGGTTCTAGGCAAACCCGTGATGAAATCCAAGCTAATATCTTCCCAAGGGGCTTGAGGAATGGGAAGTGGAGAATACAATCCTTGGGGCAAAGAATGGCTCTTAGCCATTTGACAAGTAGAACATCTTTTGATGAAATGCTCTACATCTCTTGACATCTTAGGCCAATAGTAGTGTTCCTTCAACATCGATCTAGTCTTCTCGACACCAAAATGGCCAGCTAGGGCTCCTCCATGTAGCTCTTGGATAAGTAGTTCACGAAATCCACATTGAGGTATACAAAGGCGTGAACCTTTGAATAGGAACCCATCTTCTAAATGGAACAACCCATGGGGGTGTTTAAGACACTTCTCAAAAATGTCCTTGAAATCATCATCTTTTGGGTACAAATCTTTAACAACTTCAAATCCAAGTACTTTAGTACTCAAAGTAGAGAGTAATAAGTACCTTCTTGATAATGCATCAGCTCCTTTGTTGAGAGTTCCCGCCTTATGTTGGATAGTGAAGTGGAAGGACTGAAGATACTCTACCCATTTAGCATGTCTAGGGTTGAGCTTGTGTTGTCCCTGGATGTATTTGAGAGCTTCATGGTCAGAATGAAGGATGAACTCACCTCCA
Source organism: Carnegiea gigantea (assembly GCA_029747015.1). NCBI lineage: Eukaryota > Viridiplantae > Streptophyta > Magnoliopsida > Caryophyllales > Cactaceae > Carnegiea > Carnegiea gigantea. Next base: position 624,475 of record JAKOGI010000379.1, read on the forward strand.
ACTAAGTAATCACGCCAATGCTCCAATGCTCTAATGATTGCATAAAACTCCTTGTCACAGGTGGAGTACTTCTTCTTGGCATCGTTGAGCTTCTCACTGAAAAAGGCAATGGGTCTCTTCTCTTGAGATAGGACAGTTCCAATTCCTACCCCGGATGCATCACACTCTACTTCAAAGACTTTGGTAAAGTCGGGCAAGGCTAGAACGGGGGAACTAGTGAGCTTCTTCTTGATCTCTTCAAAGGCTTGTTGTGCTTGCTCATTCCATGAAAACTCTTTGCCTTTAATTACCTCGGTCATAGGAGCCATAATTGTGCTGAAATTTCTAATGAACCTCCGGTAGAATGAGGCTAGGCCATGAAAACTCCTTACTTGAGTGATGGATGTAGGAGTTGGCCACTCTTGAATAGCCTTGATCTTGCTTTCATCAACTTGGAGGCCTTGGGCGGAAACAATGAAACCCAAGAATACCACTTGAGGAGTGAAGAAAAAGCATTTCTCCATATTGCCATAAAGTTGTTCTTGTGAAAGAATCTCCAAAACTTGTTGCAAATGCTTGGCATGCTCCTCCTCGGTCTTGCTATAGACCAAGATATCATCAAAGTAAACAACAACACAAGTTCCAATGAGGGGCTTGAGAACTTGGTTCATGAGTCTCATAAAAGTGCTCGGGGCATTAGTAAGCCCGAATGGCATTACAAGCCACTCATATAAACCTCCTTTAGTCTTAAAGGCGGTTTTCCATTCATCACCTTCAAAAATGCGAATCTGATAATAGCCACTTCTAAGATCAATCTTAGAAAAGATAGCGGCTCCGTGTAATTCATCCAATAGATCTTCCAATCGGGGAATAGGATACCGGTACTTGATAGTGATCTTGTTTATTGCCCGGCTATCAACACACATACGCATGCTACCATCCTTCTTAGGAACAAGGAGGGCGGGCACGGCACATGGGCTTAGACTTTCCCGAATTAAACCCTTGGACAAGAGATCATCCACTTGTCTTTGGACTTCTTGAGTTTCGCTTGGAGACATCCGGTATGCCGGCTTGTTTGGAAGTACGGATCCGGGAACGAGGTCTATCTTGTGTTGGATAGATCTTGGAGGGGGAAGGCCATGTGGAATTTCTTGTGGAAAAACATGGTGATAGGCTTGTAGGAGAGGGGTGAGTAGTGGATGTGAGGGAGATGGTGGCTTAGACTCTTCTTGTAAAAGTATCAAGTCTTTAAAAGACTCATACTCATGGTGCTCAGATTTGAGAAGAGTAGTAAGGAAGACTTCCAAATGAGGATTGTCTTTTGGTTTAGAGGGGGAAGGACTTTTGAGAGGGGTAAGAGTGATTTTCTTACGGTCCTTGAGAAAAGAGTAAGTGTTCATCCGGCCATCATGGATGACACTTCTATCAAAAAGCCATGGTCTACCCAATAATATATGGCAAGCATCCATGGGGACTATATCACACCAAATCTCATCTTTATAGTTTTTCCCAATTGAAAAGGAAACAAGACAACGGTGAGTAATTTACAAACCTTTGCCTTGATTCAACCATTGTATGGTGTAGGGATTTGGACGAGGAGAGACTTGCAGCTTGAGTTTGTCCACCATAGTCTTTGAGGCAACGTTAGCACAACTACCTCCATCAATGATAAGGGAACAAACCTTGTCTCCTACGGTACACCTGGTGTGAAAAATGGCTTCTCTTTGCTCCATGTCCTTTTGAGTGGCAATTCCACTCAAGGCCCGGCGGATAACAAGCAACTCTCCTTCATCGGGGCCTTCTTCAACTTCTTCCAAGCTTCCTTCTTCATAGTGCTCTCCTTCTTCTTCGTCATAGGCATGTTCATCACATGCTTCTTGGTACTCCGCTAGGGAAACGATCCTCTTGTTTGGACACTCAGATGCATAGTGTCCCATACCTTGGCACCGAAAGCAACGAACCTTGTCTTTAGATTTGGGCTCTTGTGTGGGGGTTTTGGAGGGGTTGGAGTGGTGTTTTTGGTTTGTGGTGGTGGGGGATTTTGTGGACGAGGAGGGTAGTACGGAAGCCTTTGTGTGGGGTAAGGACGAGAGAGAGGCTTGGAAAGGATACTCTTTCCCTTTGATTTCTTTTGTTGTTCTACCTTGTAGGCTAGAGAACTCAAGTCATCAAGGGATGAATGTGGTTGCAATTCAACAATATGAGCAATAGACTCATCAAGTCCGGTTAAGTATCTTACCAAGGTTTGAGAGTCATCTTCTTTCAAGTCGCATTTGAGTAGGAGTTGTTCAAACTCCCGAGTGTACTCCTCTACACTTTTTGATCCTTGCTTGAGGCGGTGGAGTTTCAGATAATTATCTTGCACATAGTGTGAGGGAAGAAACTTGGCCTTGAGTTTTTCTTTCATTTTGGCCCACGTTCTAATTTTCCCTTTTCCATTTCTTGCTCTTTTCGCTCCAAGGTTAGCCCACCAGGTTGAAGCATATTTGCGGAGTTTAAGGGCTACGAGTTTTACCTTCTTGTCCTCCGGGATGTCCTCATATTCAAAGATCCTCTCAATGGTGTGCAACCAATCGAGAAATAAGTCCGGGTCAAGTTGGCCTTCAAATTCGGGGATGTCAATTCGGACACCACCAATATTGCTTCCTTGCCTTCGTCTCCTTGGGGCTTCTTCGTCACTAGAATTGGCTCGGGATTGAAGGACTTCTTCTTCCGATTCGACCACCGATTCATGAGGATGAGAGGGAGTGGGGCTATGAACCCACCTTCGTTTTTCCTCCAAAAGTTGCCCAAGTTGAGTTCGAAGATAAGTGACTTGAGCTTCTAACTCTTCCACACGTGCTTGGTCGCTTCTTGTGGACTTTGTAGACATGTTGGAGATGCTTTGAAGGAAGAATATGCAGCAGGAAAAGTGGTACGGTCGTGCAAGGAGGCACGGGCAGGCCGTGCTATGCTTCGACTTGAGGAAATGAAGAAAAGTAGGGTGGCACGGTCGTGCTGGTAGGCACGGGGGCACCATGCTGCGTCTCGACTTGAAGATTTCTGGAAAATGAATATGGCACGGTCGTGTGGTATGGCACGGGGGCACCGTGCGAAATTTCTGGCCTGTGGACACTGGATGTTCACGATTTTTTTTTTTTTTAATGTATTTGGGTGTGATGTGGGTCACTTTAAAACCTTTGCTCTGATACCAATTGATGTATATGTGGGTGGTAAGTGAACCAAATCAAACTCAAATAAACCCAAATAAGAATTGAACCAAAGTAAAGAGAAAATGGAAGGTTGATTGAGATGGAATGAAAATAATAACAAAAAAGAACAAAGGATAAACAAGACCTTGCACTTGAGATAATCCTTCGCGGAGCCACTCAAGGACTTGATCTTGGGCAAATCCTCTCGTCTTCACCAAGGAATCACTCCAATTGGAAAAGAAAAGAGAACCTAGAACACCACTTGAACTTGCCAAAATTCAAGATATAGAACTAGGGATTTTTTTTTGAACACAAATGAGAATCACTCTCAAGGTGTTTGTACTACTCTTGGAAAGGCTTACAACTCTGAATTGAGAAACACTTCACACCCCCACTATATATAGGCAACAACAAGACAAGCAAAAGACACAAACTCCTAGCAATTTAAAGCTAGAAAATTGAAAAGACTTAGGAAAAATAAAAAGACACAACTTAAAGGAATGGGGGAGGTTACAATGAACATTCTAGACTTCCTATCAGCTGAAGAAATCCATCCAAGTCGTGCATGATGTCAGCAAGGTGATGTCATGTAACCTATGTCTCTTCACTTGCCCAGCATTAACTCCATGCAGCAGCCTTCACTTCAACTGAGCATTTCTCTCAGCTCACACGTCGAAATAAGGTGATTTTGGGATTGTTGGAAAGCCCTGGAAATCTATTTTCCCGAATGGGCTCATTTGCTCAATTTGGATAAGTAGATAAAAAGTTATGGCCCGAATATTACACCTATATCAGAACTAGACTGGAACAGGACATGTCTTCTTTAAGTAATATTTAGCCCAACCAAACGACGTCCAAATTAAACATAATTGGGCTTGTTTGAAAGCTGAGATCTTAAACTTCAAAACCATGTGGAGCCTCAAGTTGTGGGACCACTTTAGTTAGGCCAAAAGTGCACACAAAAATCGGAAAATTTCGGGATGAAGGCAGCATTACGTCTTCGGGCATGAACGCCAATTTTCGGCAAAGTTTTGCAACTTCTTTGACTTCTTGAAGCTTGAGTGAGTCCTCCTTGGGCTGAGCTTGATGGTCCTTGGGCTTCTCATGATGGTCTCCATCATTGGGCCGTGTATGAGAGTGTAGTTTTCTCGATCTTGGCCTTTACTAACTCATGCAACTTCTGGATTTCTTCCACTCTAGTTGCGGCATCCGCACTTGGTTTTTAATCTAACTGATGGAGACCATCATGAACGGCCCAAAGACCATCAAGCCCAGCCCAAGGAAGACCCAATCAAGTTTCAAGAAGTCAAAGATGTGGCAAAACTCTGTAGAAAAGTTTTATTCCTTCCGGAAGAATTAGTGCCCGATTCGTCCCTGCGGAAGGTAATTGCTGTGTCAACTTTTGGACAAGCTCGAGTAGACCCACAACTTGAGGGCTCATATGCTTTGGAAGCTTAAGATTTCAGCTTTAAAATAAGCCCAAGTTTGTTTAATTTGGACGTCATTTGATTGGGCAAAATATCACTCAAAGGTACATTATTCTGATCCAGTCCAGTCTAAGATAGGTGCATTGTTTGGGCCATAACTTTTAAACCGCTTATTCAAATTGAGCAAATGAGCCCATTCTGGAAAATAGACTTCCAGGGCTTTCTAGCAAGCCCAAGAACGCGTGTTTTGGCCAAGTATTCTGGAAGATATACTCTGTTGAAGTTGAGGCAGCTGCAAGGATTAATTCTGGGAAAGTGAAGAGTCTTCGGTTACATGTGTTTGTGTGGCTGATATTGTGCACGTTTTGGAGGCTTCTAGATGGAGATAATCAGCTGATAGAATCCTAGAATATTCCTTGTAACCTCCCCCACCCCTTTTATGATGAGTCTTTTCATTTTACTTAGTCTTTTCATTGGCTAGTTTTAATTGTTAGGAGTTGTTGAGTCTTTTGGTTGTCTTTTGCTGAGCTTATAAAAGAGGAGGGGCGTGTGATGCTTGTCATTCAGATTGTATGAGATTTCCAAAAGCAATACAAGTACTTTGAGTGTGTTTCTCAAAAATGCATCTAAAATTCCTAGTTCTATATCTTGAATTGTGGCAAATTCAAGTGGTGTTCTAGGTTCTCTATCTTCTCCATTGGAGTGATTCCTCAGTTAAGACAAGAGAATTAGCCCCAGATCAAGTCATTGAGTGGCTCGTGAAGGATTATCTCAATTACAAGGTCTTGTTCTATCCTTTTCTTGTGTGGTGAAGATCTTCTTCCATCTCATCCATCTTTCATTTCTCTTTTCACTTTGGTTGGTTTTGAGTTTGAGTTTGATTTGGATCACTTTTCACGCACACATACATCAATTGGTATCAGAGCCAAGGTTTTTAAGAGACCCACATCACACCCAAATACATCCCAAAAGTCAAAATATAAAAACACCCCTGCAACAGCTTCACCCACAAACTCGAACCTACGCACGGTCGCCCGTGCCAAGGAGCACGACCGTGCCTCCTTCAAAATCTGCATTTCACAAGTCGAAGCAAAGCACGGCCACCTCGTGCCTCACTGCACGCCCGTGCCACCTTCCCCAGCAGCATTTTCTTCCCCCAAAGCACTTCAACATGTCTACTAAGTCTATAAGAAGCGATCAAGCAAGAGTAGAGGAGTTGGAAGCCCAGGTTACATATCTCCGGACACAACTTAGCCAACTCTTAGAGGAGAAAAGAAGGTGGGTTCATAGCCCCACACCCTCTCACCCACATGAACCAGTGGTCGAATCTGAAGAGGAAGTCCTTCACTCCCATGCCAATTCAAGTGATGAGGAAGCCCCAAGGAGACGAAAGCAAGGAGGCAATATTGGTGGTGTATGAATTGACATCCCCGAATTTGAAGGTCAACTTGACCCGGATTTGTTCCTCGATTGGTTGCATACCATTGAGCGAATCTTTGAGTACGAGGACATCCCGGAGGACAAGAAGGTAAAACTTGTAGCCCTTAAACTCAGAAAATATGCTTCAATTTGGTGGGCTAATCTTGGAGCTAAAAGAGCAAGGAATGGAAAGGGAAAAATCAGAACTTGGGCCAAAATGAAAGAAAAGCTTAAGGCCAAGTTTCTTCCTTCTCCCTATGTGCAAGACAATTATCTTAAGCTCCATCGACTCAAGCAAGGATCCAAGAGTGTGGAAGAATACACTCGGGAGTTTGAACAACTCCTACTCAAATGTGATTTGAAAGAAGACGACTCACAAACCTTGGTAAGATACTTGACCAGTCTTGATGAGTCCATTGCTCATGTAATTGAGTTGCAACCCTATTCATCCCTAGATGACTTGAGTTCTCTAGCCTATAAGGTAGAGCAACAAAAGAAATCTAAGGGAAAGAGCATCTTGTCCAAACCTCTTTCTCATCCCCACTCCACACAAAGATCTCCCTACTACCCTCCTAGACCTCAAAACCCTCCACAAGCTAAAGACACTACTCCAACCCCTCCTAAGCCCTCCACACAAGAGCCCAAATCCAAGGACAAGGTTCGATGTTTTCGTTGCCAAGGAATGGGACACTATGCCTCAGAGTGTCTAAACAAGAGGATTGTTTCCTTAACAGAATATCAAGAAGCATGTGAAGAACATGCATATGAAGAAGAAGAAGGAGAACATTTTGAAGAAGGAAGCTTGGAAGAAGTTGAAGAAGGCCCTGATGAAGGAGAATTGCTAGTCATCCGCTGGGCATTGAGTGGATTTGCCACTCAAGAAGACATGGAGCAAAGAGAAGCTATATTCCACACAAGGTGTACCGTGGATAACAAGGTATGCTCTCTCATTATTGATGGTGGAAGTTGTGCCAATGTTGCTTCTAAGACTATGGTTGATAAGCTCAAGCTGCAACTCTCTCGCCCCAATCCCTACACCATTCAATGATTGAACCAAGGCAAGGGTTTGCAAATCACTCACCGATGTCTTGTTTCTTTTTCAATTGGGAAAAATTATAAGGATGAGATATGGTGTGACATTGTCCCTATGGATGCTTGTCATATTTTGTTGGGTAGACCGTGGCTATTTGATAGAAGTGTCATCCATGATGGCCGGATGAACACTTATTCTTTCCAAAAAGACCACAAAAAGATTACCCTTACTCCTCTCAAAATTCCCTCCACCACTAGACCCAAAGACAATCCTCACTTGGATGTCTTTCTCACCACTCTCCTCAAATCCGAGCACCATGAATTTAAGTCTTTCAAAGACTTGATTCTTCTACAAGAGGAACCTAAGCCACCATCTCCCACACATCCACTACTCACCCCTCTCCTTCAAACCTACCATCATGTCTTTCCACAAGAGATTCCACATGGCCTTCCCCCTCCTAGATCCATCCAACACAAGATAGACCTCATTCCTGGTTCCGTTCTTCCCAACAAGCCGGCCTACCGGATGTCTCCTAGTGAAACTCAAGAAATCCAAAGACAAGTAGATGACCTCTTGTCCAAGGGTTTAATTCGGGAGAGTTTGAGTCCATGTGCCGTGCCCGCCCTCCTTGTTCCTAAAAAGGACGGTAACATGCGCATGTGTGTGGATAGCCGGGCTATTAACAAAATCACTATCAAGTACCGGTAACCTATTCCAAGATTGGAAGATCTACTTGATGAACTCCATGGAGCCGCTATCTTTTCCAAGATTGATTTCCGAAGTGGCTACTATCAAATCTGGATCTTTGAAGGTGATGAATGGAAAACCGCCTTTAAGACTAAAGGAGGTTTGTATGAGTGGCTTGTGATGCCATTTGGGCTTACTAATGCCCCTAGCACTTTCATGAGGCTTATGAACCAAGTTCTAAAGCCCCTCATTGGCATTTGTGTTGTTGTCTACTTTGATGATATTTTGGTCTATAGCAAGACCGAAGAAGAGCATGCCCAACACTTGCAACAAGTTTTGGAGATCCTTTCTCAAGAGCAACTCTATGGCAATATGGAGAAATGTTATTTCTTCACCCCTCAAGTGGTATTCTTGGGTTTCATTGTGTCCGCCCAAGGTCTTCAAGTTGATGATAGCAAGATCAAGGCTATCCAGGAATGGCCTACTCCTACATCTATCACTCAAGTAAGGAGTTTCCATAGCCTAGCATCATTTTACCGGAGATTCATCCGAAATTTCAGCACCATTGTGGCTTCTATGACCGAGGTAATTAAAGGCAAAGAATTTTCTTGGAACGAGCAAGCACAACAAGCCTTTGAAGAGATCAAGAAGAAACTCACTAGTGCTCCCGTCCTAGCCTTGCCCGATTTTGCCAAAGTTTTTGAAGTTGAATGTGATGCATCCGGGGTAGGAATTGGAGCTGTCCTATCTCAAGAGAAGAGACCCATTGCCTTCTTTAGTGAGAAGCTCAACGATGCCAAGAAGAAGTACTCCACCTACGACAAGGAGTTTTATGCTATCATTAGAGCATTGGAGCATTGGCGTCATTATCTTGTTGGAGGAGAATTCATTCTCCATTCTGATCATGAGACTCTCAAGTACATTCAAGGACAACACAAACTCAGCCCTAGACATGCTAAATGGGTAGAGTATCTTCAGTCCTTCCATTTCACCATCCAACATAAGGCAGGGACTCTCAACAAAGGAGCCGATGCACTCTCTCGTAGGTACTTGTTACTCTCCACTTTGAGTACTAAAGTACTTGGTTTTGAGATTGTGAAAGACTTGTACTCCAAAGATGATGATTTCAAGGATATTTTTGAGAAGTGTTCTAAGCACCCCCATGGGTTGTTTCACTTAGAAGATGGATTCCTATTTAAAGGCTCACGCCTTTGCATTCCTCAATGCGGATTTACAGAGCTCCTTATCCAAGAGCTGCATGGAGGAGCCCTAGCCGGCCATTTCGGTGTAGAGAAGACAAGAGTAATGTTGAAGGAACACTACTATTGGCCAAAGCTATCAAGAGATGTAGAGCATTTCATCAAAAGATGTTCTACTTGTCAAATGGCAAAGAGCCATGCGTTGCCCCAAGGCTTGTATTCCCCTCTTCCTATTCCTCAAGCCCCTTGGGAAGATATTAGTTTGGACTTCATTACGGGTTTGCCTAGAACCCAAAGGAACAAGGATTCCATTATAGTAGTTGTGGACCGATTTTCCAAGATGGCGCATTTCATCTCTTGCCACACTACTAATGATGCTACTCAAGTGGCTAACTTGTACTTCAAGGAAATTGTGAGACTACATGGCATTCCTAAGAGTATGGTATCCGATCGTGACCCTAAGTTCCTTAGTCACTTTTGGCTCACTTTGTGGCGTAAATTGGGTACTCAACTCAAGTTTAGCACAATATGTCATCCCCGAACTGATGGACAAACTGAAGTCACTAATAGGACTTTGGGTACTTTACTACGAGTCCTTGTGAAGAAGCATTTGAAGAATTGGGATGAGTTGTTGCCCCATGCCGAGTTTGCATTCAATCGAGTGCCTAGCAAGTCCACCCAACTCTCTCCTTTTCAAGTTGTCTATGGCTATAATCCCAGGAGTCCGTTGGATCTTATTCCTATTCCCACTCCTACAAAACTTAGTTGGGAAGCCGAGAAACGAGCCAAGGAAATTCAAGAACTTCATGCTCGCGTTCGTGACAACATAGCCAAGGCTAATGAGAGAGCCATGCAAAGCACCAACAAGCACCGGAAAGAGGTACATTTTCAGCCTAGAGACTTGGTTTGAATTCACCTGCGAAAAGAACGTTTTCCTGCTAAGAGAAAATCTAAGTTGATGCCTCGATCCGATGGGCCCTTTGAGATCCTTGAGAAGGTTGGGCCTAATGCTTACAAAGTTGATCTTCCTGGAGATTATGGAGTTTCAGCTACATTCAATGTCTCCGACCTTAGCCCCTATTTTGATGATGAGCCCCTTCCTAGTTTGAGGGCAAACTTTCACTCACCCGGGGGGAATGATGGAGACCATCATGAACGGCCCAAAGACCATCAAGCCCAGCCCAAGGAAGACCCAATCAAGCTTCAAGAAGTCAAAGATGTGGCAAAACTCTGTAGAAAAGTTTTATTCCTTCCGGAAGAATTAGTGCCCGATTCGTCCCTGCGGAAGGTAATTGTTGTGGCAACTTTTGGACAAGCTCGAGTAGACCCACAACTTGAGGGCCCATATGCTTTGGAAGCTTAAGATTTCAGCTTTAAAATAAGCCCAAGTTTGTTTAATTTGGACGTCATTTGATTGGGCAAAATATCACTCAGAGGTACATTATTTTGATCCAGTCCAGTCTAAGATAGGTGCATTGTTTGGGCCATAACTTTTAAACCGCTTATCCAAATTGAGCAAATGAGCCCATTCTGGAAAATAGACTTCTAGGGCTTTCTAGCAAGCCCAAGAACGCGTGTTTGGGCCGAGTATTCTAGAAGATATACTCTGTTGAAGTTGAGGCAGCTGCAAGAATTAATTCTGGGAAAGTGAAGAGTCTTCGGTTACATGTGTTTGTGTGGCTGATATTGTGCACGTTTTGGAGGCTTTTAGATGGAGATAATCAGCTGATAGAAATCCTAGAATATTCCTTGTAACCTCCCCCACCCCTTTTATGATGAGTCTTTTCATTTTACTTAGTCATTTCATTGACTAGTTTTAATTGTTAGGAGTTATTGAGTCTTTTGGTTGTCTTTTGCTGAGCTTATAAAAGAGAAGGGGTGTGTGATGCTTGTCATTCAGATTGTATGAGATTTCCAAAAGCAATCCAAGTACTTTGAGTGTGTTTCTCAAAAGTGCATCTAAAATTCCTAGTTCTATATCTTGAATTGTGGTAAATTCAAGTGGTGTTCTAGGTTCTCTATCTTCTTCATTGGAGTGATTCCTCGGTTAAGACAGGAGAATTAGCCCCAGATCAAGTCATTGAGTGGCTCCGTGAAGGATTATCTCAATTACAAGGTCTTGTTCTATCCTTTTCTTGTGTGGTGAAGATCTTCTTCCATCTCATCCATCTTTCATTTCTCTTTTCACTTTGGTTGGTTTTGATTTTGAGTTTGATTTGGATCACTTTCCACGCACACATACATCACTAACGGTCGAGGAATAAGATCAAGTGGACTTAGAGAATCAGTCCCATAGACCACCTTAAAGGGTGATAGACTAGTAGCCTTGCTTGGAGTCTTGTTGTATGCAAACTTAGCATGTGGAAGTAACAGATCCCATGTTTTAGCTTGGTGCTTAATCAAAACTCTTAATAAGGTACCAAGAGTTCGATTAGTCACCTCCGTTTGCCCATCTGTCTGGGGGTGGCAAGGGGTACTGTACTTGAGTTTAGTACCCAGTTTTTTCCACAGAGTAATCTAAAAGTGACTTAAAAATTTGGTATCTCGATCTGAGACGATGGAACGAGGAATTCCATGTAATCTCATCACCTCTTTGAAATAGAGCTCAGCAACATGAGTGGCATCATTAGTCTTGTTGCAGGGAATAAAATGAGCCATCTTTGAAAATCGATCCACAACCACAAAGATAGAATCTTTATTCCTTTGTGTCTTTGGTAAACCAAGTATGAAATCCATACTAATATCTACCCATGGCAACGTAGGAATAGGAAGTGGCATGTACAACCCCTGGGGGAGCGAATGACTCTTCGCGATCTGACATGTGTTGCAGCTTCTAATGATGTCTTGAACGTCTTTCTCCATGCCTGGCCAATAATAATGTTCCCCAAGCATGGTTAGGGTCTTATCTTCACCAAAATGACCAGCTAAAGAACCAGCATGGACTTCTCAAACCAACAACTCACGAGTGCTGCATTTGGGGGCACATAACCGAGCACCTTTAAAGAGAAACTCTTCTTGAATTAAGAAATCCCCTTTGGGATGTTTAGCACACTCAGAGTATAACACCCCAAAATCTTCATCATCCTGGTATAAAGCCTTTAGATGCTCAAATCCAAGGATACAAGCATCTAACTGGAACAACAATAGATAACGCTGAGAAAGGGCATCGGCGCCTTGATTCAGCTTACCGGACTTATGCTTGATGGTAAAGTGGAAGGACTGCAGGAACTCAACCCATTTAGCATGGCGTGAGTTTAACTTATGTTGGCCTTGAATATACTTCAAAGCCTCGTGATCTGAGTGCAGAATAAACTCACTGGCAATCAAATAATGGTTCCAATGTTCTAGGCATCGAACGATGGCATAGAACTCCTTGTCATAAGTTGAATATCTCTTTCTGGTATCACATAACTTCTCACTGAAGAAGGCCAAAGGGCGTCCTTCTTGAGTAAGAATTCCTCCAATACCAACTCCAGAAGCATCGCACTCAACTTCAAAGACTTTCTCAAAACACGGTAGAGCTAAAACCGGTGCTTGAGTTAGCCTCTCTTTCACTTCTTCAAAGGCTGCTTGGGCTTTAGGATTCCAAGTGAATGAGGAACCCTTAAGAACTTTAGTTATAGGAGCTAAAATAGTGCTGAAATTGCGTATGAATCTCCTATAGAAAGAAGCCAAGCCATGAAAGCTTCGAACATCATGAATACTCTTAGGAACAGGCCAAGTCTGAATAGCCTCAATCTTGCTTTCATCTGCCTTAATACCATTTTCAGAAACAATATAACCTAAGAAGGTAACGTCATGGGTAAAGAAGGTACACTTCTTTAGGTTTCCAAACAATTTCTCCTTTTCAAGAACGAGCATCACCTGAGTTAAGTGATCTTGATGCTCTTGCTCATTCTTGCTAAACACCAAAATATCATCGAAGTAAACGACCACAAACTTGCCCAAGTATGGCCGAAATACTTGATTCATGAATCTCATAAACGTACTAGGGGCATTGCAAAGACCGAAAGGCATGACTAACCACTCATATAATCCGCCCTTAGTCTTGAAAGCAGTTTTCCACTCATCGCCCTCCCTAATACGAATCTGATAACAACCACTCCTCAAATCAATCTTACTAAACACCTTAGAGCCATGTAACTCATCCACCATATCTTCAAGCCTAGGTATAGGGTACCTACACTTGATAGTAATTTTGTTTATGGCCCTACTTCCAACACACATCCTCATATCACCATCCTTCTTCGGGACCAAAATAGCAGGAACAGCACACGGACTTAAGGATCCTCGTACCAACCCCTTGAATATCAGTTCTTCAACTTGACGTTGAATCTCTTGAGTTTCTTTGGGATTTGTCCTGTAGGCTGGCTTATTAGGTAGAATGGATCCTGGGATAAGGTCAATATGATGTTGAATGTCACGCTTTGGGGGTAAACCCGAAGGTATCTCACGTAGAAATAGGTGACTAAACTGATTCAATATGACCTTGGTTATGGGATAGGATGGAAGTGGTGTTTCTGGCTCATCTTGTACTTGCAATATCCACTCTTTCAAGGCCGTGAACTCATGTTGAGAAGCCTTTAAAAGTGGTTCAACATATGTCAAGAGCAAGTCAGATTGATTTTTGCTTTTTTGTGGTTTCATTTTGTGGAGTTTGGATGGTGACATAGGATTCAGGGTAATCTTCTTGCCATCTTTGGTAAAAGAATAAGTATTAAGATAACCATTATGCATAACCTTCCTGTCATACATCCATGGTCGTCCTAACAGAATATGGCAAGCATCCATGGGGATAACATCACACCAAAGTTCATCGCGGTAGTTCTTACCAAGAGAGAATGAAATCAAGCAACGAGAGTTAACTTGTAATCCCTTGCCTTGATTTAGCCATTGAATATTGTATGGGTGTGGGTGTGCCGTGGACTGAAGGTCCAGTTTCTCAATCATGCTCAATGAAACAACGTTGGCATAACTTGCTCCATCGATGATTAACGAGCACACTTTGCCTTGGACTGTACACCGTGAGTGAAAGATGTTCTCGCGTTGTTCATCCTTAGCAACTCGTTGATTGCTCAATACCCTTCGAATTACTAGCTTCTCACCTTCATCTGCGTTTTCCACAAACTCCTCCTGATCATCCTCATGATCCTCCTCAGCATCTTCTTCCTTTTCCTCTTCTTTCTCCTCGGAAAATTCTCCCTCGATGGCTTCCCACTCAGCTAAGGTAACCACTTTGCGACTGGGACAATCAGAAGCAATATGTCCTAAGCCTTGACACTTATAACACCTTCTCTGGTTTATGGGGTATGGGTTTGGACATAGGGGATTCAGTAGTGGCCTTTGAGGAGCTTGGTTCTTTTGTGGATTGGTTGGGAAAGGAGTAGATGGTTTAGGCTGAGGTGTGGTACTTCCCTTGTTGAAGGGTTGCCCACGGTTTGGTACTGAATTTGTCTTGAAAGAATCACGAACATTCACCCTAGACTTTCTTTGTTGCTCCACCTTATGTGCTAGGACACACACTTCGTCAAAGGTGGTGTAAGCTTACAATTCAACCACGTTGGCTATCCTAGGATCAAGCCCTCCTAGGTAATGAACCATGGTCTACTCTTCAGGCTCATGAATGTCACATTTGATCATGAGTTTCTCAAACTCACGCATATATTCTTCAACACTCATTTTACCTTGATTCAGATGGTGAAAGAACATGTATTGATCTTGGACATATGTGGAAGGCAAAAATCGTGCCTTCATCTTGGCTTTCATCTTGTCCCAAGTAGCAATCTTACTCTTCTTCTCCCTAGTTCTCTTAGCATTAAGGTTTGTCCACCATAAGGAGGCATATTTCCTTAGTCTAAGAGCAACTATCTTGACTTTCTTATCCTCCGAAATCTCCTTAAACTCAAAGATGCGTTCCACTGTTTGTAACCATTCAATGAACTCATCAGGATCTAGCTTACCCTCAAACTCAGGAATTTCAACCTTGAAATCATTAGAGTTGAAAGTAGGCCGCGTTCTTCTTTGTGTTCTTTCGAATGGTACATCCTCTTCAGAGAATGATAACGCATTGCTAGCTTCCTTTGCATGGCCATAATCCGTTCCAATTCGAATGCTTGGTGGCTCTTGAAGCTTTTGCTTTTGTTTCATGTTATTCCCAAGCTGTTTCCTCAGGTACTCATTTTGTGCTTTGAGTTCTTGATTACTCACACTCATTTCTTACATTTGCTTGGAAAGAACCTCGAGCTTTTCTTCCACAGACATGCTAGTACTCATTGTGATCGTAGGAATGAACGGTTTGTGCTTGATTGTGTTTGAACTGATTTCAGAGATAGATTGGGAATGGCGTGGGGTTCAGGCAAGGATCTGAACTTGCTCTGATACCAAAATTGATGTAAGTCTCAAGGGAATGAAGCAACCCAAGTCAACTCACATCAAGGACACTAGAAACCAAGCAAACACCCAACGGCCAAGGAGGCACGGCCGTGCTTAATGCCACGGGGGGACCGTGCTAAATTGCTGCCTAGCTCGCCTAGAAAGTGCCTCACTTCACGTTTTGAGATGGCTTTGAGTTCAAATGGAAATCTGATGCAATGAACCTTGTTTTGGCCTTGAATATGTGTGGAAAAGAGTAAGCAAAGGAGTAATGAAAGTGAGGAATGAAAGTAGGAATAAGAACACTAAGAAGATCATTAAAGGAGCTCACGGTTTAAGAGGAGAGAAACCAAGAGCTAGCTTATGAACTTCAAGTGTGTTTAATGAAACTAGGATAGTTCTAAGCTAGATGATTAGATAAGATACACCACTAATCACTTAGCTTAGGGCCCTTAATCTTGGATCAGGATAAGATACACCACCTAACCAAGGATTAAGACTCACTTGGTCACCACCTTAATCGGCCACAATTAAGGATAAGCAAGTTAAGTGTTTAAGGAAATCACATGACACAAAGTCTTTGCTCTCAACTAAATAATCAACTCTATCTCATTAAATGAACACACAAGGCTTTTATATGGCCTTGAAAATATATAAGAGGGCTTTTCTTCTAAAGTAGGAAAGTCACTAAGCATACCTAAGACTACTTAGCACACGGTTTAGCCTAAAACAAACATAAGCTAAAAGTTTAAGTTACAAAGCACTATTTTATCTTCCTAAGCTCTTTCCTATGCATTAAGGAATGTTAATGACTCAATTTCCCAGCTAGGAAGGTAAGGATACACGGCTGGCCACCTCAAAAGAGCTGAAGAATGCATGGTTGCCATGTCATGCTTGAGTGGCCGTGTGTGAGCTTGCCAAATGGAGGCTTTTCCCTTCCTCCACGTGTCTCTCTCATGGGTGGCTGGGTGGCAGCTTACCAAGCAGCTCAAAATGATCAAGTAGGCAGGCACTCATCTTAACCAAACCCCTTGAAGGAGGAAAACCACTAGGCTAAGTAACCGGGTGTCAATCAGCCGATTTCTGCCTCAACTTGTCACGCATGCTTGACACATCAAATGCTGACTAATTGCCACGTTTTTTACATGGATGGAAACCTCAAGATGTCTAGTTTACCCTCCAACTTGAATCGTAGCATTTGGACTTCATTTGCCCCCTGAACAAACCAGAATTCCAAACCATGCAGTTTGTAGTGCAATCCGAGCATGGTCAAAAGATGAACTGTTTTAAGCAACCAATTGCACTCCAAAAAATATGAAACCAATTGGAATTAAAAGCTAAGATCTTAAGCTTAAAAATATCCCAAAAACGAGCACCAAAACGTGCTTTAAACCTGTGTAATCAGATAACAAAAACCGGGTGGAAATCTGGATGAGAACCCGGGTGCATCACCTTGTGTTTTCTCCATCAAGCGACTGATGGCCATGACTTTGGACTTGGTTTCTTGATTGTTCTGGATCATTGAGACATTATTAGACCTTGAGGATGGACTTCCATCAATTATCTCATAATTGCATTTCCCTCCGACCTCCGTTTTTAACCTTGCTTTACTTCACCTATCTCATGGCAAGCATCCACATACCCACACATCCAACCTCAAATTTCATTCAATGCATAAAAATCCCTCAAAAATTCATTTAGCTCAATTTCAAATCCCCAAAATCAAAACATTTTTCACCTTTGCCCCCATCACCAACCTCAAGCTCAAGCGCCATTTTCATGGCAACACACTACACAAATATACCCTATTAATTTTCATTCAATCACTACTAGAATTCATCAAATTTCATAAAATCAATGAAAATAAATATGAACTTATATTCAATCACCAAACCTCAATTCACCATGTCTACCCCATGAACTCCCAAGCATTTACAAGCTCAATCTCATCATCAAAACTTTAATTACTCACAAATTAACATTAATTTGATCTAAACAAGACACTTACTAACAAAATCAACAATAAAAATAGAAGAGTGAGGAATAAGGGTTTAGGGTTTCACCTTCCCAAACCACTATTGAAACAACCAAAAGAGGAGCTAAGGGGAGGAGATGGGCTCTGTGGGAGGCCGGTGACAGGGGTGGAGTGGCAACGGATGGCCGGTGCCGGCCAGCAGTGGGCAGAATGGCCTGTTACCGCAATAAAAAACATGCGAAATGGCTGTGGCTGGGTAGTGTGCATTGGCGTGACTAGGTAAGTAAATGGGGGGTGGGGTCGGGTTTGCTGCATGAACTAAATCTAAGGGGGAAGTCAGTGATAAGGGGTCTTAAATTAGTTTTATCTGCATTTGTTACTATTGAACTAGCTTAATCGTTTAATTAAACCTAATCTCACATTTGTTTTTGTTTTTTTTTTGTGCAGTGAAAGTCTTAAGGCTTCAAATGATTTAACAAATCCTTTTTTTTTTTTGGTTCAACCCCTTTAATGTCGACATTCTTATTTCTGCTATTATTTCCTTTTCCCTTTTTAAATAACTAAATATTTGAGCTAAAGTTTGGGTTTTTTGTCCTATTGTTAGTATTTTTGTGTTTTATATGAGGAGGAACTTATAAATTCCTTTCATATTAATTAATATGTCCATTGCACTTTTTTTTATGTCGTTTATCAACATTATAGCCTCATTTATATGGTATAATTGAGCAAATTCTGTGCATGTCGATAGATCAATATATATATATATATATATATATATATATATATATATATATATATATATATATATATATGACCTATGATTACTCACTTTTACAAATTTTCCAATTTATGAGCTCCAAATGGTTTAATATGGAAAATGACTTGGGTTATTCAAAGACCATTTCATCCTTCCAACCTACAATTGCACAAGTAGTTTAAAATATTAAATCGAAATACGGTGCTCAACTTTATTAAATTGAAATTAACTAAAGTAATCAATTATGGGTTTCCCCGCGAAAGCGGGACCCACACTGGGAGTTGTTGTTGTTGTTGTTGTTGTAATCAATTATGGGTTAGGTTCGGGTTATTATAACCTTCTATCCTTAAAATAAGTTTCGTCATTGAAACATGCAAATTTGGAAGAAATCTTAACTTTACCTTGAACAAGTTTGGGTACTTGTTTCTCAGGTCTTCCATTTCCCACGTGGCTTCTCAGGTCCTCTGTAATTAATGTGTCACTTAAACCCCTTTAATGCAATTGGCCACTATGTGAGATCTTGATCTTATTAAAACGACCTCAATTGTAGTTCTTAATTGTATTATATACTCATTGAGGAAAATATTATTAACTATGCTTTGAGATTCAATATCATTCTGCGATATATTTTATTTCTCTTTTAGGCTAGCATTGAAGAGATCTTTTATGTCCTTCCTTGTAGCTTTAACTCGATCATTTCCACAACCTTCCTTCAGCGGACTAGTCAAAGATTTATTCTAGAATTTATTCAATGTTGAAGATGAACATGTCGAAGTATGGGAATGATGAAAATGGAAATGAAGTGAGTCATTGTTCATAAAAGAAATGACAGCGAGATTAGAAATGATTGATAAAGGATGGATTGCCATTGGGTGTCTAGAATAGAGGTAGCTATGAGTTTCTTAAAAATTCAAAGATAAAGGACTTCAAGAATCATGTTGTGCATGTATGGTCCTTAGGAGAAACCAATAGATATTGACACATCATAAGCTGTATTAATGGTAAAGATGAGTGGTCTATGCTATCTTAATCAGCAAAGCAATAAGAAGGTTCAATTTCAGATCAAGTTATGATTTTTATATGTCAAAATCCTGTAATCTCCACACCAAGGTGTACAATTTTAGATTACAGAATTAAGAGTCAAAGAAATTTTGGGCTTATTGAACCCTACTAAGAGTATAAGGTGAACTATTCATGTAATCTCCACACCAAGGTGTGATTATATGTCAAAATCATAACTATAGTCCAACATTATAGGGAATGCAATAATCATGATGTTTGACATAGTGTAGTAGATAACAACCAAAAATGGCTTTAGAGGAAAGATCTCGAATCTTTTTAGAAGAGAAAAGTGGTTCAGTTATACTTCAGTTTAGTAGTTGGATTACAACAGAATAGCCACAATCAATATGACAAGGGTTATAAACAAATTTTGACAAGCAAAGTGTAGAACATCTTGGCTTTATTGTAGAAAGATTTCACAGGAGCACATTCGAGCACACATGAAGCAACTCCAATTAAAGAAACAAAATTGAATAGAGAAGGGTTGAGTTCATTGCGAGGAGTGGCATTCAGAAGTAAAAAGAATGATGGGGTTACAACAATGAACATTCACCTGCACTAGTGAGAGTTGAATTGCATCTTTGATTTAAAACAAGTTGTATGGGCTTACTACCATGAATAAATGGGATGTCGGATATATGCATAAATACACTTTCTATGGTATGCAGAAGAAGAAGCTAAGAATCAAAGGTATCAAAATGCCATCCACCGTTTAAAATTAAATACAAATGTATTCATATTTAGCAACAAGTTTTAAAGACATGGTGAATCATGCTAGAATGATCGGCCTGGTAATTGGTGGTCCCGACAATATCCTGATTAAGGACTTAGGTAATTTAGTTGTTTGCCATGAAAACTATGTTGATCAACAGTGTTGGTAAGCTTCTGTGAGTCCATAGGGTGCATTGGTATGTCCATTGATCAGCCTGGTGATTGGTGGTCTCAGCAATATAGGGTTGGAGAGGATGTGGTCTAGGTGGGGTCCCACAGTGCATTATTAGGAGATTAGTGGGCCTTTGTCTACAATAAACATATTTATGTGTCATTTTGTGTTTATTAATCACTCTAGTTTGACTGATTATTTTGAGAATCAGATGTTCGAATTTCACAAAGGGCTTCCTCGGAGTCATCATGAATTAAAAGGGAAAGCATTATTTCTTGAAGTTTTTTATCATCAATTTGCATAATTGTTTCCGAGAGGGGCTTGATATATTTTATTTTTGTTTGGGAGATTATTTTTAAAGGTTTTCTTAGGGTTGATAATATGGATTTTTAGTTTCATATTTTTTGGGGTAGATTTTTGAAGACTTTTTTCATAAGTTTTTCTTCTTTGATGAAGGAGATGTAAATTTTGGTTAGCTAAAATGTTCACAAAACGATTCGAGTTTATTTTGGAACAATTTCTTTTCAGATTGATATTTATTTTAAATTCATAGTTCAACCAAAAGGGTCAATCCCTCCTTTTTAAAAAAGCTGAATAGATGGCCGTAAGTTAAATTTTGCCATGGAATTTCTGCTATTCCACAATGATTCTTTTAACTTCTGTCTTATTCTTTGAGAAAATAAAGTGGGTAATCCAGAAATGAATTTTTCTTTCTAGTAATTTTCATTGGCATCTTTGTATTGCAAGACATAGGTAACGAAAATATCCTTATACCATTTGTAATCGCTTAGAGTTGGGCATTTAGGATTTTGAATTATTTCCGAATGGGAAGAGGTCAATTCTTTAGTATTTCCCCTGAAGTACATGGCTATGGTATAAATAAGGTATTCTACCGCATCAGACTCATAGATAATGACTAATTTAAGATATTCATTCAAAAGCATGCCTTATTCAAATAAATAAAGAACTTTTAGAGTTTTATAAAAAACGGCTTCGATCTTTATTAGACAAAAGACTTATTAGACCTCTGAATCTCCTTGGAGTTGTACAGTTTTATATGTCTACAATCAAGCACAAAAGAAATGTGGTGTTCCTAGATTAGTTATAATTACAATCCACTTATTAAAATTCTTCAATAGATAAGATATCTAATTTCCAACAAAAAAGATTTATTAGAAAGATCATATGATACAAAAATATTTTCAAATTTTGATATGAAATTTGGTTTCTGGCAAATTCGAATTGCTAAAAAGGATAGATATAAAACTGCATTCACAGTTCCATTTGGACATATGAAGGAATGTGATGCCATTTGAACTCAAGAACACTCCTTTTGAATTTTAACATATCATGAATGATAGTCTCAATAATTATTCTAAATTTTCAATAGTTTACATTTGTAATGTTCTTATTTACTCAAAAAATTTAGATCAACATTTCAAGCATCTAAAAACATTCTTCAATGTTACAAAAAGAAAAGGTTAGCTGTTTTTGCTTCAAAAATAAAATTTTTTCAAACCAAAATTTGGTTTTAGGCCACGAGCTTTTTAATGGTACTATTAAACTCATTCAACGGTCTATTAAACTTGCAGTCAAAATTCTAGATGAAATCCAAGATAAAATTCAATTGCAAAGATTTCTTGGTTATTCAATTATATTGCATATTGTTTTCCCTAAACATAGAGAAACTCGCAAACCATTATTTCAAAGGCTTAAGAAAGCCCTCCTGCATGGTGACAAGGGCATACTCAAATAGTCAAGTACGTTAAGAGTAATGTCAAATCTCTCCCATATCTAAGCATGCCATATCGACATACATTCATGATAGTTGAAAAATAGATGTTTTATATAAGGGTTTTGGATGAATCCTCAGGTAACATCTTGACCAAAATCCTAAACAATTAGTAAGGTTCCATAGGGGTCCATTATTCCACCCTTAAAAAGGAAGTTTTATCAATTATCTCGTGTATCTCAAAATTTCAAGATGATTTATATTAAAAAAATTCTTATTAAGAATTCATTGCAAAGCACCAAGGAAGTTTTACATTCAAAATGTTGTATCAAAATAAATTTTGTCTGTTGCCATGCAATACTTTCAGTTTTTGATTTTGATATTAAATTCATTAATGGAGACAAAACTTCCCGTCCTGACTTCCTCACTTGAGAATTTCTTAAAGTAAAGTAACTTTGCCTCAATATTTTATTCTAGATGAAGACAATCATTTCTAACCCCATTCAATATCCAACCTATCTAAAAGACGTTCAAGAACCTCTTCTATTTCACCTTAGAGATCATGATGCTGAACTATGCTTTACTTCTTTCAAATGACCTCGATAAAATTATTATGCCATCCTTATTCAATATAATCAATGGCTCTCTAGCTGAGACTCGTCCTTTTGTACCTACCTCCAAGCCATCAAATTTTACAAACGCTTTTGCAAGAACTCCATCACCATCTAGTACTCATTGGGGTACGTACTAGTTATCATCCGTTTTTATGGCTAGTATGTCATAGATTATTGACGATGCTTAATCAACGTATAATTCAATTTATTCAATGGGTTATTCCTGATAGACACATCTATCCCGTTGATGAGCATTGGTTCTCTGTTCTAAAAAATACCAAAACACAGCTATACAAAATACCACACTGCATTGCTACCAACTTCTATTAGACCATATTTGCATCATGTTGCACGAATATTCAATACTCTGTGACCAATAAGGGGACACTATGCAGTAATGCTACCTCATTTTTCGATATTTAACAACTACAATGGTATAGACACAAAAAATCAAGTAGCAGCTTTCATATTTTAACTAGCCTGTTAGTCATGAACCATTCAAAAATATTCGCGTACAATAGTTCAAGATGATCCTACTATTTAAGATGCTTCAATAATGTCATCTTTTTACTATTCAAGTGTCGAAAATAATATCATTTTACTATTTTAATTTACTATACACCTTACTTTTTGGGCCTATATAAAGGCTCAAAAGTCGTATCATAGAGGCATAACTTATCTGCACATTTTTCTTATATCATTTTACTTTCCCACTCTCCTATCCTTATCCTTGCTCTACTTCTGTCCTCTTGCAAGGGCATCCACAAAATTAAATAAAAGTAAGTTTTATTTAATAAGCTCACTGTGTAATTTTCTAATTCATCCTTCCTTTCATCGAATTCCTTTTGAGAGTACTATTCAAGTTATTATTCATGCTACTTTACTATTCATGTTTCATTGATTTCATTTCTCAAGTCACTATTCAACTATTCATATTTATATTCATTGAATTTCTTCACGGTTTATTTAATTCAATAATCATTTTGTTAATTAAACTCTACTGGTAATTTCAAAATTAAAAATAGCACTCAGTCTTATCCAAGTGAAATTTTTAATTTTAAAAATAATAGCGGAGGTTTGCCAACAACATGATTATTAAATAACTAAAATGTAAATAAACTTGAATTAATAAGATTAGAAATATGAATAGTGTGAACAGTAATTTTAGAAATGAAATCAGCGAAACTTGAATAGTAAAGTAGCATGAAAAATAACTTCAGAAGTATCCTTAAAATGAATTCGATGAAATAAAAGACGAATAATAAAATTATACAGTAAATTGATTGATTAAGCTTACTATTATTGAATTCTTCAGATGCCCTTACAAAAGGACAGAAGTAGAGCAAGGATAAGGATAGAAGAGTAGGAAAGTAAATGATACAAGAAAAATATGTAGATAAGTTCTGCCTCAATTATACAAATT